>VXAA01002597.1:317100-332209 GCA_013399115.1 Anseranas semipalmata
AAAAAAAAAACCCTCCCCCCCCACCTAAAAAAAAAAAAAAAAAAAAAAAACAACCCTCATGCTTTTCCCAAAGAGGAGGGAAATTAATAGAAGTCATGATTTCATAGAGCACATGGGGTTTGACTGAAGGGCCAAAGAAGGGTTCAGTAGAAGTGTACTCAGTTTTAAGATCTGTATGATCTCTTAATAGCTGCTATCTCACTGTTGGCAAAGTCACTGGCAATTCTTCTTTTAAAGTTCAAGCCCAGCTGCATACTGTCCTGAAGCAATTTTCTCAAATGTGTATAGAAAAAGCAAAATTCAAGTTTTTTTGTGTGTGTTGATTTTCACATATGCACGGACTGACTCTCTCCTAAGAAGGAATTCAGTAAAGCAGTGTACGTGCCTTTTTACCCCATAAAATGGACTTGTGCATGCAAAAGTGGGTCAGAATCTTTTAATTCATGTTTGGTTTGTTCATTTCAAACTTCTTGGTTTATGTGGAATCAGATGCCTGGGGAATTTTTGGAGTCTCTATCGCTAGAGGCCTTTAAGGTCAGGTTAGACAAACAACTGTCAGAAGTGATAGTGGTGTGGCACAGAGATATGGATGGAAGAGAAGGTGCATTAAGGTCCTTTCCTGGCCTGTTTCTGTAACATTAATCAGAAAAGCCTGATTTTATGTTATTTTGCTAAAAGCTGGCCTGATTCTGCTCTCATGTAGAGATAAATTGGGAATAACTGCTTAGGGCAGTGAGCCAAATTCAGCACATGAGATCAGAAAAGGGATTTTTGAAGGGAAAGAATTTAAAAACAAAAAGAAAACTGAAGAAGGGAAGTGAGATTGTAATGGTACCTGGGCTCTGTGACACCAAGTGCACTTCTCTCAGACTGAGTATGCTACTGATGTGAGACTAAGAGATCATTAGCTCATGTCAGTGGCACTTCATAGAAAGTTAATGGTTTCAGTATGGCTCAGTAATTTCTTTCACCTTTTCTGCCTCTCTCAACCATTTCCCCTTGAAGCAGTCACTTCCGTGAATGGGGGCTCTTCTCAACCTAATGCTGATACACGCTGTGAACAGGAAACACCAAAGGTGGTCTTGACCCAACTTTAGAGCATTCTTAATGCTTTCATGATGTTAAGAGACTGATTTTGATCCCACTTCCCTATACTGAGTTTATGGTGTATATTCTTTGATCTCCAGGGAGTACTGCTTGTATAAATGGTGTAACAAGAACCACAGCTCGCGCACAACTGTGTGTCTTTTAAATACGTGGTAATCTGGGTGAGGCAGGGGAGCCCCCGGTAACTCTGAATGACTTTGCTCCAGAACTTTAAGCAATATTGGCACATCAGTCTGAGCCAATATATGCCTTTTCTGCTGAGCTACTGTCCAAAGGACAAGAGCAGCCCTCTGTGTTCAGGATTGCTAGAAACCGGTACAATCTTGCATTCTAAATATAAACATACTTTTTTATTGAAAGCTTGTTGAAGTGGAAAGTGGACTCAAATTAACTATTCCTAAATTACTCATAGTATAGGAGCTTTTGTTCCAGAATAAGTAGACTTTATTCTGAGTATCTAATCTGCTCGCAGTTCATTTTACATGACACATTTGTATTCTAGAGTAAGTGCTCTCACATGGGAAGATTATCAAGACTTGGTACTGAATGTTGAATTCAGAGCCTGCTACCCTCCAAATTAATTTCCATATATACATAAATCCTTATACGTGGACAACCCCACAAATGATATTATGGGGTCTTTCTGTTGGCATATAAGTCCACAGACACAATTTGAGAAAAAACTTCTTGATTCTGCTTCAGGAATGAGTTTTGTGCTAGTTGTACTTTGAAATTTGCCATTGTCAGTTGACAAGTTCTCATTGTATTGGCCAGCCAGCAGAACATCAGTGGCTGAACTTGGTGTATCTGTTTTAATATGTTCTTACTGTAGTACTGCTTTGGAGATCAGTTCTCGTCTGAACATAGCAGTCATGGCCCAGTCATCCAGGGCTTTCTATCCTGGATGACCTAGAGGTTGCAGCATAGCCTGACTAAGCTGTTACTGAGAGCTGCAACGATGCTATCAAATTGAAATCTGCCAGAGGTATGGATGCAGCTGATACAGACGTAGGGTACTGACAACTTGAGTGCAGATTTCACATAGTGGAAAAGATAAGAAGGAGAATTTGAGTGGATTAGGTCTTTGATGTTGGAACTACATGCCGGTGTTTGAAAAGGTTAATGTGGTGTCAGTTGTTAGAAAACATAGTACATGTCTGAGTATTTTATCTTCTTTATTTTGTGTGGTCTGGGCCTACTTTTATTAGGTAACTGCACATTGCGTGGGTGCTGCCCTGATGCTGGTCATGCTACCACTGCAGTGAGTCAGAAGCCTTAATGAGTCTTCCTTGCAGCCTACAGCACCCTGTCATACAGGCTAGGAAATTAAGCATAAAGAAAAGATTAAAAAAAAAAAAAAAAAGCACTGATTTCAGGTACTTGATTTCAAAAAATATCCCTCCTCCCCACCCTCTTCTCTCACTTATCCTCAGTTCCTCACCGCTGTTTTGCTTTTCAAGTAGGATGGTTTATTCCTCTTCCCACATGACTGGGATACTAGGAAGTGATTTTCTTGCTCTCAGCTCTAGTGGCAGGGAAGCTTTCAGTGTGCACAAAGAATAACTGAAAGGGAAAAGTCTACTAAGCAGATTTGGGGAAAATTAATAGACTTTGGGGAACTAAAATCTCACCACTGTAGCCAAAACAGACATGTTTCCAAGGAGGTATAGTTTTCACACATCTGTTTTGACAAGAATTATAAAACAAGGATTCCAAGTTAGTATTAAATCAACAACTGCTGGAAGAAGGATATACAGTCATTGGAACACATTTCCTCTATTTTCTCCTGTCCTTCTAAAGCAGGATCACAGGCTTTTGCTTTGCGTATCAGTGTCTAGTGAAAGCTTAATTTTTAGACAAAATCTAAATCAACATGGAAGGTTTTAAGGTACAGACATTGTTTGCATTAAAAATGTAAGACAGGCAGGCACTGTCCACTGATGCTAAAAACCAGTCAAATGCACACATTCCCTCTAGATCATTTCAGAGCACCACAATTCTCAGACTAATGAAAAACAGTTCATAGTTGAGCAAGAAGAATAATTTCTGAGCATTGGCTATCTAGAGCATAAATAATGTGTTTTTTTACCTTGGAAGCCAATATGTACAATAATCAGAGGATTTTCATTGAAACTGGGCCTAATTTGAAATCTGTGGTGTTAACTCCTTCATCACTAGCCTGATTTCTCATCTAATTGCCAGATTTGAAGGGAGTAACACAGTAAGCTTCCACAGTGCTGGAGTATCTTCTTTGGCTATGTGCAATATCTCCAAAAACAAATGATGGGAAGACAGTAGCTAAGGACACCGAATTAAACATGCCTTAGTCTCGGATTCTGAAGCATTTAGGTTTCAGACAAACTCAGTAGTAAATACATACCTAACTTCCTAATGGATGGCTGTAAAGATGGTCAAGATTTTTCTTGGACATGTGCAGTGAAAGGATGAGACAGCAAATGGGCACAAGTTGCAGCAAGAGAAATTCCAATTAGATATTAGGAAGAAATTTTTAACGACGAATGTCATGATACATTGCAGCAGGGGCCAAGAGAGGCTGTGCAATACCCATCAGAACATGACTGGACAAGGTCCTCAGTAACCCTGTCTAATTTAGCCCTGCTTTGAGTGGAAGGTTAAACAAGATGCCCTTCATGGCTTTTTCCTTTGTGATTCTAAAATACACACAATTATAGTGTACGTAAGGTAAGCATAGAGTGCACAATAAGTCTGAGAAACTGAAATTTAGTTACTGTTCCCAAGTGTAAACTTAAAAGTCATTCAGAATATATTGTTATCAAACAGAAATGCTTCCGATCTGTGTTGACATAAGGCAAGAATCAGTCTTTCTGCTATTAAATAGCAGCCCACACAGCTAATTTTCACAGCCTTATTGCACTAGTTTTTAATATCCATAGTACCAAAATATATATATAAGGAAAACAAAGAAAGGTTCCAGGCTCTTCTCTTGAGTGAACTAAAGAAAAGGTGAATGAATCTTGCCTTGGTTACCTGGAACTCTGTGCTCTTTGCCCTCATTCTTCTATAGGGGAGTTAAAACAAAGGGCAATAGTACAACTAGAATGGAGTCATTAGAAATACTTAGAATTACAGAAAAAGAAAAATAGAAAAAAATGCTTACAATTAGAAAACACTTGGAACAGCTCCTGCTTTAAATCATCTCTGCATAGTCTCTTTTTTCAAGTTCTGCATTGGAAGCTAAGATTTAGCCCTTCAAAATGTATCAGCAAAGCCCTTCAAAATGTATCAGCAAAGGCTTTGTGTATGAATCCCTTTTTTTGAAAGTAGTACCGCATTCCAGCTATATATTGGACTCCCACAAAGGACTGGCTGTATCTGCATTTGGGGTTCAGTTCTGTAAAACATTCTTGCATGAGATTAATTACTAGTATACAAATAGTAACAGGCAAGCATATTGGTGGCATTTGTTACCTTATGAAATCCTTTTTTTTTTCTTCTTTTAGCTTACCTTCAATCTAATCAGGTCATGGGCTGGGGAGAGAAGGCAATTGAATTGCGCTCTGTGGAAACAGGAAATCTGGAAGGAGTATTTATGCACAAGAAAGCGCAGAAGCTAAAATTTCTATGTGAAAGAAATGACAAGGTACAGAGATGACTACAGTGTGTTGATTGAGCAAAAATGAGTAATTGTCAACTATGAGACTAAGACCATTTAATTTTTGTAAATATGTATTTACATTGGTTATTTCTTACCTTAGTATAACCTTCCTAATCAAAGCAAATGTGGTTAGTGAACCCACAAAGCCGTCACTGCGGATATTCCACACTTTCATGCAGCCCTACTTTATCCAGCGATGTTACAACTCCTATTCCATCTAGCCTTAACTGATTCCAGAGGTGATAACAAATACAGACACTGGTAACTGGGCAGACTCCAGCACAGCAAGTGCAGTGGGGAGGACTGGCGAGCCAGCTCTGATAATGCCTAAATACAGGACTGCCTCTCCTCGGCTGCTGAATTCCATGCAATTCAGAGCAGCCATCAAGGTCAAAACAAACAAACAATAAAACCCAACAACACTGGTATTTCAGATATTGCAGGCACTAAAGTATGGATAATCAAGTATGATTTCTTGCATATGGCATAGCAGTGCTTGATAAATGTTCTCTGAAACCTGTTTAGTCTCACTGATATATTTAGAAAACTGGGTCCCCAAAACTGTTTAGATTAATTATTTTAAAATGTGTTCTCGTGACTTTCCAAACAGAAAAATAAATGTACCAAAAGATATACTCCAGTTGTAGCACAAGCACTGTTTCACTTTAAAAAGTTTCTCATAGAATCAAAATTAAGGTGCGATTTATATATCTTTGTACTCGGGACTGTGATGATCTCTCATATTTCATGTATGGGTAAAAATATTCTCATAAATGTAAACTGACAGTAGCCTTTTTTTTTTTTTTTTTTCCCTTTCTAGGTATTCTTTGCATCTGTACAGTCAGGAGGCAGCAGTCAAATTTACTTTATGACTCTTGGTCAAAATGTACTATTCAACTGGTAAATCACATCAAAATGAAGGATGCTTTGAAATTCCCTGTAGCTAGCAGTGTAAAATGCTTGGAGGTAATATTATACAAATTTGCACTTTTTACCTACAAAAATGCTGTCATTATTATCAAAATTCATATTCTTTCAGTTTGGAAAGAATTCCGTTTTCCTGTCAAATTATTGCAAACGTGTAGTTTGACTTCTCAAACATGTTGCAAACCAAGACTGTATTCACAGCGTTAGGAGAGAGCAACTTTAATGAAGAATGTAGCCAATATAACAAGTCCCTGTACTCAGAAGAGTTTACAATTTCTTTTTTACAGATAATGTAATATTATCATCTTGAACTGAAGTCTCTTTCTTTTTTGGACAGCAGCATCTTTAGGCAGATATAAAAACACAAACAAGTTGGATGGCAAATTGTACTCTATTTTGAATTGCTTTTTGGCTTGTTTTTTATTTTAAGCAAGTTTTACTGTTTCACCAAGACTCACTTGTCTGAGTCTTAGAATCAGCTAAAGAGCAACTGTTCATGAAGGGGCCTAACTCAGATGCGGACACTGAGGGATCGTGTCCTGTGGCTGGGAGAATGGGTGCATTTCAGCGCTGAGTTGTAAACGCAGCTTCTTCTGGACATGTGCCCCATGTGGTAGATTTTACAAAATGCAGGGGCCAGACTTCATGTTTCTCTCAGGGCTGGATGCCTGAGCCCATAGACACAGTTACTGTAGAAGGTATTTGTAAAAACAGTTTAAATAGTAGTTTGTCAAAATATATGCATAAAGCGTTATGGACCTGAACCTGTAATTTTTACTTAAACAAGGGACCCATGCTCATGTGAGTTGACTTAAAGGCACTACCTATGTATATAAGGGCACAGGATCAGGCACCTTCTTTTCTTTCCTTCTTGCTCTTTCAGCAGCAAGTCTTCATTTATTTGTGTGTAAATATAATCTTTCCAAAATGGATATTAACAAATGTATTCTTAATATAGTTATGAAAATATCCAAAGAGTTAATCTATTATAAATAGAAAATATAAATAACTTCAGGTGCTTTCTATGCTAATTGCATCTAAATAAAGCTGCATCCACTAGTGTTATTGGTGCCAGTGTTTCTGCATAAACTCTGTTCTCAGGGGCATGTAACTTGGCCATAAAACTATACAGACATTCTGTGATTAAATTGTAGGGTTTAATGCAATCGTTTCGCTGATATTTGGATGTGCTTTGAAAATGTAAAGCATCAAATGTAACACAAAAGAGCTTATTCCAGACATGATAGAGTATGGATGACACTGTAGGCAAAAGTGAAATTGATAGCTACAGTGTTTGAAAATAGTATTTTTTTTTTTTTTTACTTGAAATACGTGATACTGAAAGGTGCAGGGAAAGTGTATTGGAATATCTGGTTGTCTACCTCAAGGATGATGATTCAAAATTTACTAAGAAGGGGAGAAATAAAGTTGTTAAAACTGGTAGCTGTTTTGTACAGCATGCCAAATTAAGGTAGTGTTAGCCGTCATTTTGTGACTGACGGGTGCTCAGACTGCAACCATCAGCTCCAGAACTGGTATCCTCGTCTGTAATATCAACAGAGAATCAAACTAGGGACTAATCGCCTTTTCCCCGCAGTGGCACCTCAACTGCTGCAGGTAGATCAGAGATGCCTACACTGTTGCTCTCTATGTTCTTTGGCTATGTGGAGGACTGCACTTTCCAAAGTCATGAACCTAGCACTTTTCATGAGGACTAGCTTATATCAAAATGTATAGGTTTTTTTTTTTTGATGAAGTATTTTCCTCTTAAATGTTTAAACTTACAGAAAAAAATAAGCCTAAGCCATACTAAAAATATATATCCAGTTACATACTCGAAGTAAATTTAAATGCATGCAAGCTTGTATGCAGATTTAAAATCTGAATGGTATGCTGTGCTCGGGCAAAGCTGCATGAGAACAGGTCTCTGTCTGTTTGTAGTAATGTTCCTACCTGTTGTCCATGCTAGGGCTGGGACAAATAAGCAAAACAGATATATTTCCGCCTGGCTTGGCTCCCTACGCAGCTGGGCACTGGGCTTATTTTGTTCAACTTTCACCAAAAACAAACAAACAAAAAAAAAAAATAACCAGCAACAACAAAACAGAAACAAAGATGAAAGTTACAATTACAAGCAAAAAAAAATTACAAACAATCAGAAATACAATTTACTTGCTTTTACTTCAAATAAAAAGTCTAAGAGACTGTGAAGAAAGAACACCTTTCATTTTTTACCCAGTGGGTGTGCAAAACTTGCTTGCAAAACTGCTCTTGCTATAAGCAATCAGTGACCCGGGCTGCTCTACAATATTTTTTAAAGTGTGCTTATCACAGCAGCCTCTGCATTACATGGAAGGCATGTGAATGTTTCCCCTCCTCCCATTTTGGTGCCAACAGGTAGGAGGCAGCTTTTTCCTGATGCTAGGCACTAGTTTGAAAGGATTTAGCAGAGAACAGTGGGAATTTAGATCAGCCCATGCCAAGAGATTAAAGAAGCAAAATGTCATCAAACTTGTTTAATATTACTGTAACAGAAAAGTGTGACAGTAAGTTGACACTCTGTAAAGATGTTTAGCTCCATACCAAGAAAAAAATACAAAGTGAGTTTGAGAGAAGGAATGTGTGCTACTGCATTAAGATTTTAATCTCTCATTCTGCTTCCTTCTATTAGTTCTCTTTTCTTTTGAGCTATAATTCAAGTCAGCGGGTTAGATTTTCACCTGTCACTTTGCACATAAAACCATTGGAATTATTGGGGTTACATCCATGTGTAAATATGCAAAGAATCAGGACCTTGGTGGTGAATGCTCTTAAAGGATTTAGAAGTGGTATTCCAAATAGTAACGGCAATTAGGTGCAACAAGAAGAATGTGGCATTTTCTCTCTATCAAGAGAAAATCAGTATGGGTGAAGATGAGAAAGAGCCCAGAGATGTTGAGAAGAGTGACTGAAGAGGAGGGAAAAGCTGAAGAAAATAAACAGGAGTAGCCAAAGGGAGGCAGTGGGTGTCTGGAACGGTATATAGCTGTAGGGGGGAATAAAAAAGGGTTAAGGAATGTTAAGGAAAGGAAAGTAACCAAAGAAGTTGAAAGGTATCTGGAGTGACTGGGTGGTCTGAACACTGAATGAGAGTGTCTGAATAACTGTTCAGCTCAAAGCAAAAGTTCAAAGGCTGGAAGAAAAAAAAAAAAAGCCAGAGACCCAAGGTTTTCCTGACATAAATTTAACTATGCAAAATATGTCAGATTTGCAGTTTCATTTTGTGAGGAGTTTCTCTAGCTGTACCCTTTCACTAACTTTTAAAACCAAGGAGTAAACTGCTGAACAGTATGGTTTTCCCGTAATGCCACTTTGATGTGAACAAATGCTATAGGGGCAGAAGGGCAGTACATTAAGGTTCCATACCAGTATTCCATTGGTACATGCAGTATCCTAATAGCAGGTGGTGCTCCTAACATTGCATTTGCCCAACAAGTCTGCACTAATACTGCAGCAAGATAGTATTGTATGCGCCTGCTTTAATTTTAAGAACGGGTGAACTCTATTCTGCAGCCTGAACCTTGACGCGTGACTTCAAAACCTGGGAACAATGCGAGTTATGTACTGTACATCATGTATGTGGGTTTTTTATTGTTCCCTAATGTTCAACTTGTACAATTGAAACTAATAAAAAATACTCTGAAAATCAAAACTAATATTTTCCTTGTAAAATTCTGTTATATTGGCATAAGCTATGGTAAAAGTCATACAAAGCTTTGTTTGTTTTCCAAATCCAGTCAGTATACCTACAGAAATGCCTGGCTCTTTCTGCCTGTATCTGCCTATAGAGATGAAATAATGTATTTCCTTGCAGTGGATATAGATGTTGAGGTGACAACGAGAGTTGAGACTCCACAGAATGTAGGTAATGGTGACAGCCAGCACTGTGCTGTGTGTGCTGCTAATGAGCTTTACCGGCAAGTTTCTGTGCTTCTGCCTTCTTCTTTGCACAAATGCCCAGTGGAACTAGAGAGAAACAACAGCTTACTGACACTGCAAGAACTGGTTTTATGAATGTTTATCAGCCTGAATGCCAGTTTAGCCCATTCACTTCTTCTCAGGGATGCTCACATAGGCTTTGTTTCAGCATATAAAATCTACTGCTATACCTAATGTGAGGTGTGATGGCACACTGGAGCTGTACCACTTAAGAGTGAGAATTGGGAAATTTGCCATTTATGCCAGTGCTGGAGTTGGAAAGGGTGAGGGCATGAGGTGAGATTTCTCTGAATTTTTTAAAATAAAGATGAGTGTCTTTCATCAATGTTTTATCTCTTTGAAGCTAGCAGAGCATGTTGTCTCAAGCCTTCAATGTATAGAGTGGGCTCTGTATTGTAAGTTTAAAGATATCGTGGCTGATCGATTGGGCAGATAGCTTAGTTTAGCCAGTCATCAGTGTTCTTTCCAAGAAAGTTATTTCTGACCTTCAGTCCTACAGTACACCTGGATTCTTCCACACCAGTTACTCCAAATGAGCGTCACTCCCCACCACAAGAGGAAATATATCAGGCTCGAGGTCCAGTACTATTCTGCCTGAACAGGAGCTTCTCTCTGCTTTTTTGTTTACCTACTTCAAAATCAGGAATAATTGTAGTAAGAACAGAGTGGCAAGAATTCTGGCTTCCCACTTTGCCTGTGATTCAGTTCTGCACCAATTAATCTGATACAAAAAAAAGTACAGTGATTCATTTATGCATTATTAGCAGAGTGGGAGATGTCATTAATGTTGTAGGAAAAGATTATCTTGAAATAAAAAGTATTTTTTTCTAGAACCAGCATGAAAAATCTCGTACCCAGCTCCAGATGTGTGTAAAGACTTGCAGGTGAGGAACCAAGGGTTTACTCTTTTGAGGTGGTCCTTTATTGTTTTCTGACTGTAGGTAAATGTTACCTTGGCAATGGTTAGTAAGACAGTGGAAGTGCTCATCTTCTTAAGACCCTGTTTTTCCCCTTGCTTTTAATGCTGTCAGATTTTTCAGAGGCATGGCTGTGGTTTCCATCTTGCATGCCACCTATTACTAGTTCCTTTTTTTCCCCCTTAACTAAGATGGTTCTACTGTTTCTAGGAAGAATGCTAAGGTCAGTATTTGTCCATGTTTGTTTTTACAAAAAGACAGAAGCAAATTTCTCCCTTCACGAAAAATGGGCAGATAAACAAAGTGGCAGGCTTTTCTCTAAAAATGTTTCAGGAACCAGCACTTGAAAAGGAGTCAGCAAACTGGTCTTTGTACCTTTTACCATTCCTGTGAAAACAGAAGCTCATTTGACATTCCCATTAACGCTTCTCCATTTTTGGACAAGTTACAAATGTAAAAATAAATGTTCACCTGTGCTCAGTATAATCTCTCACAAAAGCCTATCTCCCAGTGTCCTAGCAGGCATGCTGCTCCAGCCTGAATGGCCTGGTCATAAGAAGGAATTTTCCAGCTGCTCCAGTTCTGGGCCCAGCCCACATACCCTGGCCAAAAACTAGCACTAAAGGTGGGATGAGAAAGGGAACTACAGCTGGTAAAATCTGAACAAGTGACACCTGCTAGAGGTCTGCAGCCAAACTGGAAAAAATGTCCTGGGATGTCAGATAGCAATAATATGAGAACAAATAAAGGTAATCCCAACTCTAACCCATAAGGGCTAGGTGTGGGGGTTGATTTACCCTGGCCAGAGTAGTACTAAAACATTATTTGTGTTTTCTTTGGAGCCATATACCAGGCAGATCCCTATGGCAGGTGCCATAAGGAATGTCAGAGGAAATGTTGCGTGGGCTACTGGCTAATACCCCCCCAGTGCTCAGTGCCATTGACTGACTGACAGGCAGGTAGGCAGCATGCCCATTTAATCAGTGGCGAGCCAGAATCAAGGGAGTACTGTCATCTCATCCTGCCCTTAATTATTGGAATACGCTGTGGCAAATATGGACTAAACAAAAAGCAAACTGGGCCCAACCGTGGCACTTGCTTATGTGACTAGTAAGTAAAGTTCAACTTGCAGCAAAATAAAATTAGTCTTTCTCTGATCATCCTTGTTCACGATCCTTTCCTGGTCCCCATCCCGAGTTGTTCAACTGAAATACTATTATGAAAACAGAAGGTTGCAAATTGCTAGAAACTGAATGCACTTGGAGGCACAGGAGCAAGTTCCAGACTCCATCCACGTACTGGCTCATGTGATACAGCTTCTGGCATAAAAGCAAATCACGGAAGAGGTGCACACTGGACTCCAGGACAGCTTTCTGACATCAACAGGTAAGACCAGGCCTCACCACGACCTTTCTTAAGGTAGCAGCCGTGATCAAGCTAATACATGACTTCGTTCCCTCCTCCTCCACACACACGCTTCATTCCAGCCCTATACACTTCTAAGTCTGCATCTTTTTTGTGCTGTACGTTCTGTAACGTGCTGCACAAAATAAGCGCATCAGTGCCAAAAAGCAATAGTGAGATTGTCATTAGATTTTATTCAATGTAATTAAGCAACCATTTATTTAGAATCTATAGGGCAGCTAAAAATAGCCAGGAAGGGAAGGCATTAGCAGGCACTAATAGGAGACAAAAATTCCATCCTCCCTGGAAAAAAACACCTTAAGAACCCTTCAAACCTACTGTGACTCCTCATTAGAATTGCCCTGATAAAGTTGTATCCATGTTGCACCTAAAGGCACAGATAAAACAATTTCTCTCTCTCCATGACAAAAATACACTTCTGCAAATAAAGCAATGCAAGTCTGCGGTTTTGGGGTTTTCTCCCATGGTATTTGAAACTAAAATATCTTAATACATTTTGTAGTTTGCCAAAGATTCACCAAATATTACAAACAATATAATTTGCCAAAGAGTACAGCTGGGCAGTAAGATACAACTATACACACACACACAATGCAAGCTACATAGTCTATCAAACAAACTGTAAGTACTTTTGTATTACCTATTGCTACTGGAGCTCAAATGAAACGTCATTTTAATTCATTTTAATTTTATCTTTGTTTTATATTAAAAAGTAGTTTGCTCATTGGTACCAAATTGCTTTGGAATTAAATTGTTTCTCTAAAGACCGTCATAAAAGCTAGCTTACAACTTCAGTGCCATGTTTAGACAGCTGTATTTAAGCTAAATGAAACATAAGCAAACCTGCAATCTATATAAAAGGCTTTCCCATAGATTCTAAAATCTGTGCAATGAATCAAGGTTCCACATAACAGAAGTGTAAGAGATCTTCCTGCTGATAGCCCACCGCTTTCTTAAACTGTTCTTCAAAGTGCACAGAGCTGATAAAAGGGCAAGAGCATGTCTTCTGGGTAGTCACCTCAGATGTTATTTTAGTATTATTTAATCATATCCTGTTATTTTCAAGACTGGGTTAACAAAAGCACCTAAGAGATAAGGATGAAATGTATTGGAAAGGCTATTTTATTTTTTGTCCTCAAAACACCTTGTGGCAAACAACTGTGCTTTACAGTAAGCTTTACAATCTTGTGCGGTAATTCGTTTATTTTTAAATCTACAGCATCACATTGTATTCTTTTATGCTTTTCAGTTCTCCAACACGTATTAAGCACAGTATTTTACAGAATCTAGCAAGGTCCTCCTATTCAGTACAGCCTGTTCCTCGCTGCTCTAGAGACTGACTCCTGTTTTTCTTAAGGTGTGTTGTACATAAAAACTGAGATCCTTGGCTCCTAATTATGTCTGACAATTTGAGACTATGTATTGATTCTCCAGAGGCAGGCACTGGTACAGTGCAGCACACTTGGTCTTAGGTACCTGAACGGTCATATTGTCTTCAATGGGCTTCTCGTACGCTCTGCCAGAACAGGCCCAATGTAACACACTGAGCTCTTCGCTTTTTTAATTCTGATGTGGCCATTTGTTGATGGCTTATCGCCATTCGTTACTGACTCTCCAAGTGTTTCTGAACTTCTGGTTTCTAATACAATCTCGGATTCCACCCATCCCACTGGTCAGGTGTGGCAGGGTAACAGCTAGAGGAACTCACAGATGTAACTGGTCATTAAAACGCGCTGTTGACGTGCAGCACAGAGATTTGCCCTGCTTCAGTTTTGAAATTGGTATGTTAGCTAGACCTCTGCTGGTGATAAACAGCAGAGCAAGTCGCTATGAAAAGGAAATACCTTGTATCTGAAACTACAATGCATACAAATTCATCCAAAATTTATAAAGTATTAACTCCACTATCAGTCCATATCAGTACATAAAAGCTACAGCTTCATCATTTTCCTGAGCCAAACCCCAGTGACTTACAATAAAAAATCCTGAAGACAGTTGTACATGTAACAATCAGTACTGCTATAAATAAAATACCTTTCTTCTGCAAATCATATCACGAGCACACTGCAGAGAAGCTGGGAACTGTCCACAGGTTTCCTCATTATGCCTAGTGACTCATTTAACAGGTGAAAAAATTCTGTGCCACGGCTCTCTGGGTAAGGTTTGCATGTGATGTGAAATCATATCCTGTGCGACCTCAGTAAAAAGGTGCTTGGGTTTTGTTCACTTCTTAAATCACAAATGCCGTTTTATCTGTCCACACAACAAAATGTGTGTTTACGGGGAAAACAAAACAAAAACCAACAACTGTTAAAGTTTTACACAATATCTTGGCTTCAACATAAATATCAAGAATGACTGATATCAATTTTCTCTGGTCTTTTGGATTTCTAAAGGCTATCTGGACCGGTGCCACCACAAGTACTGGGCACAGCTTCTCTTCTGCCCCTTTATCCCCTCCTCGCTCTGTCCTGCTCCTCTATAGCCTATTAGGTTTCCTCTATTAGAAAATGTATATTAATATTGGCAAGTGCTAATAAAGTGTTAAATGCAAAGTCCTTAATCCTGGAACTTTAATTAATATTGGAAGCGATCATGGTATCATAAAGGGGTGCAGAATCACCTTGATAGTAGCAGAGGGATGAGAGTCGATAACAAAGAGAAGTAAGGTCCCACACTTAGGGACCACTGGGAGCAACTCCTCGAGCTGGATGGAAACTCGACCACTGCTGCTGGAAACAACACAGGAGAGAGACACGGGGAAAATTTCAGCAGCAGGACGACTGGCGGCTGGACTTGATCTGGGAGGTCCCCTCCAGCCTGAGCGGTTCTGTGACCACCAGCACGGGGCAACTACGACACAGGAAGGCACAACCTCAGGGGTTATCCCGCAGGAGACACCTCCCTGCAGCTCGGGGCGCGTTCCTCGGCACTGAGCACGGTTACTGCGCGCCGCGGAGAGAAAGCCGAGCCGGGAGCAGGTGCAGCAGGCAGCCCCGCGCGCTCTCGGGGCCAAGGAGCCCGTGTACCACCGGGGAGGGGCTCGCCGGGCCGGCGGTCACCTCACGGCGGCTCCCCGCGCGCGCGCGCCCCCCCCGCCCCCTTCCGCCTCGCTCCG
>VXAA01002597.1:339542-374400 GCA_013399115.1 Anseranas semipalmata
ATATATATATATATATATATAGTTTAAATATTTGAAACTCTTATACTGCAATCTGCCAATTAATCTAGACAGATAGATGGGCAGTATGACCTGTGGCTTATCTGATCTGGCTAATTTCAAACAGAAACTTTAGTGAAGCGTGTGGGGCAATGTCTCTTTCAACAGAGGCAACTAAAGAATGAATGCAGCTGTTCAAATCTATTACTCTATTTGTCTGTATGTAAATTTTTTATAGACAGCAGGAATGTAAGGGGATTGGAGGAAGGGAGGGGTGAAAGTGAAAAAGCTTTGTTTCTTTGAAAAAATATTTTTTGGCAAAACAGAAATCATCAGTGGGCTGTGTTAGTTATTGCAGGTGAGCTGATAATGTTACATTTCTAACTGGGGAATCCTTAATTATGGATTTTTAAAGGGTTTTAAATATTTCTTCTTGCCTTCTTTCTCTTCTCCTTGTACTCATCCTTTTAACATGGTTACTGTTTGTTTCATTGGTATGCTGCCTGATGAAGCATCTTGTGCTTTAGTGCTAATATGTCTGAATTCTGAATTCTAAAATCAATGAAATAGCCAGAAAAAATTGTTGTTTTTTTTTTTTTTTTCTAGTGACATACTTGGTGTGTACACAGATGAGAGTGGTACGGGACCTCACTGAGAATCCTTCCAGCACAATTTACCTTACAACTTCAAATGAAAGTCAAATATTCATCACAGGTAACTTAAAGTAGTTTTAGCTCTGTGTAGTTCCAATCTTAATTGTTTGGAAAGGGTATTTTAGTTTTATAACAAAGTATGCAATGCATAGCATTAGTTTCCCTGTCAGAAATGACTTTAGTAATGATACTATTACAAAAACTAAAAGGCAGATTGCATTCAGGTGAGGCACTAGGGGATATATGTTATGAAAAGTCTAAGTATTAGGTTAAGTCATATGTTTACTGATTCTTTTGGATTGTTTTAATCATTTCATAGTGTTGCAATGAACATTACCGGTTTCTTAAAAAAATAAAAATTACTTGCAGCTTTTCTGTGTTACAAATTTCCTTATTACAAAACAAATCAGTACGGTTGTGCTAAATTTATCTTAGTTAATATTTTCACAAATATTTGAGAGCTGTTATGTTTTATCTTTCCCAATGCACAGGGCCTTGTGCAGAGCACATGGCCTGGGAAAGGTTGAGGTGCTGGGCTGCACTGAAGGAGCATTCCTTCTAGATAGTCTTATTTGAAAACTCCCATCCACAGTACAGTACTTTTATGGCCTTGTGATACTTTGCACCAGATACCACCAGTCAGCATGTCACAGCCAGGATCAGGCATAGCTGTTTGTGGTACTTCTGCTTTTTAATCAGGAGGCAGATTATAGCACAGTGTTGCAGGTGAGTGATGTAATGGCCTGGTTGCAAGGGATTATAAGATATGCTAGATTCATCTTTCCCGTGTTTATCTGTCCATCTCATTTCTTCAGTTTTCCTAACATATTACTCACCCAGTTTGATTCTTGCTGCTGACAAGGGGGAATAGAGAACAATATGTGCTAAAAAATTATCTGAACATAGTCAGTTGTATACACATGGTCTTTCCTCACTAGCTAGGTAGGGTGTTTTGTGCTTAATCGGACTAGCAAAGCAAGCTAGTCTTTTTCTTAACAGGTGATTTATATTACACTTAAATGAAAGGTTTGAGAATCTTTTTTCTTTGTTTTCCTTCAGTATATTTTGTGCTTAGTTTTCCAATTAAATGTTTCCCTCTTGAGCTTTTCCCCAGCCTAGCTTTACTTCATTTTATGTCTGTTCGCATCCTAAATGAGAACTACAGCTGGAGATTGCAAACTATGGCATGAGATCTATTTCAATTCAGAGCTTAGACGTAGACCTGTTTCAATTACAATTTATTTGATAAAACTGGTATTTAGTCAATATCTTGGTTTTCAACCAGCCAACATGAATACATACCTTACAATTACCTGTCAGTATATTTGCTGAACTCTTTGAAGATGATTTATCTGTTCTTTCCTGCTGAGGTTACAGAAGAATGTGTAGGTCTTCAGCAAAGGTAATGTAATGAAATGACTTCTGATCATTTTATTGTTTCATATGCTCATGTGAGAGAGTATTCTGGTAACATTGCCAATTGTTTTATTATTTAACATTTGTCTAACATTCAGTATCAGATGCAAGTGTTAGTTGAGGAATCCAAGATACTCATTGAAAGATAAAAACTGATGACAGTAACCTGCTTTATTTTTGATACCTGATTATTTTTGTTTTAAAAGGGTGGCACAAGGGCCAGCCATACACCAAAGATACCAAAGTGAAAAACTTCATTCAGTGGACTAAAACACAGAGTGAAGCTGATCAAATGAAGAAAACTGTCATTGGTGGCTATTATCCTTTTCCACGACCTCCAAATAACTTTCTGAAGTATTGTAAAAATAATAAAGGTATCATACTGTCATATATCTTTAAGATTTGTAGCCTTTTTCAGTTCAATCTTACTCCAAGCATTTAAAATACCAGTTAAAAAGCAATACGGTTACTATTAGTGATTACACAAATTTGTAATGTCTTTTAAGAAAAATTCCCTTTCATGATTAATAATATATCATAGGCTAAATCCTCATCTTATAGAAAGTATCACGGCACTGTTAACTGCAGGAGAACTGTAACAACTTGCATGAACTGCAGGTCTGCCCAGAAGTTTTACTCTGGCTGCTCTGCTAAATCAGAATTAAAGACAGTTATATGGAAGAATATAACGAACTAGAAATTTCACCTGAAAACACAAATGTGATATCTGATAATGCATACTAAAATATGCTTGTGGGAGAAAAAAGGCTTATTGTTTAATTTTTTTTTCATGTGATGTGAACAAGAGGATTTAAAATCCTTCAAAAAATAATTTTAAATCAATTTAATACTTAGTAACAAATTGTTCTCAATTTTCTTTGAGTCTTACATTCAGACATTTTGATATTGTATATCTTTAAAACTAATTTGTGGGAATTGCTTTTTTGCAGTTGAATCAGTTTTGAAAGCCATAGGTGAAATGGGGAAAGAGATTGAAGATTTGCACTACAGGGAACACAAGCGCGTTGCTGTTCAAGGAATAATTAGTGCCATAAGATACATCAGCTGTAGCAGTGCCTCTGAAGGTGCCTCAGGAGTGGAACCTGTTCAGGTACAATGCTTGAGAATTAATGCTGTTGCACTTAACCAGCTATGATTGTAATTAGAATGGAGAATTTTGCATGTGAATCCAGAACTTACAACTGCATTGTCTCTTGATTAACTGTATTTGCAATTTTGAGAACAAAATAGTTTTGAAAGTCATAGTTTAAAAAGCAATGATTCAGTGCTTTTCTGAGTACATTCTATCAGTCCTCCATAAAACTGCATAATTGTTCAGAAGCTACTACTTTAACTGGCCAGATAATTTAATTAATGTAAATTAGAATGTGGGAGAGCTGACTACTGCAATTTGCACACTGTCACTTTCTAGACAGAATTTATCTTACTCACTCATGCTAAAAGTTACTTTCCAACTTCCAGGGTTTTGAGTTGGAAGGAATAGTTCTAAGTGCTTTGAAATTCTTAATTAATTGTTGTTGCAGAAGGATACTTCTCAGCCTCTTGAAAGTTCTGCTATGTCAAAAGAAGATTGTGTTCACAAGGGAAAAACCAGAAACCTTCAAACTAAAGAGTTCACATCTTTTCTGGGGCCACATTACACTCCTGGGGAACAACAACAGCATCAAACTCTACTATCAAAAAAGAGCACAGTCAAGAGAAGCACTCTGCACAGAAAGACAGACGCAGAACAGTAAGCTCTTTTCATAAATATGTAGTGTGTCTTCTAAAACATGTTCATGTAAATTAATTCAGAGCCTAGGTCACAGAAAAGCGTATAAGAAAGCTTTAAAAGCATATGTAGTTTAATTTTTAAAAGGTGGTTATATGTACTTTTCCTAGCATCGGGTAATGACAGTTACACTGTTCAGGCTAATAGAGGATTGATTAAAGCAGAGGTATCTGGTTGGTAATGCTCTCTTCTTTTTAATATTTATGCTACTTTGTTATTATCACAGATTTTCAATAAAGGTAGTTAACAGTTCAGCAATATATAGTTTAGTGGCCTATCTGTGGAACAAGTAACAGTCACAATAGTGTGAAGAAATAAGATTTCTTCACTGAAAATGCAGGATCAGGAGGAATAATGTTTTGGTATAGTTCTTCCTTAAATCCAAATATACAATCTTTTTTTTTTTCTTTTTTTCCCTTCCTTGTTAATGGAAGATAGTACATGTAGCTGTAATTTGCTCTTAGAAAGGAAAGTACAGGATGTTAATACAGTAACCTAAAGGCTCAAAATAACTGTATGGCTCTGCTTATGATGTAATTCTGTGAAATTGTGTTGCATCTAGTCAGACACAGACAAAGGATATCAATCCAATATAAGAAAATTGAATAAGAAAAATAACTGTCTGATACAACCTTATCAGTTTCAGGAGTAAAATATTTGCTTCTATAAGATTGTTCTTTATTGCAATGGTTGTGCAAGTTCTAGTGTACCCATACCAAGTCTTAAAAGCCTGGCGTATATACTGAGAGATCTAATGTTGCAAAAATCTAGCAAGTCACATCTTTTTTATTATTTTTTGTTTTTTAGTGGATTTCTCATTCTATAAAAGCTGTATTTTTCTTCTTGACTTTTCACATCCAAAAGTCATAATGGTGGGAAGAGGGCAGGTATTCCAAATATTTTGCGGGAAAATGACGTGAAATATAATTAGGATTAAATGAAAACTTAAGACAAAAAAAAAAGGTGAATAGAAGTTCTGTCTTGTCAGTGTTACAGCAAACATGTTAGTGGATTTCCATTCCATAAGAAAAATTCCAGCATTGGAGTGTCTTAGGTTCTGCCTGAAAGAAAAACATGCGTGTTCTTTGCTCTGTGTATTTCCATTTAACAGAATACTATAAAATAATGGTGAATTTCCTATCTTAAGGGGAAGTGCATCTGTTATTCCTGTATCATCTTACCCCTATTTCACACGATCTGCAAGAAAGAAATTTAGGTAAGTCATGTGAAGTTAATTATGTTAAATTATTGCAATGATGAAGCAAACATACTTGAAATTAAATTCTTACAGGTCAAGAGTCTGTATGGAAGTGAAATGAAAGAACACAACAGAGTAGAATTAAACATTTTCTATTAATTTCCTCTGCACTGATTCTAGATCAAATATATTAGATTATTTTATTCTGAAACATAATTTAGAATGTGTTATTAAACAAATTTTTATAATGCTACCTGTGCTATTTAAGGAATACATAGTAACAGGGGTCTATCATGATAAACAGAATAACAGATGTAGTCTTTGTTTCAGAGAGATTATAGTTTAAATAGGAAAGTCAAAGGTAGGTGGGTGGGATGCTTAATTAGCAAGCTGAGTGAACAATGTGATAGAGTTAATGGATTTGCTAGTGGTAACTGAGCTATAAATCATCCTTGGTGCTACAGAGGTGTAAGCATAGTTTTCCCTGAGAAGTCACTTGGCTCCTTCTACTGCCCAACACTCAATCTTTGTTGAACTTGATTTGGATCCAGAGAAGGATTTAAAAAAAAAAAAATCCAGGTAGGAGTTTCAAATCCAGAGCCCTGACAAGACTAGAACCTAAAGAGATAACTACAAATGGGAAATTATTAAGAAAACAGAATTAATGTTATTTGTTAGTCTGGGGTAAAAAGCTTCTTTCCTTCATGCAATTTTGCTTAAGGGTCGTAAATTCTTGTCATTTGTTCCAAACATAGCTTGAGCAACACGAATATTTGAACTCTGTGATGTCGGTAATTTCAAATGTCTTTTTTTGGTGGTGGTGATTTGGGTTTGTATCATGAGTACATATGATACATATGTACAGTGAGGTCCGTGAAGATGATGAAGGGACTGAAGCATCTAACGTGAGGAGAGGCTGAGAGAGTTGGGTCTGTTCAGCCTGCAGAAGAAAAGGCTCAAAGTGGGATCCTATTAATATATATAAATAACCTGAAGGGAGGGTGCAAAGGGAATGGTACCAGGCTCTTTTCAGTGGTGCCCAGTGACAGGACAAGAGGCAGTGGGCACAAACTTAAACACGGGAGGTTCTGTCTGAACATCAGGAAGCACTTTGTCTTACCGTCAGGGTGACAGAGCACTGGCACAGGTTGCCCAGAGAAGTTGTGGAGTCTTCCTCCTGGGAGATGTTCAAAGGCTGTCTCAACGTGGTCCTGGGCAGCCGGCTCTGGGTACCCCTGCTTGAGCAGGGACCAGATGACCTCCAGAGATCCCTGCCAGGCTCAGTCGTTCTGTGATTCTCTGTGCCCCTCACTTGACTGCTTAGTTTACTTTTAGCACCTCTTCCTTCCTCACTAAAAAGAAAAAATCGTGGTGCTAGAGACATAGCAACAATAGTACTGATGGAGTTTATCATAAGTTACTGATGGTTCTTCCAGTGTTACTGCCTTACAAGCATGCCTATTCTCGTTAAAACATTTCTTGGAAGTTAATTTGGAAAAGCTTTTTTTGTGGGATAAACTAGGCTCTTTTGAGCACCCATGTCTGTTTACTCTGATCCTTTTGGTAGTTACTGCATTTTCTAGGGGAAATGGTTGTCTGGCTCTGCAGCTCGTTCATTTAGCCTGACACCTGGCTTTAGGATCACTTGCCTCCCAACCAGCAAGTTACATAGCCTGTGGGGGCAACCTGGGCAGAACTCAGCTGCTAGGCTTTGTGTTTAACAGCAACCAACTTAGCTGGGCAGTCAGCACACACACACACCTCTCAGCTGGACTTGGCACTTGCTGTCTTAAGGGACAAGAGGCTGTGTAGTCACCAGACATAAGGATGAGTTTGGGGATATCGTGGTGCAGGAGTTTGCAGGAACTTCTAGCATGAATCCATAAGAAAATCAGGATGTATTTTTTGAATGGGAGGAATCATTTTTTTTCTTTTGCTTGCTGAGAAATATTCACTTTTTTCATGGGGGTGGGGTGGGAAGAATGTATTCTCCCCGTTTCTTAAAAGTGGAAAAAAAAAGTTAAGGCATGTTTACTTTGTTCTCTGCTTTTCTCAATCTGCTACTGTCCTCGCTACCTGTGTGTCCTGTACTCTATGCCATTAGTGCTAGAACCTCAACTAAAGGAGGAGAAAGTCTGTGTTGGATTATGGAAAGCTGTTTCACTCTATATAATTAAAAGGTAACTCGTGTATTTCTGTAATTAACTATGAAGTCGTGCTGAATTCTCCAAGTTGCAGGAGACAAATGGAAGGTTAGCCTGATGTACCTTAAGCTTGCATTGTTTTCTGTTCTGTTGCTTAGAAGTAGCAGAATGCCAGCTCTCACTGGAATATTTTAATGTGTTTATGAAATAACAACGATAGAGATATGTTTTGAAGTATGCATTATAGCATAGATTATTTTGTGTCAAGTATTTTGTGCAGTATTTCAGCATGTGGTTGCATTGTTGAAGGCTTTTTGTTTTTAAATAGTAATAGCTTATTTTAAGGCTCTTTATTTGACGGCCTCAGTTCCTACATTTCTGAGGTAACTCATTTATATGATGTCATATAGTATTATCAGAATGTTTGTGACATGGTCTGATTATTAAGGGTTCCAGAAAGAACAAGGTAAGAGGAAACTGATAACTTTAACACTATCATTGGTATTTATATCCTTGCTAGTGGAGACATTTAACAGAAATGTACTTTTAAGCTTTTGATATGCCCCAAAGTAGTTTAATCAATATTTTATTATGTATGGGGAGAGATCAGGAATTTCAGACAAGCTTATTTTTTCCATGGAAGTGGAAAAAAAACCACAATAGCTTTCTTAGCTTTTTAATCTTTAGAAGCTTAGTATTGCAGTTACCATAGAGTTGCTGGCGTATTACGTGTTCACATTCTAGACTGCTTAAAAGTAACTTGTTTGTATGCTTCTATCCTTGCAGTTTAACTTCTAAATGTTTAATGTAACTTGCCCCTTTCTCATTTTCTCCATTTTCCCTCCCATCCAATGAGAGCTCATGGGCAGGGATTCTATAATATGGGGAAATTCAGCTTGAGGTTTGTATGACTGAAAGTTTCCAAGAATCTGACATTTCCTTCAGACCCCTTTTTCACGGAAATCAAAATTTTCCAGGAGTTGGTAGATACCAAGAATTATTTTGTGTAGACTTGTCCAATTACTGTAGCAGTCTGTTTTTCTACCTGTCACGGTAGATGCAATTATCATAATGCTGTCATGATGTTTGAGTTAGGTTGATTTCAGACAAGTCTATAAAATAAAGCTTTTATCAGTTATATCTGTGGTGGTTTGGTTTGGTTTGGTTTGGTTTGGTTTGGTTTGGTTTGGTTTTTCTTGAGGCCCTTTAATCCCTTGCATCATTTTGGCATAGCTACAAGTTGTAACTATTTTCTTTCTTAATTTTTTTTTTTATCACCCCCAGTCCCAGTACTCAGATGTGGAGCACAAGACATACTTATTCTCCCAGTGTTTTCTAGAATTATTCATCTGCCGTCTGTTTTAATTAATGATTTTTCCTTGACAATACTTCAAAGTAAAATGAACAAAAAAGTGAATACCGATACATCTGGAAATAATGAGTAAAGGGTTTCTTCTTTTTTTTTTTTTTATTGCAAGTGGGCATCTGTGAAAAGGACAGTCTGCAGAATGCAGGCTGGGCATAGCAAATTTGGCACGGCACAAGTTTTCATAAAGCTGGCATGGGCAAAATAGGAACATGGATGTTTTGGTGTACAACAGTCACAGCACACTGCACTAAATGGAAGGATTTGGGTTATGTCAGGTGGCTTGCAGACAATCTGGCTGGCAAAGAAGTATATAAGCTGTTGTGTATAGACAAGTAAGTTGCCCTTGCTTATGAACCTGGCTCAAGTTACACTGTACACACATCCAGCCCAAAGCAGTCCTATAGGAGTAACGTGTTGGGCAGGTAGGTGAAATCATCCCAGACACAGATCTGTGTAAGAAGCTTGGGAAGAACTGTGACAAGTTATTTCCACATTTTTAAGAGGCAAAACTAGCTCTAAATCAGAGCCTCCTCACCTTGGAAAACAGTTTTAAAAGAAAAAGAGACCATTTTCATAATATCAACTTTTCAGCAGTTAGACTTGGTGTACTCCTCTGTTTTAACAAAGAGGGAAGTTGGCTTGTATCTTACTTGATGTGCTGGTTTCTGAGCAAGACTTTCATAACGCTGCTAGATTTTCATGTCCATTGTTGAGAAGTCTGAGTCTTGAAAGTGAGAATTAATTTTGTGGGCAATCATTTTTAATTAGGCGCCTTTTGTTAATAACTTTTGATAATGGCTTGAAAATCTATTAATATAGCTGGTATGTAAATGTTTAGTTTATTACTATGCATACACAGTAATTACTTTCCAGGATAGTTCTTGTAAAAGGAATTAATTCTTCATAAGATACTATTTTAACAGAAACATTCTTTTATCTAAAAATAATACCATAGGAGGCACAATGTAATTACTGAATTATTCTTAGAAAGATAAAAACTTTCTTGCTACATTTCATCAGAAAATATAAAAATATTGCTGCATAAAATTAGATCTGACATCTTGTTATGTATCTTTCTGAGTTTGCACTGGACCTCAAAACTTGAAAAATATTTTGGACCATAGAGTGGCATTGAAGTACGTAGGAGTATTTGTTTACTGATATTTTTAATATAGCTCTGCTCTGAAGCTTGGTTGGGTTGTTGGGAGCAAGTGGGGTCATGCTGTTCTCTGTGGCAGCTTTTTGTTTTCAAAGTCAAGTGGCTGAAACCTTAATTGCACAGTTTGTGCTGCTTGAAAGAGGATTCTTTTGTGCCTAGGGGTGGAGATCACAAGATAGTCACTCTAATACATAGCTCACGCCATGGTAATAGTGCATTTCATAGAATGTACTTTCATACCCAGAAAAACACAGTGCATTTCCTTTTATCTTTTCACAGTATCGCTTTATTTTAGATATTTTCCATTTGTTATGAAACACTGATAAAGAATTTTCAAGATTTATCTGTAGTATAAAATGGGGAAGAAAAAAAAAAAGAAAACCTAAATAGTTACAACTGAAATACAGAATATCCCACTAAACAGCATGCACAGCTTCAATTCCCTTTTTACTGACTGTATATTGGTTTTATGTATTTGCAATACTTTATTAGTAACTACTTTGGTAGGCTAGAATTTCAGTGGTACCTTTTCAAAGTCTTGCCTATGTCTCAGTAGTTTGTGATGCAAGATAGTCTTTTTCTTGAGTTTATTCATACATCATGTTGAGTTTATAATAAGAGGGGTGTAGCAAAGAAAAAAGGAATAAATGGTCCTAAGAGCATATCTTTCTCTGTTGTGGCTGTAGAGTATTTGTTATGTTTTTCTCCAGTATAATATCCAAGATAATTGATTAGAGATTGTTACAGAATAGTTGCTTACCATTAATTCAAAATTTCATGGCTAAAAATGAAAGTATAACAAAAATTTGGTTTGCTTGATTGAACTGATTGTTATGACAGGGAATTATGTCCAAAAGAAAATATGTATTTTGAATTTATCATTTTGGATTCTGGAGTGATGAGTCAGCTTCAATCTTACTTTGTTTTTGACTGCTGAAGTGTGGTGATACGAAATCACAGCAGCACTCTGTGCAGTATTTTCTTTAGAATTAAGTCATAAACCTGTTGACAGTTCGATATTTAGCTTTTAGTGTCACATGTGCTATTTCCAGTAGGTGCCCAGTAGAGGGCAACAAACACTGGCTTTTGAGTATAAAATACTTCCCTATCTACTTCATAAAGCAATGAAATAAAGCAGTTCTTGTCTTGAGCTCTTGAAAATTGATTTATTGAGCATAGTAGGTCTCATTATGTGAAGCTGCTATATTACAAGTCTTGTGATGTGAGACCAGGTACCAGTGCTCACTCATTCAGGCTCGTTTCATTTATCACTGGAAATCTGTGAAGATTTGAACTTTTGCTGCATAATGTTTGAGATTAAGTAAGTTTTAATATATAAATATACGTATATATATATATATATACACACTCTTAACTTTCCTTTTATAGCTTGAATGAATTTCAACATGAAGATTTTGTGCAAGATAAAAATGAACAGCCTCTATCAGACAGTTCACAGTACTGCACAGGTATGTCTGAAGTAGTTGTTACATTAAGAAGTTTAAGCCTACTTCTTCTCTTCAGGTCCAAAACGGTCAACAAAGTTCTCCTTACAACCATTGTTTGTCATGACGGCTTTTCTGTACATCTGGCTGTATCAACCTCTAGGGAGCCACAGTATGAACATACTGTTAATGTTGTCGTGCTCCATCATGTCCCTGATGTGCTATAAAGGATGGCTGGAAGGACAGTATTAGGTTGTTTCCCAGTATGAGAAATAAATTCTCAGTGTTGCTTTATACAAGCTGTAAGTCAGTTTTGTACCTCAGAAGCATTGTGCAGGAGACTTAGTAGCATAAGCCTTCACATCTTTTTTTAAACGGTTTTCTTGCTATAGTGATCTGCGTGTAATAAAATTGTCCCTCTCCAGGAAGATAGCTCCAAAGCTACATGAGTACCTAATTAAAAAGAAAAATACAAGATGTGGGAGGAAATGGATGCAACATACAAGCCAGTAATGAGAATGATGGTTGGTTTTTGGATTTTTCTCAGTTAATATTATTAAATATTTCTTTCTTCCTCTGCAATTGAAATATAAAATCATATTCTAAGCAGTTACTTTCTTGATACCTATTTTTGGATGAACGAAAAAGTCTAATTTGTGAGTTGTCATTATGTATAGCTTGGTCTGTTTTTTGTTTCATGCAAACATTTTGTCATGTTTTACTCTTTTCAAAGCTGTCTAAATATACTCTGAGTCATGTAATTTTATCAAAAACTTTGTCTACTACTAGCATATGTCCCAACATCAACATTTTCCAATTTACTTCCATGTATAACTGTAGTATGTATAACGTTGTCCATCCTTTTATTTTTGCAATGCAGCAGTTCATCTTAATATAATAATGATCTTGATGGTTTGCCTCTGTAGTCTATTGATGATTATCTACTCCATTGTGTTGCTTTAAAGCAATAGATTTTATGGTGAATTTTCCCAAATGTTTAATGTATTGGAGATTGAAATGATGAGGAAACCTTCAAATTGGAATAAAAATTACACCGGTAACTGTTTAAAGTGAATTTTTTTTTCGAGTGAAAGAACAACATCAGGCACTACATAGAGATCTGTTCTTCAAAAGTAAGAAAACATATCCATAAACAAGCTTGATAGCTAATGAGTTAATTGGTTTTTAGACTTTGGTGAAATTTCTTGTCACTTTTAAAAATGAGAAGTCAGATTGAGTGTTCTCTTCTGAAATTATTTTTACAGGAATTCCTGGTAGCTGTAGTATTTACTGTGCTGTGCTATTACTGTCTCTGTAATTGCTGGGATATTGTGTAGATCTCATAAAATAAATGCATGTGTGTGGTTTCGATGAGGTTGGTTTAAAAATTAAAAAAAAAAAAAGAAGAGTGGGAAGGGCCTTGAAGATGTACATGAAATGTGTGTTATAACTGCAGTAAAGAAATCTCACGGCATATTTAGATACTTTTAAGTTAAAATATTTACCTTGATATTTTCTCACTGCATGAGAAACTTAATTCAACTTAAGTTGGTTAATACCCAAAAGTCCAAAATAAATTGTCTCTTATCTAACATAAGTATGAAATAATTATATTAATATTTTAGTATATGGAGCTACTAAACCTATGCACATTTTTCCTTATACAGTGTCAGTCCTAGTGGCAGTATTATTATTAGTCTTATATAAGCTATTAATCATTTATCTGATGCTAGTTTTATCTAAATAACAGCATATTTATATTTTAACAAACCTATTAATTATGGTGTACGTATCAAAGTGAACACTTTTCTATGCTGTGTTTCTTCTGATTTTGGAGATGCCATTTTTTCACTCTATTCCGAGGTTGTTCATCAATTACTTAAGTATCACATACTTATTTTTCCATTTACTGATATGCAGGAGGTCATTGGTACTATATAAAACGAGAAAGAGTTAACTCTGAGTTTCAAAGTGTTGTTACCATGTCCCACACAGAGCTTTTTTCTTGAAATTAACAGCAAGGGAAACTGCCCTTAGCTGCATTTAGAAGCTGTTTATGTGAATTATGTGAATTGTTTTTTTCCCCTTCCCTTTAAAATTATCTATTAGCTGTGCTGACACTTCTCTCTCTTAGCATTTCATAAACATTTCATATCAGCCTGCATCGAAGAATCACTTTTTGAATAGACATTGGGCAGACATAGAAATATCTGGAGGGATAAGTAAAGTTTCACTCACTTGAATTTCATTTATCCCAGATACTATTTTTTGTGAGAGGTACAAAGGATCAGTAAAAAATTGCAGTTAGTGGTCTAACGTAACATGAAACATAGCCAGAGTGCAGAAACGCATTGACTCGGATTTACTAACAAAAATGTTTGTAGGAAAAGTGTAGTAACAGTGTATAGTATAGTATAAAAAAGTATAGTAACAGACTAAATTAACTGCAGTTTTTTGCAAGAAAATAAAATCTATTGTATACTGTAATGATAGAGTAGATTAAAAAAAATCCTTCTGCTAACTGAACTCAAAATAGAGTTCATCTTAACTGCTTTTCATGGGAAATTGTTTCTAAATGTTCACCATAGCCATTTTTATATTTTTGACTGGTTTAAAGAAGAAAGTAGTCTTTGCTGCCAGGAGGCTCTCTGAAGCTAGAGGAGCTCAAATATTTGCTTTAGTTTCCTTCCAAAATACGGTCAGATTGCTAAAGATGTCGACATCTTAAGTAACCAATGGTGGCAGTTTCTGCTGTAGTGTCCTAATTATACATCGGTATATGCTAATTTAAGAATGATTGTACACAAATACTATAGTCCCAATAATATATTGAGAGAGAAAAGTAAATGATTGGAGACATAGAAAGATTCTTTTTATCCCACTACTTATATTCTGAAACTTTGTACTTTATTTGCAGAATACATGGTATTAAGTCTTCATGTTTGTAGAGAATAACAGTTGTATCTTCTTGATTATAATTATACAGAATCCCAGTAAAAATTCATTTCATCTAGCTATCTTTCTAACCAGGCATGGTTATTTGGTTGTTAAAAATTATTTAACTTCTATTTTGCTGCCTTTTTTACAAATTATATCACTAGTACAGCATACCATAGCCACCAAAAGGTCTGTTAGGTGTGGGATGATACAAGATGTTTTTTTGTAAAATGAAAAGGTTAAGAGTGAATTTTAGCGTGACCAGCAGTTAATTTGAGGTGTGAATACAACGTCATTTGTTGTCTAACTCAATGCAGCAAGATTTTTGTTTTGCTTAATGTTCTTGGACATGTATTGAGTTTGCCCATGTATTTTCTGATTTCTTCATTTTTCAGTACCCTGAAATTCCAAAATAACAATTACAACATTAAAAAGAAGTTAAGCAAATAAAAAAGCATATGTTCGTAGAGAAATATTGGCGCGAATAATATACCTAGTTCAGGATGCTTGATGAGAAGTTGTTTCAGAGGAGATGGAGATACCAGACTGTACTGGGCATATTTTGAAATGGCTATTTTCGCATAAGCTGAAAGGATGGGGTTCAAAATTGGGAATGATAGTTAATATAAGCTTTTGCCATTAACAATCCTCAAGTTGTATATAACAGGAAAGAAGAGTGGAGCTATCAGTGACTGTATAGCAAGAAATTTGAAATGTAGCATAGTCTTCAATATACGTATACAGTTACTGTGCAAGAAAGGAAAAGTTTTACCTTCAATAGTACACATTTTAAACTTCTTTTCATGGTTTCTGGATGTTCATTAAACAAAATAATGTGCTTTTCAAAAACAAGCCACAATGTTTGACTTTATGTGTTGAAATAAGTGTTTTAACTACAAGTCTAGCCTCTAAGGTTATCCATTTACATTCCAACCCTAGTTTCTTTGTTTTGAACATTCTGCCATGTTGTCTTAATTGAAATGTTCTAGTGAAAGTACTTCTCATCTAGTAGAGAAGTGATAGGATTCTGTGAGTATATAAGCAACTAACTATTTGCTATGTTAATAATAGACCAAGAAGGACTAAGTGATATACCTGAAACTGAGGAGACTGGAAGAACTCATGATTCATGGCAGAGTGACCTGTGGGCACAGGTGAAAGACAAGCTGATGAAGTATTTGCATCACAGCACAGTTTTCCCAGAAAGCATCCCACGTAAATTTGATTATGTGCACAAAGACTTACTTATGCAACAGTACAACCTTCATGCAGCGGTGCACCAGCCAAAAGAAACCAGAACAGATAAAAATATCAATGAGTTTAAAAGCGCTAGTGGCCTTGGGTATTATGAAGTGACAGTTCTGGGTAAGTATTTGGTAGCTCGGCTGTTTGCTGTGCTGAGAATGACTTAAAGGTTAGCCAGAAAGTGAATAGATTTCTCTGCCCTATTCATTTGAATGTGGGTATTTAAGTTCAAAAAGTTATTGACATTTTAGATCTTTGTTAGAGGAATGAATTAGAGTAATACTTCACCAGAAAGCTGTAATTCTCGTTAAAATTACCATCACATCATTAATTGAAGTGACTGAATATCTTGTTTCTATTGTCACTTTACATATAATTGCAATTTTGTGTACAGGCTTATGTGTATTATTTGAAGAATGTGCGTAGTCCTTAAGCTATTCATTATTGCAATTAGAGATAGGTTCTGTTCAGTAGTTCAACCAGTCTGACATAATTAGGTAAATTATTCAATTGCACTTTATTGTCAGCTGACCTTTCTGTTGGAGCTGTATCCATCAGGAACAACTTAGTGTTCTTAAGGGAAAAGGACACCTTCTTTTGAGCCTTATCCTCATTGAGTGTTTTTTTTTTCCTCTCAATACTGTTTCTCCTGAAGTGCCTTTCTTCCATGCTAGAAAATTAAGGGCTTGTATTTTAGCCATACTCATCAACTGTTCTCTGCTGCTTCTGGTTAGCACAAAGCATCAACTGATTGACCTTTATTTGTTAAAATATAAATATGCAAGTTGTTTATAAATATGCAACAAGATCTGTTTGCTGTGGGATATTAATATTTGGTTTATTTTCCCATTAAAAGGAGAAGGAAATTGACTAGATTAACAGTGCACATGTTAAGTTCAGGTAATTTTAAAGTTTCCATTATTTACTAAGGGAGATTTGCAGAGAAGGTGCTTGGGCATTTACAGTCATTAGAATCCTGGAACGTGCAATATAATATTCAAGATGAAAGTAGCACAAGTACTGCACCACATACTGCATAGATGCACTGGATGTAAAATTAATTTATTTGCTCTTGTAGCAGCAATAAAGTTAAAAAGGAGTGTGAAATGGCTTCCAATATTGGTTTAATATTTTTTGAGTTAACAGCATTGTTAACCTTAAATCATAATACGTTATAACACTATCAATTTCAATGTGTGTGTATAAATATATATGCTTTTCTATTGAAATGTAGTTTTAGACATCGGTTAATAATTAATGAACAAAGAAGAAGTAAGTAAAATCTTCTGATTATATATAATTGTGTTCAGCCTGCAATAGTCTGTTTTTTTTTTTTTAATGAAGAAATGCAACATAAAGTTGCTAATGGACTGGAGATTGTTTTCTGCTAACAAACATCTTTTTCAACAGGTATAAACCATGATGTAGCAATAGATGTCGCATTTCTCCCACTGTTTTGTCCTGAAGACCCACACTTACTTGAGACGGAGGACATTGAAAATGATACATTATTGTCTTGCATGAGTTGCATCTCTGCTTGTCAACAGAAGGCCACCAGCAATGGAACGCTTCATGACATGCTTCCACTTTCAAGTGAGACTGGCTTTCACTGGTGTTATTCATTTATCTTTTCTTATTCTATCTCCCAGTACAAGAGATAATCCTCTGTAGAAATTAATGTTATAGGTCAGGCATTGTTCACCTCTTCAGTGAAACATGCATGAATTCTATGTGACGACCTTTAATAAATAGGTATAATACTGAATTTTCAAGGCAGTTTTTACTGGAGCTGTTTTTGTACTCTGAAGATAATATCTTAATATCCAAAACGCAAACTCCTAAGTGACCTAGACAGTATTTGCAGTTATTTGCTGATGCAAAATTATACTGACATAGGAGTCAGTATTTGTGCCTGAACATGTGAATATTTGCCTTCATTTCCTTTGAAATAGAGTGGTATAACAGTCAGTCATTCAACCCATTTCTGTGATGTCACTTGGAACAGCTGCTTTAATGCAACCTACAGTACCTATAAACTGACATATTTGCCTGTTACCGAGTTATTTTCCTTCAGATTATGTTTCTAGTTACGGGCACCTCACAGCAAATGTGGTGAATACTATTAATGCATGTCATACTGCAAAGTGCTATATAGGCATAGTGTATACAGACAGACCTGATTTTATTCAAATACATCTTTACTTTTCCTTGAATGATACTATGGAATCTGAGAATCACTAATGTTTAAGTAGTGCATATTTCAGTATTTCCGTTTCTGAGTTCTGATGCTGTCATTTCTGGTGGTTGAATTTAGTAATGAGATTCTAACCCCCCAAAAACACATTTCACAGTCGACCAGCACGTAATAGTTCAAGTGTGTTTTTCAATGAAAGAAACGTAAACATATGCACATTACTTCATGGAAAAGAATGTCAATTCAGTATACCTTTTTACTGTATGTATAGTAAAACTACTTTTTTTAACTTCTAGATGAAATTATAAAAGCAGCGATGGACCTAGATGGCAAACATGTTGTCTGTATTTTGGACATCTGTCACTTGGGTGATGATAAGGTGGAAGTCTTTCTGAGCAAAATCTACAAGACCGTGGAACCTGGTGTGCTGGATCCAGTGTAATTTAATAAGTTATTTTGCAAACATATACTGTTGAAAAGGAGGGAAATAAAATTGCTGTAACTTGAATATGCCCTCTACACACTGCACTTTTCTAGAACTAGCAGACAAAATTTGATTCTTAGAGCAATTGTAATTGTCATCCACGTGAATGAGAATGACAATTGTTACCTTTACTTTTGGCAATCTTGGAACAAGTTATTACACGATGTCTTGGTCACTTATGTTCAAGAAAGATGAATAGGCGATACAGTTTGCTTATCTTTTGGTAGCAGACCAAGGAGTATGACTGTGATCTCTCTTTCTCTGCCTGTGTACGTACACAGGAAATGTATGTAGCAGGGTGAGAGCTGAGAAGAGAGGCAGGCTTTTCTAATATTAAAGGCAATGTTTGCAAAAGAATTAACTGGCCGTGGCAAAAATTTAGGCTGGAAATTAAAATCATTTTGAGGATGAGCTATTATGTCCTGAAGTGATCTTTCAGTGGGAGGTACTAGTGACAGCCTAACTGCTCTTTAGGCTTGAACCTTATTGTGTTTGTGAAAGGGATTAAATATCACAGTGCCTTTAGTACTGGGGGCTGGACTCAGTGATCCAAGAAGTCACTTTCAGTTCTTTTTACCTGAGCAAGGTCAATCGCTATGTTTTTGTATGTCTGCTTTTGTATATTCAGTGTTGGATAGTGAATATAGCTCCCAAAAGTTTTTTAACATATTTTATTTATTAATTTAAAAAATTAAATACTAGAAAAAAAAACTTTGTTAGCGAAACTTGCTTCTGGCTTTGCAAGAGAAAAACTATTTTTAAGGAACATTTAGCATGGCTGGGTATAGTTTGTCGCACCATTAGTTTTTTTCCTGTTGATCACCACTGGTACTATCATTTTTCTGTTTGGTAATAGCTGTAATCTGAATACATGAGGGAACTCAGCAGCTGCAAGAAGCTGCTGTGCTTCCAGGAGGGCAGACGGCTCTAAAATGTTGTCAGCTTGTTGACTCTGTACTGACTAGCAGCTGCTGGCTCCTGCTGAGTTCAGAACCAAGTCCCACTTTTTCTTCCCATTGGCCTCAAATCACTTACACAAGATCTTTAGGAAATTATTCTCAAGGACGAGCTAGAACACATTGCTAGTTGACAACTTGTCCATGTGAAATGCTGGTCTCAGTTCAGTTTTTTGAGGAGAAATGATTGCGCTGTGGAAGCTTGCCACTTAAATTGTACCATTATTGACAAAAGCCCACAGAGTTAATTTATAGGAGCAGATTTGTTCTTTTCTGGAAAACTTTCTAGGCATGTTTTAGCAGCCTGTTGGTAACTGGGGAGTATCTCTTTCAACTAGTAGCTCACTCATTTGCTCTGGGGACAGTGGACTTTGTCTTCAAGTCCTTCAACTCTCTACCCTAACTTCAGTTAATGGTAATTGAAGGAGAAACTTAACTGTCTTTATTATAGTGGAATTTCATAAGCAATTTCATGTAAAAAGTAAATGCCTTAATATTTAAAAAAAAAAAGATTATTTTGGGTCTCTACCATGGTTTACAGTTTAAAAATGTATGAATGAGAAGAGTTTAACTTAAATTGCACAGAGACTAAAAGTTAATTAATATGACTATGTATTGTATGTTTATATTTTGTATGGATCATATAGTATTATTTTTAGAGCAATGCTTGTCAACCCATGGCTTTCGGAGTACTTTGTAACCTTGCCACAGCAGGCAAAGTGAACATATAACAACCCCAGAAGAGCAGGGTGTTGCTTGCAGTTACTTGTGTAATTTTGTTGCTCATGGGTATGTGAAGATAAGAAGCCATTGCTCTAGAGCGAGGGAAATGAGCACCAGCACTTCGTGTACCAAACTGAGCCATGCTGACTGTGTCAGCAATTTTTATTTAGATATACTTCAGGTCGAAGTCTAATTTTAATAAAACCATTATTTCTAGCAGCATTTTTTAAAAATAGTTATCTTTGTATAAAAGGACTGATGTGAACAGTGTCACAGAGTCACTGTATTCCGTCGTTCTAGCCACTCAATCCATCCCCTGCAATAGAAGTTCAGCAGACTGTTTCTGCATTGCACTGCTTACTACACTTTAAACATGTAGCATTAATCATTTGATCCTCCATGTTAGGAGGTTTCCTAACTCTAAAAGAAATACCAGAATGGTGTGGAATATGTATAATAAGCGCTTGAGACTTTTTAAGTGTATAACTTTATTTTACAGAAATTGTGGTTGAAATTTTTCATGGCAAAAACAGAGAAGGAGAGATATTCACTCCTGTAGAATGAAGTGCCAACTTAGAAGCATACGCTTTCTTTGTGTAGGTAGAGAATGTTCAATACCTATAGTAGACTTGGGATTTGAATACTCTGGGTAATTCTTAAGAGGAACCTACCCCATCCTCATAAATTACATTGAACTTAGCATGCCAACTTCAGATTCTGAAGGGTTGTAGTGTTATTATATGGTTCCAGTCTGTCTGTATCCCTTCTCCTATCAAAACAGCACTGTAGAACTGGGGGGGGGGTCCACTCTGCAAAGGAAGTACTTGCTATTTTATTTCACTTGAGGTTTATTGACACAACCATAAACCAAAGTATTTTTGATCCTGAATCTGTCAAAACATGTTAATTTTGCTGTGTGAAACCAAGATGTCTTTACTCCTGCAATATTTGTCATAGGAATCATCTTTCTTGCTGCTTTGTATTGTCACTGTTGAGGGTAATATGTTACCTCATCACATTCCTGAACCATAGAATTCGTATCCAACCAAAGAACTGTACTCTAAAATCTTACATTTCCATATTTCTTATGTTTCCAGCATTAATTTCAAAGTAAAACAGAGGAAGGTAAACTGAGTGTGAAGCTAATGGTACTTTTGAGTGTATAAAACTTCCTCAGTCATAGATCTTAGAGGTAAGATCAGTTTCAACTTCATGTGATGTAGAAATAGTGTAACACTGAAAAATGGAGAATATAAATAAATTAATTAATATCTGTAAATGTCTTGGATTCTTTCTTTCAATTTTGCAATTCCCCTTCTGAAAACTGTTCCAGTATTCCAAGAATCTCCTCCAGAGTCACGGTTACTCTTTCAAAGAACCTTTACGGGAGAACTAGGTCAAGCTTCCATCAAAAATATATGCAACCTATTGTAGCTGCTCATGGCTTTCAACACTGTTCAGCATGACTTGCAGAAAAGCTGGGAAAGGGTCTTGATTTTTTCATTTGTTTTTAATTTTCCTTATGAACTACAGAATTGTGACACTACAACTGAAAAAATGAAAACCTTACTAATATAGGAAGATTAATTAATTAATTGTTATGGAATACAAGTCTGAATTTAGAGAAGGAATCCACAGAGCTTATATCCAAAATGGAGAGTGTGACAATCATCAGACATCTCAGTGAGAATCTTGAAAGTGAGCTAGGGTAGGAAAAATGGGCTGAAAAGAGGTAATTTGCTGCTTTGATCAGTTTAGGTGATTCTACATCTCTTGCATTGGTTAAAAATTCAGTGTTAAAATCAGTTAATTATGAACACCAGAACAAGCTGGACCTGACAGAGTAGGTGACTGAAAGGATCAGAAAGAAGAAAAGAGGGGGAAAAATGCCTTGGTTACTTTAGTCTGTAAGATGAGGTTGGTTGGTTGGTTTTTAATACTTCCCTCCACTTTTTGACCAAGGTCATTTGCATCCCAAATGATTGCATTGTGAAGTAAGAGCTTACATCACCGAATGAAAGATGATCTGGTCCTTCAGGAGTGACATTCAGGTTGAAACAGGAGACTTCCTGGAGCAGTGGGCTTGAGCAATCGCTTAGGAAACAGTATCAGGGCCAGCGTTTGTCCAGCAATTGTGGGGAGGGGGATTAGGGAGGGAATGGTGCTTGGTGAACACGGAGCAGAAAATTAGAGCCAGAAGTTACACAGTCTGCTTAACAATAGGCAGGTGCGTCACTTGTGGTCTCTCCCAGCCCCCGCTCCAGATAAGCACGCTGACGCATTGAGGACTTATGTGGGTGGTGTCAAGTTCCTGTTGGAACTGAAATTTCAAACTAATCGGCAGGCTCTGGACTAACAATGGCCACCACTAGCTGAAAATATCTGTAGACATCTAAATTTTGCGCTTATATGAATAAGCAATGAGGCAAGAGAATAAGTTCAGTTCTTCCTGCCTCCTGGTGATTATTAGTATTTTATTCAAGGCTGCGGAGACAATTCCTGTGAATGCCTTTGTAAGTTTGTTCTATTTCAACAGCACTAGTAACAGGTCTGTGTCTGAGCAGTGTGAATGTGGTCTGTACGGAGCAAATTCGCCCCTGATGAGCGCTCAGGGGTTTGTGGCCATTCCTAAATCTGCTAATCTTCGAGCCTGTGACTCAAATACCCAGTTCACCATCACGGAACCACCGTGGATAGCACTGATTGAAAGAGGCGATTGCACTTTTGCTGAAAAAATCAATGTGGCTGCCCGAAGGGGTGCAACTGCAGCTGTGATCTACAATGTGCCAGACAGAGGCAATGACCCCATTGGGATGTCGCATAACGGTGAGTATCACAGCATAAAGCGCTGGGACCTGATTGTTTCTGTTAAATTTGGTCCAGGACAGCACAACTGGACTGTAAGGAAGTGTTTGTGGATGATTCTTGCTTTCATCAAAGTACTCAATGGGGAAAAAATGCATTATGAAAATTGAGTCGACTTCAGTATTGAGAAATACTCTGCTGTTGTGTTCTGAGCTTCGCAAGGTGTAGCCCGGCTGGTGGCTCTCTGAAGTTAATACTGTTTTATATTTTTACAACACATAAATTGTTTTGGACAGTGATGTAGAGAAACAAGTAGTGTCTGCTTTGAAAGTGGTAGTTTATGTTTCAGGGTTGGAGGACACAAACAAACCTACAAGTATCTGCAGGACAGGTACATGCTTTGCAGATTGCAAGCCAGATCTTGTTTGTTTTTTTTTTTCCTAATCTTTTTTTTAATCCTTTCTAAATAGTGGCTGATCTCAGCCTGTTCTGCGATTCCTTAACCAAAAGTTAGACAAAATTATTCTAATCACCCCTTCTGGCCCTAATAGCTATGAATATATCATGAGGGAAGAGCTGAGAAGCCAGCTGTGATACTGTATTACTTGGCTTTTATTTCTGTGTGTGTTTCTCTAGGACAAACTGCGAGATAAGTTCAGTGTAAAGCATATGTATACATAGCTACTTCCCCGAAATACACTTTGGTGGTGCTGCGCTAGGAATCCTGTGGCTTAAGTCTTCCTTGTCTGATTCTGTGAGCAAAGCGAGAAACTTTCAATGCGGAGGTGGGCCAGCATTTTACCGATCACCTCCCCAGTGCTGTTTCGGGTTGCCACTTCAGGGGGTTTCCAGGCCTGACGCCCACACCTGCGCAGTTCGCAGGAGTCAGCCCCCATGGCTCTTGAGCAGGCTGGTTCGGAGCTTCAGATAAGCACCTCCCGTGCTGTAGGAGCATTGCAAGTGCGGTGTGAGCCTAACCATCTCGTGAGGTGCAGGAGTCCTGCTCCAGCAAAATGCATCCTAAACAAGGCATTGCACAGCGCACGCGCTGTATGGCACCCAAAGTGCAGAGCCTTGTTGTAACATGCAATCAATTGACCATTATGATATCATGATAGAGCTAGCGTTTGCAAATCGAGCTTAAAAGTGTTACTGGAAACGTGTGGCCAATAAACCAAAGATTTTGTTCTAACTGGAGAAAGCAATTTAGATTTCAGTGGCCAGCATGTAAAAATTCAAATTGCCTTGATTTTTTTGGTTTGCGTGTGGAGCTTGTCAGCTCCCACTGCCTCTGTACAAATAAAAAAGAAACGTGCTGGCTTCCCGGAGCTGCACAGCCGGTGCCTGCCAGGTTTCCCGGGGAGCAGCAGGGACTGAGCTGGCCTGGAGCAGGGCGGCCCCGTGCCACTCTGTGTCCTGCGTGCGGGTCCGGGGAAGGCACCGTGCAGGGAGCAGGTGGGAGCCTTGCCTGGACATGGTGCTTACCGCGAGCATCACAAATGGGGCGGTTAGACCAGGCTCCAGCAATGACGTGGTTATTTAAGATGGGCTCTGAAAACGGACCCTAATCTTGCTGTATTTTTGTAAAAAATAAAAATAAAAAAATCTTGAAAGCAACAGAGGTGTCACGTACCCAAGAGTTCATTTCATGAGACATGTAGTCCCATCATTCCTGATTTAATTAATTCATTTTTGTCAAGGACAAGTGATAAGGTTTTCATGGTAAAATATATCCCCTTAATTTGAAAGGTAATATTAGGATCTATTTCATGGCAAAGAAAGTTAATAAACCAGTGCTGTACTCCCATGTGTTAAACACAGTGAGGGTAAATTCCTTTAGTGAGATGAGTTCTTGACTTCATCTAATCCATAGAGGAGAAGCATCTTCTCCCTGTGTCTGTTACCCTCGCTGCAAAGTGTGGAGCTGTACTTTTTGGGTAAAACAGAAAATGCCTGGGAGAGGAGTAGTCATTGCAATACAGCACTTGGAACAAGAGTGTGCTTGGAAATTATTTATCTTTTTGTAGTAGAATTGTTCACAGAGCTGGGGAAGGAAATGTGTAGTATATGGAAGGAATCTGCCAGTGATGGCATCATACAGAGAGAGGTCTCTGAGACTCGGTGATGAATCCTCTCTCTTGCCTGGGGCCTTTGGAGGTAAGATGCCCCGCTGGCAGGGCAGCAAGAGAAAATCTACCCTGCCGCTGCATGTGATCTGTGAGCTCCTCATCAAACAAGGAACAGCAGCCCCGGCGTCATCAATCGGCTTTCGCTTGGGCCAGCCCCGACATTGCCAGCCATGCATCCGTATAGGAATATAGTAGCAGGCAAACAAGTCTATAGGAATTCTGTCACCTGGGTTATTTATTAGGCCTGTGGGCCTTGGTCACAGTTTCTCTCTCGCTTTTTCTTCCTGCTGACTCTAACATGAAATCGATAAGCTTTCTAGCTGGCCTTGTTTTCTGTTACAACAGTGCAATATTATGTACATATTTCACATCATAACACCTGCTTAGTCTTACAGCAATGAAGTAGTTTGTTTTGGACAAAGTGCAGGTGTCCAGGAAATGTTAGTAATTCAAAGTTGCTGGGAAGGGACAAAGAGAAAAAAATTCCATTCTTGGTGACTGCTTCCTCATCCTCTCTGGCAGTTCTTTCTATTTGTTATTAGTTTGATGTGTCACTGGTTATTGGTTTATCGTTATACACGCAGACATAAGATAAAAGTGATACAGTAATAGCTTTTACTAATAGAAAATTTCACAGGTCAAGATGCTGGCAACATCTTTCCCATTCTCTCTCTGATTACATGAATCATTGATGGGAAAATGCTCTCTTTAATCTGAAAGATTTGTCTGTAGGTGGTTGTGTCTTATTTGCATAAAGTTAGATTGATTCAATGATACAAAGACTAAACTTTTGCTAGAAAAAAAATGTCTCTTTAGTAGTTCCAGCACTTGTATGATTTTCTCTGGAAAGGCAATGGAATATGCATCTGTAACAGCATTTTTCCAGTGCAGCTCCTCAAAATTTAATTGAAAATTCAAGGAATTATCAAGTTTTTGAGCCATAGCCAGATTTAAACAAGATATTTTGGAGCTCCTTTTTTAATAACAAGTATCAGACCATGGACAGTAGCAGAATAACTGTGCTCTGCAAAGTCACTGAACAGCTGTTTTGGTCCCTGCCTTTAAGCAGTGCTAGCATGGGCCGGTAGAGGGCTGTATGGTCTTATAACAATTATTATTTTTTTTTTCTGTACGTTTACAAGAGAAAATAGGAGACAGAAGTACAGAAAAAAAGAATTAAAATATTGTTACTGCTGACATTTGAATGCTATTCCCATGCAGCAGCTAAGCTACAACGTCAAGTGAGTTCTGAAGTGTTTTCCTTCATGGGCTTTGCTGAGACTCAGTGAAAGGGAAATCTCTTACTGGTTAAAGCCTGATGAAGAACATTAACCTGGCAGAACTATTGTATAACAGGACCAAGAAGACATCTCAGCTTGTTCATACTCCAGACATAATTGGCAATCCTGAATAATACAATAATTGAAAAAAAGTTGTTGTGGATTTGTACTTCCTTCTAACTTGTTTCCAGGATATTCTGTAGATTCCAAGTCTGACTTCTCTTACCTCAGAAGTACTTTGAGATAGGATTTTACTAGCTGTTGATGCAATGCCTATCATAAACTTGTGGGATAAATGCCTGACAATGGAATTAGGTTTTAGCTTTTGTTTTGAAAGCTGGTATAAAATCTTGCTGAGATTTTCCATCTTAACGCTCTAAAATATCATTGCTTATTTGAACTTCAGAGTAATTTCTGTTTTATGACACATTTTCAGTGATCCCCTATGTTTGCTATAGAAAAAGCCTCCATCCTTGGAGATACTCAAAACCTGACGGAACAGAGCCCTGCGCAGCTGTCTCTAGCTGCACCTGCTCAGAGCAGGGTTGGACTGGCTGATCTCCAGAGCGGCCAACCTTTTCCTTCCAGAAGGGCTCTCTGCTTCTCCCTGCAGACCATGCCCACCTCCACAGAGCACATGCTGCCTGTGAGCTGCATTCAGGTCTGGATTTTCCAGGTCTCCCAGAACATGTAGCCAGCAAAGCCCAGACCCTCACCACACTGGTATTTATTGCTGTTCCTTTAGCTTCCAAGATAATCAAGGTGATGAGCACTGAGTTTATTTCAGGTGACTGCATACTGTGATCTACTTGTTTGTCCATAGACCTGATAGTGAACATGTACAAGGAGCCCAAATTCTGCTTCTGTAGAAAACTAGTGGAAGGTTTGTACTGGGACCACAGCGTGGCTCTCTTGTGGGCTTCCTCTGTTGGCAAAACTCATGAGAAGCTTTGAAAAACCTTAACTGCCAGAACCACTAAAAGAAGCCAACCTGCTGTCTTTTTCCCCTAAAAAGAGAAAGTCGTCATCCTCTGTTTAATGATGTTCAGTAATCTGATCAAAACACCAGAAGATGTATTTGCATCTAATCAAGTCAATCGGTCTGGCTTCTAATTGCAAGCATTTAGTATATTATAGAACATACACAGCTTCCATTAGTCACTTGTCAGCGTAACCTCTCTTATCAGTCACGCCATTTTGGTTGAAGTTGGGTGAGTTGTTACAGCTCCAAAAAAGTGTAATGTTGGAAACCAGGTAGTGACCATCCCTCAGGGGCATTGCAGTGGGGGGAGTTCGAATCGTCTCAGCTAAAAAAGGGAACCAAGCCCACCTCTTTTGTAGTGTGAGTCAGTGCACTGGTGAGAGTCAGCTCCTGGTACGTCTTCTCCAGCATGGAACTGCAGTGGAAAAACCTTAGAAGGATCAATAAAAGCCAACATGGCTGTGAACTGCCTGAGTATAACCCAAGCAAGGAGCTGGGCATCAGTACCTAAGGGGAAATTGTTCAAGACAGATTTAGTTTAAATTCTGACCTCCTCTGAGGCTCCTGTGGTTTGGGGCCTTGCTCAGGCTCAAGCCAAGACTCAGAGCCTGGAACCCAGCTAGATTTAAGCATTTCATGCATATTCTCTCACCGTGGTGTGGGACAATCCGTCCTGGTGAAGCACAGAGGGAGTGATTGAGACCTTTTCTCCAGGTGCTCAGTGCACTGACTCACACTACAGAAGAGCTGGACTTGGTTCCTTTTGTTAGTCGAGATTATTCAAATCTATTTTCTTGCTTCCTTGAAGACCTCCAGGCTGTCCTGGCATGCAATGCTCCTCTTGTGCTTGTGGTACTGCAGGAAAGCAGTCAGTTGCATCCATCTGGGTAGGGGCAAGCACATGTAGAAGCAGGACAGTGGTGCTTGAAGCAAATAGGTTGTCATGTGAGTGAAACAACTAACAAAGTGTGGGTTTGTCCTAACACCTGACCCCTCTGTCCCTGCACCCCTTCTGACTGCACGCGGGTAACTCTTTCGGCTTTCCTCCCTTCCCACCCCTGTGATTTCACCTCTGTTCCAGCACAAGCTGAGGAGTCCATTTTGCTTCCTTGTTCCTTGAAACAATAAACCTAACTTTCTCACAAGTGGGCCTCTCGCTGGGCAAAGGCAGTGAGGAGTTGGTCGTCCAAAGACCATGTTTGTCAGCGTAGATGAGCAGGAAAGATGTCTGAGGGGAGGAGCTGGGGACGGAGGAGGGATAAGGACAGAAAGGAAAACTGTACAATTGATGAGTGTGTCTCCTTTGAAAACCAAACCAAAAATGAATCAATGGCAGATTTTGGAGCTCATCTAAGCAGCAACTGATCAGTGGTTTTTAGAACACATTTTGGACCCAAATTTCACTAAATCTCTTTTGGTACCAGCATTGTTTCTTTTAAAATTCCTCTTGAAATTTACTGCCCTGCCTGCTTACATCCCAGTCCATCTGACTTTCTAACTAAGGATTTATACAGGGTATTTACAGAGGAAAAAAATCTTAAGGCTTACAAAATCAGTAGAAGTATTTCTGCTGATTTCAGTGGGCTGTAGACTATGCCATTTGCACATGGAAATGTTGGGTCAGCAAGGGCATGATAAGGTGCACCATGTGTTTTGTAGATGTTTTTATTACTATCTCATTTTAAAATTAAGCCTGAATACTGTCAGGTGTTCTCAGACTACATGGCCTATCAATTTGCTTGTAGCAGCCACGGTTTTCAGTGAAAATCTGCTGCTGCTTTCAATGTAGCTCTCCAGCTGGGGTGGTGGAGCCATAAAAGTTCACCTGGGTGAAAGTGCAGCACCACTTGCATCCCACAAAGAGAAAAACATGAAATACAAATCTTACTTGTACATAATTGTAACATACATACAATTGACATACAATTTTTTGTATATTTATAAACATGGTCTGTTTCACACTTGGCCTTCTTCCTGTGGTGTTCTCCCAAGCTGCAGCCAGGCCGGTTCAGCTCAAAGCTTGGCTGAGCAAAGGTGCAAAAGGGTGCAGAGGAAAAATCACCTGTGGCTTACAATTTCTTCCATCTAAAGGAGGAGGAAATGTTGAAAGAAGCACACACTGGGAGGCATCACTGAGCCTAAACCCAGGTGCGAGGCCTCCTCTCTCTCAGGCCAAGAGGAGCACTGCCTCTAGCTCCAGATGTCACACTTCAGGCCTGTCATGCTTTGAAGTTACATGCTGGAATAAGCCTCAGGAAAAAAGAATGTACTGGGACAAATCATTTAGTGTGTATAGCTGGTCTTTGGTTCAGGCAACGCCGCAGCATTCTCAGAGAAGGCCCAGGCGCTCCCCGGAGCCCTGAGCTGCAGCAGGCTGGAAGCACTGGAAGCCTGAATCTCACGCACCCCCTTGGGGATGGTTTTCCCCTTCCTGATTTTTTCCGTTTTAACGCTGTTTCCGCTTCCTGGATCCCTGTCTGGGGGTGGTTTCTGGTGGGCGGCATGTGCCCTGGCATCTCGTCAGTAACTTTGGGGGTGGATGGAAGGCATGAGCGAGCCTGGCACATCCTCAGCCTGCTGAGGCTGCTGGCAAAGTTCCCACTGACATTGCTGGGGTTACTGAAGTGTGTCACAACTTATGTCCTAATTATGCTGACAGCTGAGCTTCTACAGTTGTGTGATCTTAAAAGCTCCCATTCAGAGCATTCCTGTGTTTGGCTCTGTCCCATAAATGAGGATTCAGGACCAGCTGGAGTCACTGCTAACCTTTCCCAGTAGGACTTAATGAAGGCTTTTCACAGAGGTCTGTGGAGGCTTGGTGGAGATAAAGTCAGAACTGAAGCCAACCACGCTTGTGCCTTGGATGCCAAAGCTTGTCAGGGATGTGCTACTGATTCCTGCAGGTAGCTGCAACCTGTGGCCCAATAGCCTGTGCATCAGCACAAACCATCCCAGGAAGAGCAAACATTTTGAATTGTACTTATCCCTTCCTCAAAGGGCTGAGTGTCAATATGTTCTGCTCTTGAGGATGTGTGCAGCCTTCCAGTCATCTGATGCTTCTCATTTGGTCAACTGCATTACATGCATAGTATGGAAAATCTTGGTCCCAGACTGGATGGAGGTTGCCCAATGTGCCTCAGGGGAAGGGAACCACTGATTCAGTCCCCTGCTTGGAAACTCCACCATCACCGAATAAAGACCACCACTGAATCAACAGGCCTGAGTATCATCACGCTTATCTCTGTGTGAAACCAAAATGGACTGAAAGCACATTGTCTTGCAAGTTCTGCCTTCCTTGAATGTTTTTTTTGTTGTTGTTTGTTTGTTTGTTTTAATTCTTCAGAGGATTCTAGATGCTTTGCTTGCACAAGGCTCCTTGTAGTCACCTGTGGGGAATGCCTTTATCTTCACTTTAATTTTCTTGCATCTCCCAAGTATTGCTTATTTCTATTTATCAACCAATTTCCTTTGAAATGAGAGGTGGAAAATGTACTTTCATGAAATCACGAGTTTCTTTGACGGGAGAAAGAAAGCATGTGAACTTTGGTCAGTGTGTGAGAAACTGTCTTGTGTAGCTTCAGCCTCTGTGGACAGTGTTTCACCCCATATTTGTTGGGGTACTGGAGGGCACGTAGCACTGTCACAACAGCTGGTCCCACTGTGCAAGAACTACTGAAAAACAATCTTTGCTTCTCTGTCACAGGAGACTCTTGTGCACGTCTCACTAGCCAGGTGGAAGACTTTGGTTCCAGCACACAGGGCAATTCAATGAACATTTTTTTTCCCAATTCCAGTGAATGGAGAGGTGTACACTGGAGTTTCCAAGCCATGTTAGAGCCAAACAAGCTCCCAGGTTCATAGTGAAACTTAGCTGGAGCTGGCAAACTCTGTGTGTCTTCAACATCTAGTCAGAATAATCACCACAGATCCTCCTGAAAGCTCCTAAAACCCTCAGGTAGGAAGTGGAGATGTTTCCAGCCTCTGCACCTCCTCTAACCTGAGCCTGCCTCTTTGTAAAGGGACAAAGGACCAAAAACTCCATTCCCACATGTTTTTTTTCAGCTGGGTTAAAAACTTGGGGTGCTTACCCACACTGTTGCCTACTCCGGAGCAAGTCACCTGCCCAAGCTCCTTCCATTGCTTGCCATGGCCATCAGCTGGTTTTGGGTAAGAAAATGCAACATCTGTTGTCTTTAACTTGTGATTTGGGGTAATGTTTGTTCATGGATTTTTTTGTCCCATGCTATTGAGTCCTGAGTTTCATTTTAGGGCTCTTTTATTTTTTTTTTATTTTTTTCCATTTTTGCAATTGCTTCTCCTTTCCACTTGGTTATTCAGTGGAGAAAGCCCAGAGATGCTTTCAGTTCCATATGTAGTGGTTGGAGAGTTTGGTGCCGACTGCTATAACACTTTGCCCTAGAAGACATTTCTTGTGTCCTTGTGAGCTTTCCTCCAAAGACAGATATTCAGAGCTGGGTATTTGAGTGAGAAACATATGCAGTTTTGAAGGATGTGAACATACAGGTCTTTCATCAGCAAGATGCCCTGAGTGATCTGGCTTGACATTAAAAAGCAATATTTAGCATACACTTTTTTTTTTCCCTTGGAAAAAAAGACGCTTAAATATTTACTCAAATAAGATAAAGCCCCAGGTGATGATAGGGTTCATACCTGTAGAAGTCAATGATAGTATTCCCAGGATTTCACTTTATCTGAAAGTGCTGCCCTACTTTTTGAACTTCTCAGAAACTCCTCAAGTAGCCATGGGGAAAAAAAATATAAGCAAAATTAGGGAGCCTAAGTTTTTGAATAATGAAAATCTTCTAAGGTTAAACAAAATCAGATCTGTACCAGAAATTCCTTCATGCTGCACCTATATTGGATGTAATTCTGTTTCTAATTTTGTGGGAGCCCACTAGTGCTGCTTATCCTATCATTTTCACATCTGTAATCATCACAGACTACAGTGCTTTTAATTTCAGAATCTTTTAGAAAGCTCTCACATACAAGTACAGCAGAAATATGTTGTACAACTTGTAAATATGTTGTATGACCTGTCACAGCCCCTGCAAAGTCCAGCCTCTTTCTCCAGCACAAAACGTGCTTTCTCCAAACTATAAAATCTCGGATTTTTATGTAAAGGAAAAAAGAGAAAGGCAAAATAAAACCTTTATCAGGCCTTCTTTTGCCTGATCCTGCCAGGATTCCTGGTGGCTGTTACTGTTTTTACATGCTACTCTATATGCCCCTTTTCCGTTGGGAATTACAGGCAACTGAACTGAAAGCTATCAGACAAACTAGATTTTCTGAACATGAGTAAGGGATACACTCCAGTGAGTCTGCAGACCTGTTTATTAATTATCATTCTGGAAGAAGATTTAATTAATGATGAGAGCCCAGAAGGTTGTTAATGTTAGACATGTAGCTTAAAATATGTATAAATTTTTTCATGCTGTTTTTGAAACATACCCACTTCAGTTGCTGCCAGTGTGTCCCCGCGTGCTCCAGCACCATGCCAGCACTGTCACTCAGCTCCTCTCGGCTGTGCAGGCACGGAGCAGGCGCTCATTATGCTGGGATGCTCGAGGACCGCTGTCCTGTTGCAGGTGGTCTCTGCCCAGCTAAGCAAGCCTTAGCTTCCAGTGTTTACTCTGAAGGACTAAATGTAATCAACACAAGCATCCACTTCTTTTCCCAATGCAAACATTAGACTTCCTTTGCTTTTCTAACCTGAGAAATTCCCTAAACACGGCGAACAACCTTGCTGTTTGTGCCAGCTGTTTGCTTACTTGGTTATTTTCAAGCAAGTGGAAACGTTGCCCGAGCAAGGAGTCAGAAACTTGGTAGCAAAATAATGATATGGCAGCATCTGCTATCACATTTAGAGTGAATGTTTCTTGTTATTACACTGCACTGCACAGTAAGAAGTTCAAGTTTAGTCTCCGTGTTCGTTTGGTGAGATTATCCAAGTTTGTTGTGGATATTTTGCCACCAGGCACTGGCCTGGACAGCGTGCATGTTGCATAACAGTTGCCAAAGAGCAGGGAAGTTATTTATTACCAGCTGAAGGCTGGAGCAGACGAGAAGCTGTCCCCCAGCACGGCACTGCTGCGATGCCCTGCAGTGCTGCTCCCCGCAGCCTGCCCACTGCAAAAACGCATTTGCACGTGTGAAGCTGCAGCCCTAACATCTGCCCTCATGTCACTTTGTTATAATCCCGCTACAAACTGCATGGTCGTGCAAGAGGCTGTGGCTGAGCCAAAGCCCCACACTCAAAATCCCCAGGACTGTAGGAAGCTTTGTATCCCTAGGAGATTCCAGTTTTTGTCTTCAGTCCAATTTTGTCTTGTGAAAATGCCAGAGCTAAGCATCCCTAAAGCTCTGAAGGCATTTGAAGCTGAGTGGTTTGGCTCCTGTCCATCATGTAAAGCTTGGCTGTATTTTCAGGGTGTTGTTAAGTTGTTCCCTGCGCCTATATGGAGCAGGTTTCAAAACAAAAACATGTCTCTGATTACTTAAAGATATATTTCTTATCATAGCTAGAGATACTGTTGCAATAAGTTGTCTGCTTACATGTGGAATGAGAAAATGAGAGGCTTGTTTGGGCTAGGACAAAGGGTCTGCTCAGTGAGCTCTGCGTATTTAGCAATAGTGATCTTTAGCAAATTGCTTCATCTGCTCTTCGTTACTTGCTCTGTGTGCTGCTATTTCAGCAGCAAACCCAAACTCTGATCTCCCTGTGCTCCTGAGCTACAAGAGCCTCGCCAGGTGCTGTGCCGGCAAGCAGCATGCTCAGCGGGGTGGTTGCGAGTGGGGGGGCTGGATTCAAGTCCCTTACCCCCAAGTTGCATTCACAGCTGGGCCAACTCCCATGGTGTCCCCAGGGCTGGGCTTGGTTGCCCAACACTGGTTCTCCTGCATTTAGCACAGGTGTAAGTGAAGGAAAATCTGTGCCATTGATCTATGCTGAGGTATCGGTTATCAGCTACATGGGTTCAGGATCAGCCAGAAGCCCGTGTGAAAAACTGAGCGATGCTGGCTTGTATCAGAAAGGTTTGACTCTGTGTTTACATCAATTTTGTTCACGACTGCATAGGCAGCAGCTGGCCCTGTGCTGTGTAATCACTGCACGGGAATAATCCTTTCTAAATGATAGGCTCCCATCCAGATACCCAGCCTGCGATGCGTGACACGTGGCCTTTTGGAGATGTGTTGGAGTGGCTCCGGGTGCCGGGAGCAATTGCTGCGCAGCAGCCCATAGGAGCAGGGCCTCTCAGCCAGAAAAGTGTCTCTGTGGAGAAGGGGAGCTTGAACTGCTCATGTTTCTCCTGTTGTCTTCATTTCTTGCCTCAAATTCCCTGACGGATCTCTATAGCATGTCACGCTCCCATACGCAGGGATTCGGCGAGTGCTCTAACTGCGCTGCCTGGTGCGGGACAAGCCAGCAAAAATGTGTGCATGCAAGAGCAAGGGACAAACTTGCAAAGAGTGCAAACTGGCTGCCCAAAAAGTAACTGCAGAGCCCTGAAGAAATGTGCATTTTCACTGCAACTTGCGTAGATCCAATAATAATTAATTATGCAAACACAACTAATACATAAATAGAAAAAGGAATATTTGGTTAAAGTGGTGGCTTTATATTGCGTGTTTAATGACACGGAGAACAATGGGCGATGAATTAACACAGCTAACCTAGTACTCCATAAACCGATTTCAGGCAGGACTGATACCGCCTGTTGCTGAGTGCTCAGCAAATATTAACTCAGCGGTGCGAAGCGGGCTGGGCGACGGCCGGGCACGGGCTGCCGGGGCTGCTGCGGGCTCAGCCCCTTCAGGGGGACCCTGGCTGGGCCCCACGGCGCTCGGTCTGCTCGGGGTGCGGGGGCACACCGCGGGGAGCATCGCCCCGGGGGGGGGGATCCACTGCTGGGAGGTGATGCGGGGGGGCGA
>VXAA01002597.1:375272-386485 GCA_013399115.1 Anseranas semipalmata
GGGCGCTGGCCGCGGTGTGCGCGGGGCCGGGGCAGGAGCAGCCCCGCCGGCCGCCGCCGTTCGGGTCCCCGGCGCGGCGAGTTAGCTCGGGCCGGGGCTGGTGCGTGCTGGCTTTCCTTAGAGCCCAGAAAGCCCGCGGGGCGGCTTCGGGCCCTGAAATGGGCTGCTTTCCCAGGCTTCTTCCCATGTGCTGCGTGCTAACCGGCTCCGAAACGGGCAGGGTCTGATTTTCCATGAGTAATTTTTCACCAGCACAATGCCACTTAGAATGGGGTAGGCTAAAACCCTATCAAAGGTCCTTTCCATTTTGCAGAGGCTGATGACAGAGCCTCTCTTCTGCTATAGAAAGCCTCGTACTTGCCAGCAGGATTTTCCCCCTGCCCTGTACTGCCCATCTTTCAAATGAAGAATGAGTTTTGGCTGTATTTCAAGCTAGTGTTTCCCGAGAAGCAGCCCTTGGCTGAAGGCTGTCTGGCTTCGGCACTAGTGAGAGCAGGTGCCCCGTCTGCGAGGGGCCGGGGTGAGCTTTCTCCGGTTGCTTTACCCAAGGCTGTCGGATCGCTGTGCGACACCTCGCTGGTGTGTTCTGCCGAGTGGCAGCGCTTTGGGCAGCCCCATCTGGACAGAAACACAGCAGTGAAAATGAGTAGTGAGTCTTAAAGCTTAGACTGGTTTGAAAAACAATAGCGTACTTGCAGCTGCACCTCTTAGAAGGGGTGGGGAGGGTTTCTGTCAGTTAGCAGGGGAGGTAAGTGGTGAGACAAGGAAACAGCGGCTGCCTCCCGAGGCTCATTGTGTGCAATCTCAATGAGCTGTGTGACTCTGTGCTCCACTTTAAGAATTTAAAACCTAGAAAGTGGATGGGCTCTGGCCTCTGAGGCAGAGCTTTCTGGTGTAATCAAATCATCTGCTGACAAATGCGGTTGGGATCTGGCTATCGTTGGGCGAGTTCCTCCTGCTGACCTGACAGCAGCATCCCTGCCCCGAGCCTGCTGGCTGCGTGCTCGTGTAACCCAGCAGCTCTGAGGAGCTCTCTTTCCACTGCTGAAGCTGTTTTTGAGGGGAGGGTCCCTGTGCCCCTGCCCCCTCCGCCATCCTGGCTGCTGGGAGACCTGCAGCATCTTAATCTTGCTGGCAGCTGCCCGCTGAAACCAGCCATCTGCTCCCTGCAGGGTCTGCCCCGAGAGGAGCTCCCTCCGTTCCATGCTGGCATCACCTTTCTGCTGAGGGACTGGTGTTGGAGTGGCTCTAGCTGTCCCGATTATCCCACATGACAGGTTATAGGCCCCAGGGCATGCTGAAACTTCCCAGCTGAACTGCTGACAAACAGGACGGTGACTTTCTGGAGAAGACAGCTTCTGTCAAACTACTCATTACAGCTGCGTGGCTCCTTGGCTGTGTTCTAGCACAATTACAGGGCCAGGCTTGTTGCTGCTGTTGCCTTTATTCCTCGTCCTTTGTTTTAGCCCGTTACTTTCTCTCCTGTTACACCCTTCCTTTCTTTTCTCTTTGCACTTGAGGTCTTTCTCTGTTGTCCTGGTTGGCTGCCAGCCCCTGCTCTCATTCCTCCCCCTGGGGCTTTGCCTCCCAGCAAACAGACAGTGGACAGTGACTCCCAGTGGACACAGAGCACTGGCAGCCCAATGGTCTCCACTCATCTTGGCAAAGAGGGAGCAAGCTATGAGTGTTGCCTGGGCTCAGAGGCGGGAGACGAGCTGGTCACGTTGCCCTTTGAACTGCATTTTGGGCTGGGGCTCCTCTTCTGGCCTCCTGCGGCGGCACTGGGCGCTCTTCTGGAGGCGGAGGCGAAGGTAGCCCTGCTGGTTAAGGTACAGTTCTTGTGCAGCCAGGACTCCCGCTGCTTCTGTAACTGCCGTGGCTGTGCTAACGGTGAACTCACAGTCTGGGTTTCCTAACCGGCTTCATTTCTGCTTTTACTGCCATCATATGCCGTCCAGTGAAACCAAACGAAGTTTGGATGCGCTTCCTCCAGGCCGGGGCAGCGGGAAGTCGCGCAAGGTGGCATCGCTGGGGCGAGAGGGGGCCCAGCCGCAGGGCTTGCTCGTGGCCGGGATGCCCAGGGTGACATCTCCTTCCACCTGCGCTGCAGCAGGGCCTGGGGGCTCTCATCTGCCTCGCCGAGAAGGAAGATCCCCATGTGTGTGCTTTGATAAGCTGTGTGGTCTGAATTCTCTTTGCAGAGCTTCTGCAGCAACAGAGCACCAGTTTGTTAGCAAAGCTTACCTAACAGTACAGTGTGCTGCCCTCTGTGGCTGTCAAACCGGGCTTCTGAAGCAACTTCCTTCTTCGGAGACTTCATTGTGCCTGTACTTGGCTGCAGTGACCTCGTCATCCTGCTTTGAGAGACTTCTTTTCTTATAATCCACATGTTTAGGCTGATGAATTCTTTATTGCTTATATCAGTGCTCTGTGTGGAAACTTTTTGGTATGCCAACTTATTTAAAAAGCAAAACAAAGCTGCCAACAAAAACAGCAGAACACAATAAATAGCCAAATCAGATATGATCAAATCCTGCTTAATACTCTCTAACACGTAGAATGTCAAGGATTTAACGGAGTCCAAAGTAATATTTACTTTGTACTTTTATACGCACAGAACCTTATCAATTAGCAAACTTGAGTTTTAATTGTGCTCATTTTAAGAAGATGGTACCTCTCTGTGGCAGGCTGAGCAGGGTTTCAAAGTACAGTTCTGTGCTTATAATTGCACCTCTCTGTAATCTATATTGACCTTCTGAAAAAGACATTTGATTGGAGGAAAAAACACAGCATGTGGGGGAAAAGTGCACAATAAGAGTTGGTTTGTTTTAAAGGTGGACCTTGACTTAAGATAGAAGCAGGCTGTTAGGTGGTTTTGGTATCAGGGTACGCTAGGAACGATGCAGAGTGGTTTGGGTGGTATGTCCCTGCACTTGGTAAAGAAGAATTCTCTGCTGGTCAGAAAGCTATTGGGATAACTTTGTTTGGTTTCTCTTGTCATGTAACTCTAGCCTTGAGGAGCACATCACCTGATCTACAGAGGGCTTATCTGGGGAGAACACAGCTAAATAATTCTGGCTATAGCAGTGACAGCGTGTTGCAGGCTGATGAGATCTGGTTCAAGTCTGAACTTGCATCCATGGGTGAAAGGGGAAGGGAAGGTCAAATATGTAGCACTGCCACTTACCTTGCTCTGCAGGAAATCCACAAAGGTTAAGGCTAACATCCATATGTTTAGCGGAAATAGCATATAGCAAAAAAGTGCAATTGTGCTCTACTGGAACTTTGTACGAAGCATGATCTTCAGAAACAAGCGAAAACTTTGTCATGATATTGAAATGCTGATGTGACCTGTAAAACTGGTCCTGCTAAAGCAAAGGATTGAGGCAGAATGGTAATCCCAAGGTAGGCTGTGATGAGGCTTTGTAACTGTTGTATAAACAAATAGTTCGGCTATCCTTTGCAGTGAGCGAGGGCTTGCTCTGAGCACATCCAAGGTGGTGGTTGCAGACCGCAGTGCCTGGGGTTCACAGCTCTCTGAAGCTGAGAATAGCTGTTTGATATGTATGTACCGCAACTTTGTCTTTACGGGCTCAATTTACTTCTCCTGGCTACCTGGTTTAGAGTAAATTAATGTCGCAGCTACAGGGGCATTCAGGTAGCTGAACGTGGTTCGCTGACTTGGGCTGATGGCCCTAATCTCATGCCTGCAGGGTATGTGGGGGTGCAGTAGTAGGGGTTCCCCGTGGTGCAGAGGTCTGTGAGCAACCAGGAGAGGAACTGAGGAGCAGAGCAGATTGGTTGCTGCTGCTGACAGCTTCTCATCCCTGACCTTGCTCTTTTTTCATCTGGTTTAGGTACCTCTGTGCCACAGAAAAATATGCAGGGTATGCACCAGCCCTTAAATAGCCTGGAACAGGTCTGTTAAGTGCCCTTGCTCTTTGGGTTTCCTGGGCTCTTGAAATGTGAAAGGATGAATTGAAATCCGAAGTGACAGCTGTGGCAGCAGAGGCTTCATTGTGTGGGGCACACAGCCCTAAAACAATGACGCCGCTTGTTTGCCTCCAGCCCCGAATATGCTGCTGAGCAAACAGCGGTCGGGCGGCGCGCTGTTCCTGGCTGTATCAAATGTGCCCTGTCTTTCTGCAGACAGATGCCTTCTGGCTCACGCTGTGCTGACTTATGTTATCATTAGCTGTCTCAAACTTGCTGATTTCCAGGGGGTGTTTAGCTGCTACTGGTATGTTAAGAGCAAGGGATGTTAGCTGCAGACTTGATCTCGTTTGAAGAGGGTGAGCGATATATTTACTAAATCAAAACTGCTGAACGCTGTTGAATATATTTACTGAAGAATTCCCACTAGGGAATGTTGACTGCTGTTTCTCCAGAGGGCTTTAAATTCTGTTTGCTAGATTGAAAGGTGATGTTTCAATCTTGCCAGTGCCACTGACCAAAAAGCATGAATGAGATCTGCAGGACAGCCCTCTTCACATCACAGTGCCCTTAACAAGTGTGTGTTTTGGCTGCTGCTTTAAAGGATGATTTCATGTTCTAAGATTTAGGGCCTGGCAGCATTTATGCAAACCTCAAAGGCTCAGAAGGGGTGGGGGGAAGGCTGGTAATCATTGGGCTCACTTGGCAAATAATCACTTTTAACACTATTTAAACCAAATAGAATGCATGCTGGTTTCCAGCTCCAGTACCTATTGGCAACCTCTGGAAACTCACATTATTTAAAACCACATTTGGTCTGCATGTGGTTCTTTTAGACACCCAGCCTGTTTAGTAAGTTTCCCACGCTTCCTAGTGTGGAAATCTTCCTTATCCACAGTAATGGCTGCGTGTCTGGTCTGGAGGCCAACCTCACCGAACAGTCTCCCAGGGCACACGTGGATGGCTGTTCCCAAACAGTGCATCGCATTAGTAAATGTAGCATTGGTGAGGACCATACACTGCTCAGGCCACAGGAGGTTTGTGTTTCCAGGCCAAGCCTTTGCTGTGGCCATAAGCTCTCTAAAATAGGCATTTCTCTTGCCCAACGCATCCACCAGTTAGCAGGGGTTTGTCTTCTCCCCTCTCTTCTGTGCTCACCATGCTCAGGATCTTCTAAGGTTTTCCTTCATCTTTAAATTTCTCTGTGTTGCTCCTGCCCCTTAATGTATTTTTCTTATTAAAGCTCTGGCTATTGCTGCCTACTCCCGCCAGTTTTTGCAAGTTTTTTGAGTGTCTAGCTGTTGTGGATTTACCTCTGTAGTTTGAAAGACTTTGAGGAGGAGTAAGAGATCAGGAGTAGTGCCAGCTGCCAAGTAAAGCAAGCTGAAAGTTGATTTCATCACGCTTAGCTGATAGTGTGAGCAAGAAGACGATCAAAAATCTGGGGTCGTAGGGGGCTGTTGCTTAAATAACTGAGAAGTAGCCTGGAAGTGAGCGATTCTTTTATTGTGGACCAGGTAATGTTTGGGGTGGAGAGAGCAAAGGAGGAGTAGAAGGGGGTGGAACAGGCCTACCTACATGTCAGCTTATCTAGGCTTAAATTGTTCCTGGAATGACTTCAGTCACCCTTCCCTCCTGTAAAGGAGAGAGCTTATCACATGGCAATAAAGCTGTGAGGATGAAATTTCCTCTAACAGCATCTGTGATTGAGGATAAGTGCTGGGATAGGTGATGTTTGGTCAGATCAGCATTCCTGATAAAGACTTGGCCTTGTGCTTGTGGTTGAAAGCAGTATTATTATTATTTTATTTTTTGTAAACATTGTACCATTTATTAGAGTAGAGCTAGCATGCGGGCTTCATGGGTTCACAGTGCTTCTCTGGGGCCAGCTATGAAGCTCATCTCCATAACATGGTATGAGGCTGGACACAAAGGCTTTTGTGTGCAGTGCTGGCCTTTCACCCAAGGGAATTGCATCACGTCTAGAATATGGGCTCAGTGTGCGTACACAGTTGATGTTCCCTTCTACTAAACAGATAATGGTAAACTTGTACCAGCTTGTTTGACAACTGCCAGAAATCCCCTATTTCTTACTATTTCAATACAGTGGGGTAAGCAGTATTCAAAATGTTATACTTTTTAAACCTGAAAGGCAGTGTAATAACTGTTCTCACATGCCTGAACAGGCAGGTGTGCTGAGGTGGTAGGACACTGCTTGGAGAGCCAACTGACACTGCCTTTCATGTTAAAGTACAGGAGATGGCTTCATTGCCTAATGGCTTTTTGATCATGTTGCAGGTGGGAGGGATGTCTGGATGGCTAAGGAAAGCCTGGGGAGTGCTCGCTCCTCTAAGGCTGAAGGCATAGTCAGTTCTGATATTCTGTGTTGCAGGCACAATATCATGTAGATAAAAGCAAAGATCTAGCCACCACCTGACCAAAACCAGGATTTGTATTTCATCTCACTAATCTTCAGATAGTGATTCTGCTTTGGTTAAGCAGAGCCTTTCCTTTCCTTGAGAAATTAAACTCAGAAGTCAGCTTTTTGCTCTCTTTTTGTGTGCGTGTGTTAGTGAAGCAACTGAAACAAAAAGTAAACTTCTTCCATTCTGCTTTTTCTGAGCATGTGGCTTACATGGTGTTCAGCTGAGGTTTTTATCCTGCTGGAGAAGGAGGTGATGGGTTATTGCCATGGTGCTTTGAACAGTTCTTGTGTGACTGCATTCTCTGAAGACTTCTCTGCAAGATCATGCATGCTCTTTAAAAATGAAATCTTTCATCCTGTAGTTCTCTGGCAGAACTTACTCAGCTGTAGTAGAATGCCTGCAGCCTTTAATCTGTTAATAATTGCATCTTCATTTCTCAGTCCTAAAGCATTGAGAGAAAACAGTTTATTGTTCTTCTGAATTGCTGCTTCATTTATTTGTTAGGCAAAAAAAAGTGATACTCCATTTTTATTTTTATTTTTATTTTTTTAGATTCTTAGTTCATCTGACTCGCTCTGCCTCTGCAATATTAAACAACTGACAGTTAGCTAGCCTCTCAGAAAACTCTTTCTGCACAGGGAAGGATAATGTTTAACTTTCAGATAGCTGTACTGTGCTGCTTCCTCTTGTTCCATGAAACTGTTTCCCTTGAATATTAAAAACCAGTTGAATCCTAAGGAAAACGTAGCATTGGTTGGATCCTGGGTTAAATACCCGGGCGCGAGCTCGGCGCAGTGTGGGGCTGGCTGTGGGGTGTGCGGGGCTGCTTGCCGGGGGGAGGCAGCTGGGGCTGTGCCGGGGGGGTTCGCTGGTTGCACAAGGACAAAGTGAAGTTGTGCTGTCGAAACCATTGGTGCTTAATTTCACTGCCCTCAAACATGATGCAAAACCTGAGAAACCAATTTTAAGTAAGACTAGATGAGCTCGTGTGGAGTCGGAGTTCCTGATGTAGCTTTGACATGCAAAACTGTCATACGATGGGAAGTTAATTATTCACTTCAAAAATCTTTGTCAGGGTCTCATAAAAGTCTGCATTTGTCAATGTTACATTGGAGTACTGCACAGAGAAAACGTTAATTATTTCTTTTAGACTGAATTGTGTTCTCCTTGGCATTAGATACCGGAGAGTAATTGCACTGGTGTGTGCAAGTCAGCTGTAGAGTAGGACACTGTGTAGCAATGGCAAGTTTCCTAGCTGAAGCTTTTGCCAAAGTTTCAGAGCCACATGACGTTTTGTTAGTTACTGGTATGTTAGATCTTAAAATGAGTCGTACTGAAAAGTAGTGTGCAATCATAAAGCAGGTGTTGTGGCAGTCTTGGCCAGTTCTGTTTTCTTGGTTATGAAACTCAAGTGGTGAATGAGAAGATGTGGGAATGAAACAAAGGTTCCTTAAATTCCAATGCTTAAAAGGTTTCCTTAAAATAAAATTTGTTTTCAGGCATTTAATTAGCTGCGGAGCTTAAATATGGCCTTAACTGGAAGGGTCTTGGTAACACAGCAAATATTTAAATTACTGGAGGTTCTCTTTCCTCCCCTTCCCATGTTGTGCTTCATTTTTATTAAATGCACAATGCAAAAGCTACATTGAGTAACACAAGGGCAGCAAAGTTTTCTTCCCCCCCCAATGATCTGTAAGAAAAAGCAAAGATCTGAAAGGGCAACAGCAAAGTTTGCCTTCGACCTAGCTGCAGCTCTGCGAGGAGGAGCGGCACGCACAAAAGGCGTTTCCTCCTCTCTGGCTGCCGTGTGTGGAGTGGTTTAAACTTGCAGGAGCCTGCACAGCATCGTCCAGGAGGCAGGATTTTACCCTGGAGAACACTTCGCTATAACAACGGCCCCTTCTCCTAAGGGGAAGATTTGCTTACCAAAGCTGTCTCGGAAGGGACGGTTGTTTTGACAGCAGTAATGGGAGATGTTTTGGTGGAACCTCGCGCTTGGTTTGATGTTCTCATGCAGTGGATGCCTCAGCTGCATGCTGGAGATGTAGGGCTAAATTTTAATTATGGTTGTGGTGGCATTAAGCTTTCATCCCAGGTAACGAAATCTTCTTGTTGTGTTTACACACATACCTAGCAGCCATGCTCTTGGAGGGCTGCTGTGGCCTTCCCGTGCTGCCTTGCTCCCGAGAGGTTTCAGGTCAAGAACACAAGCAAGCTTGGTGTCACCATTGCAGAGTCTCTTGTGGGCAGCATTTCCTTCAAGCCTTCATGCGGTGGCTGCAGTCTCTGGGCTTTTAAGTCTTATTCTGTTGTATTTATTCCACTGGAGCGCTGGTACAGCTGCTTTCTAATGTTTTATTTTCTTTTGGTATCATAGAAATGCTTTAATAGTAGTGAGCTTGGTGGGCTGGACAGAAAGCTTTCAGTCATACAGCCTGTATTAATGGAAAACCTGGTGCATTCCTTAATGCTTGAATCCCCATCTCGCTTGGTGAATTCCCAGACCCGCTGGAGGCTGTGCTGTAACTGCCTGAAAGGAAGAACAACTCTAACAGGTCCCCGCAGGGAAGGGAGAAGGGAATACTCAGTACTGGCTATAAATGATCGATATCTGTGAAAACTAGTTCCCTTTTCATTTAAAGGAAAAGAAAAAGGAAGAAATTTCCAGGTAAACCTGCCTATGGTGTTTCTAAAAGTTGCAGCTGTACTTGTAATGTGCCCGGGAAGGAGGTAGTTCCTCTAAGCTGCTAGGGCTTCTCATTCCTTCACTTGTATGGGCATGGAAGGAAAAAAAAAGTTAGAAGTTTGAAAATCCTCTCTTCTGTGGGAATCAGCTTGCAGCTTTGACCCTGTACACATTGACTGCTCCTCAGAGCTGCTTCTGGGAGGAGAGAGTTTATGATGTTAGCCATGCAAGACACGGAGACTGCAGAGGCATCAGTGCTGTGCCCAGCGTGGATCTGCCATGCAAGCGTTGCCTTGATGCATGCCACGGAGTCCCACCACGCTCAGCAATGGTTCAGAACTGGTTTATCTGCAGCTCGCACAGGAGCAGCACTGGGTGACAGTAATCTCCTCACTGTGAAAAAGCAGGTGCTTACTGTGCAAAAGTCAATACTGCCAGTTACGTGCACATCTTGCATGCTGCATTTCTCTTCTGAATTGCCAAACCTGTAACTTCATGCTTACAAGGTAGCATGAAGCAGAAGTGTAATGGCAGAGCGAGGAAGGTCTTCGCAGGACGGGGTTTAATATAGGTATTTATATTGGTATAAATAGATGGAACTCTACTCTGCATCTAAGTAAACCTGATACAGGAAGGTAAAACTTTGATCCCTAGACACGTACTCTTCTTGTGTGCCAGATGCACTTGTGTCCCAGCTCTTTTCCTCCCACCCCAACAAACCATTTGAATTCTTGTGCCAACCAGTGTCTGCAAAACAGCATCTTTCAGATTTTAACCAGTGGGCTGCCTTAACATTTGGTGGGAGCCTTTTGCAAAAGTCCAGACCTACAGAGACAGACTGTATTTGTCTGAAGACTTGAATAACTTTCCCTCTCCAATTTTGTAGGAGATGGAGAGAGGCTGGGAAATGTTTAACTAAACAGGTTTTGTTTCTGTTTAGCAATGACCCTATTATTAGCTAAACAGGCAGCAGTTTAATCTTACCTTCTAGCTTCCCTTAAAAAACTGTTATAGAAAGCGTTGCTTGAATCATGAAAGCTGACTCCTAGGCTAGGATTTTGAGTTTCTGTGAGCTTTCTGCCATGTACAAGTTACCAACTTTCCTCTTGCTTTGCTGGAGTCTAGAAAAAAGCTGACAGTTCAGGGCAGCAGCTGTGCTTGAGATGCCTCTTCAGATGTCCCCTCAAATAGCTCATTTCCATTAAGATGCCCAAGCACTGTCAGAAGCCTCTATCTAGGTTGGTGGCTTCCTGGCCACAGACATGTTTCAGTAGTTGTCTTGATGGGATCCTTCTAGCAGCTCTGGAAGCACTGAGTGGCAGTTGTCCTAGCTGCTCTTATTCTAGCAGCACAGCAGTAGGCCTGAACGTGGATTCTGGGCTTCTAGCTTAGCTTCAGGCTAATACAGCATCACTGAAGCTCCTTTTCGCAGGTGAAGGAGGCCTTATGATGCCCCCCTGACAGGCCCTGTGTGATGGTGGCTTGTTTTGTCCCTGTCCAAAAAGAGCTTCTGCAGTGACCGAATGCCTTTGCTACTGGTGACCCAGGTGAACCAGGCTCTGAAATAAGAGGAAAGGAATCCAGAAGCAGCACCTGTTGTTGGCACAAGGCATTTGGTTAACTTTGTGATGTCAGGTTAGCTCACCTGTAAGTGCCTTTACAAATTAATTGCTGGTCTTGAAAGCTTGCACCTATAGTACAAAATATTGAAGATGGATGCTGATGTATGTCAGTGGGGGCTTGTTCTGAGTGGCAGCAGTGCAGATGCTGATGGACATGACCACCCTCTCAGTTCCGCCCTTGTTCCTACAGCGTCAAAGCTCTTAAAAGCTGTGCTTTCTTCATTGCTGGTGAAAAATCTCTAATCGTCGCCACAGCTGCCAGGCCTAAAATCTGAGCTCTGACCCCAACACACCACCAGTTTGCTCCTTCACGAAGCAATGTCTCCCCTGCTCCACCCCCCGTAGGTGTGAATAAGCATTAAAGCGTTGCAGTGACAGGAGGAAAATGGGCCAGCAGCTTGTGGCTTGCAGCGAGGAGGAGCAGAAAACACCTTCCTAAACTTCCTTTCTTCAGTGGCTGCAGTCAGTGATCTGAACTCCACCAGATGTGCCCCACACATGTGTTGATCCAAAGCAGCTGAAATTGAGAGAAATCTTGGGGGGGGG
>VXAA01002597.1:397921-410541 GCA_013399115.1 Anseranas semipalmata
CTACTAACCACACCCCTTCTAATACACCCCAGGATGCCATTGGCCTTCTTGGCCGCAAGGGCACAGTGCTGGCTCATGGTCATCCTGCTGTCCACCAGGACCCCCAGGTCCCTTTCTCCTACGCTGCTCTCCAACAGGTCAGTCCCCAACTTAATATTGGTACCTGGAGTCGTTCTTGCCCAGATGCAAGACTCTACACTTGCCCTTGTTATATTTCATTAAATTTCTCCCTGCCCAACTCTCCAGCCTGTCTTGGTCTCGCTGGATGGCAGCACAGCCCTCTAGTGTATCAGCCACTCCTCCCAGTTTTGTGTCATCAGCGAACTTGCTGAGGGTGCACTCTATTCCCTCATCCAAGTTGTTGATGAATATATTGAATAGTACTGGTCCTGGTATTACCCAGGGATGTGAGAGGTTAATTATGCTTCTGTAAAAACACACCTGATTTTATCATTTTGAAGTGTGTCAGCTTTCAGTGTTGCTGTGTGGCTGCCAGATTTAAGACTTAGACAAAGAATAAACAGGAATTTGCTTTCCTTGAATCACTTGTTATGTTTTGTGGCATGGATGCTTAAAGGTAAAGTAGTACCTCTCATCAGCTTCACTGGCTATTCTTTTTGTGACTACAGTTGGTGGTAGTAATTTTCCAAACCTCTACAGTAGTGCATGAAATAATCCAGTGATGGTTTGCAGCTGTATTTCTAAACCATGGGATTAAACTTTCAACGCTTCTGTTCAAGCATCAGCTTTACTATGAGTAATCCATAAAATGTGTTTATATAAGATTATGTATGGAAGTTATTTTAGATTACTTTAGTTAGACCCCTTTGTCTGCAGTAAATCTGACTGTACTTCAGAGGAAGCTTTCACAGTTGATTAATACTGTAAATTCATTTCACTGCTTTAGGAAACTGGTCCTGATGGAGATAGCTGTGCTGTGTGCATTGAGCTATACAAACCGAATGAAGTAGTGCGTATCCTGACTTGCAAGTAAGTCATCTTCCAAACTTCCCCTTAATCCAAAATAATGAAGCATGCCTCTACTGGTTGTTCCTTTTGCTGTGTTAACAAAGCTGATCAAGCTTCTAGCTGTTGCAGAGCAAGAATTCTTGAATCTGTCAAATAGTATTTCAAACTACAGTAACTGTGCAAATACATACTTGTAGCATGCCCCTATGGCCTGCATTCATACCTTCTGATGTACAGCTTGGCTGACCACATTGCTTTTCCAGAGGATTCCCGGGCTTTTTAAAGGTTTCCTCCTTTGCGGATGTATAAAAATGACACCTCTAAATTGCAGATAACTGGTGAAACTATGCCCATTTCTTGTCACTTAATTTACTGGCTACTGAGAGGGTCATGGATATCAGTCTGGTAACCTAAACTTGTTAAACCATGCTAACTTTTGTAGTTTAGAAGAAAACACTTTGATCCTTGAATGCCTCATCTGAAATAAAGGCCGAAATAGAGCTATCACAGATTATTCTTCTAGAATTCTCTACTATTGTATCTCATTGTGCTCCTATGGAAGCCCGGTATACTACTAATATTTTAGTTTGATAGTTTCTAAGATAAGCAGTGAAGCCTTTTCAGGGTTTAAGGAAACTTGTTCTCTGTGTGCCTGTTGAACGGGACTGCTGTGGAAAAGCTTCTAAAGTCAGAGGGTTACAGGAGTGCTCAGCTTAAATACTGTGTGAACTGCATGAATTTGGCATGGGAAGAATGTGCTTTTACATGGGGAGGGTTATGAAAAAGCACTGGGAAAAGTTTTGACGTAGGAAAAATCTAGTTCTGAGGAATGGAAAAATCTGCAGCTGTTGTGTTCCGAGCAGCGTTATCTGTCAAACACTGTTAAATCTGAGCTGGAGTTACCTTTGCACAAGGTTACAGTTTTGCAAAAGCTCTGTTTATGAGCAATAGGACTTCTCAGCTGGTTTGATATCAAGAGGCTGGGCTGGTAAGGTGTTGTCAACAAACTTCCTTGATCTAATGCGTAGTAGTTTAGAATAAAACTGAATAAGCTTTCAGGAATGTGTTAATGGTTATTCAGTTGTCTTGTCAGGTTTGTGCTAGTGGGTAGTCCTGTACAGTAGTGAATTAAGTCTCGTGAGTACAGAGGCATTTGAAGAAGTCAGCTCTAAGTATCTGGAGCCTGTCATGTTAGTTCCCTATAAAGCCTCCTAATCCTGATCTGAATTTGTAAAACAAAGCATGCCTTACTGGGTTAAGAGGAGAGTGACTTCTTCTGAATGTAATGTTTATACATGAACTTGCTATACTGTGTTTTGCTCTGAGGCTGCTTTTAAATATATTTGTGATGTTTCATTCCTCTTTGGCCCAAATATGTCTCTAAATGGGACTAGCCTAAGATGACCATGTTTGCTTGATAATCTCTGCCAATATCAACCATATTAAACTGTCACATGAGTTATAAACTGATATTTACTGCAAGAATGTATTTGACGTTTGTGATCGACCTCAGTGATGAGACCCTACTTGTTAAAACCATTTAACTGTATCCATAAAAGAAACACGCAATTGAATGCTCCAGTGAGTCACATCAGTGGTATCTAAGTATCTGGGGTGTATGTGTTTGTAGAAGGCATTCTTGTCCAGATAGTCAAACTGTAAGCATTTGTAATAGCAGAGGTACACCAGACTTAAGCACAAATTCTCACAATTGTTATGCATCAAGGAAGCTTGAGGATGTACTGCAGACATTGCATCGGTGCAGCTGGAAGGAGGTACTGATTATGTAGGCTGAATTGGAGAATTTGGTATCATGCTTGGGTGTAGGACACTGAACACGAAATGTGGTGAACTCTTTACTTGTCTCATAACAGAGTTCTGATTAACACTGAACAGTGCCTGTCTGCCTTGCTGTTTCTATTCAGGCAGGGGGAACAGGTATATTACAGGATTTCAAGTAGTCTTCCTGAATCTGAGTCCTAATTCAGACCCATTGTGGAACTGAGTATCTTCATAGAAGCACTCATTTACATCTATAATGGCTGAACTATATTTCTTGTGTATGCAGCCTGCCAAATATCCACTTGGAATACACAGTGACTACATAGGCAAAGTAAATGTGTGGGAGTATAGTTTATCTTGAGGACATAACCTGGTGAGATTTTTTTTTTCTATGTAGTTTTGACAGAAATAAGTGCTATTTAGTCATATGCGTCTGCATTGACCTTAAAGCTAAGGTTGAGGTGTCAATATTTGTATTATTTAAAGTATCAGCTGGGAATCCATTGTACAGTGATTAAAAAAAAATGCTTAAGACTGATGTAGCACAGATAATGCTGAATTTTAGCAAGTTGTGTAGAGAAACCAATAAGCATAAAACAGCTACAGGTTGAGAGACCAACCAACTAGCTGTAACTTTCAGCTGTAACTTCTGGCAAAATAAGTCAATTCATTCTAGAATGAATGAAATCTCAGTGTTTGTAAATAAGCCTAGTTGCTGCTACATAAACACCTTTACTGGTGTGAAACCTAACTTGTTGGTTACCTTCCTCCACCAGCCATCTCTTCCACAAGAACTGTATTGACCCCTGGCTTCTGGAACACAGGACGTGCCCAATGTGCAAATGTGACATACTCAAAGTTCTGGGTGTTGGGGTAAGTCAGTAATCTTTCCTAGTGGCAGATGCCATTATCAATATTACCCTAAGGTACATAAGAAATTTCTGATGTGTTCTGCCTCTGCTCTGGGCAAATGCCAGAGGAAGATGCTGTTGCCAAAGCCTGATTACTGCATGGAGCAGCTAAAATGTATGCCAGAGTTTGCCTGGGGGATGGAGATTTCCACTGAGAGGAAGGAAAAAATCTCTCTTTCTGATGCTGAGCAATAAAAGGGAAGAGCTGGTTGAAGAATGCAGAAGCTGCATATGAACTTCCCACCCTAAATAGGCAGTAGCTGGTTTTCACTTATGATGCTGGAATTTAACAGTAGAGCTCTATTTTATTTTTTTATTTTTTTATTTTTTTTTATTTTTTTATTATTTTTTTATTTTTTTATTTTTTATCACTTTTTGGGTAAAAGTCTGCTAGACTCCAGTCCCTGCAGGCATCGCTCTCCTGGAAAGGTGTATCCTCCTGCAAAGTTGTAACTTAAGCATTTTCTCTTTTTCACAAAGGTGGATGTAGAAGATGGGGCAACGTCTGTGCAAGCCACAGTATCCAGTGAGACATCAAATGTCACTTCAGTTAATGAAGAGGATAGTCGTAGTGAAACTGCATCATCTGGGTATGCTTCTGTACAAGGAGCAGATGAATCTGTTCCGGAGGAACATGTACCATCAGAAAGTAAGTATATTGCTTCATCTGTCTTGTTAGATTGCAGTGCCCTTCCATTGCTTATGCTATGATTTTTTTTTTTCTCCTTTGTAATACAGAGCAGTGCTTGAACACCTTGTTTTTCAGACAAGTCTTAATCTTCCCTTTTGTTTTAGTGCTTGGCTCTGACACTTGCTCTTTGTTTTCAAATGAAGTACAATCTAAACTTGAATTAAGAACAGAAGTTTAGGAAAAGAGTAGTTGAAAATCACAGGCTTACTACTTGCAGGCCAAAGGGAATTTTTGAAGATGTTCCTCCTCTTGTTGTCTCTTTGGAGATTACATTTTGGATGAGTGAGTGTTGCTTTGCCACCACTTCTGACTACTTTAAGTAGTTAAATATTCAGAGAAAATCTTTAGGAAGTCTGTCTAGCTTTAGCATAGATGATGCAAAACCAGAGATGACATACTTCCTTTTGAATTTCAGATTTTGACAAGGCTGAGTCATCCTTGAACACTTTTCAAAGTGTTTTAATTGCAAAAGACTATTAACATGTCCAAATACATTATCTTTTTGAACAAGAGCATATGTATTGAAAATACTTATATGTATTAAATACATATTTAAAATATTTTAATACTCAACTCTGCCAACACACATTCAGTGTTGCTGTTGTTTTTTGTTTTGTTTTTTAATGGAGAGATTCCAGGTAAACAAATTAATGTAATTATCCTGGATTGTGGAATTGCCTTGGAAAGAGGAGTAAGCACGGAGGCTTTCAGAGGTGAAAGGGATGCTGTGGCTGCTTAGCTCTACTGCTGGATCCCTAGCTGATAGGAAAGCGTGGGATTTGCTGCCACCTGTGGGACGTCGTGCCCCAGCAAGTGAAGTGTGTATGGGAGTGCCCTGTTCAGGCACCCCAACCGAACAAAGGGCACTTACTGTAAGCTAAACATCAGAAACTGAAATTGCATCCTTATAAGCAAATGAAGTGATGCTGGACTAGTTATATGGCTCAGGCCTTTGTGTATTCTCACCTTGAGTGGCAAGGACAAATACGAATGTCAGCCTAACAAAGATACTGTGTAGGGAGAAGGCCATCCTCTCTGGATTGCCATGTCTCCCACAGTTTATCCTGAACCTAGCATCTCGGAGTCATTCCTGATGCCTGTCTTCAGTAGCCCTAAAGTCATGTGAGAATTCTCAGTCTCCTTATAGTGGGATTTTTGTAGCCTCACACTGCCTTCTGCCACTTGTGCATGCGACCTAGGCTTGCCCAACACTAGTGAGAACTGAACTCCAAAGCCTAGAAATAACAAATAATGTCAAGAATGTGCTCACAAACTGAGGGCCAGCAGAAGAGCGGCAGTTGGGGCATGGCTTTGGATTTCCCACTGTCCCAGAAAAGTGTTGGGAAAAGACCACTGCAGTGAGCTTGTGGAAATAAAGCAAGTATGTTTTGCGTTAAGGTAGTAAAGCTTGCCTATAACACTTCTTAACTTTTCTTGGTTTTGTTCTGGACAGATGACAACACGCATCTTGTAAATAATGAATCCCAACCTTCAGCTGTGAATGTCCTACCACCCCTTGACAACCCAACTTTTGAGGCAGATGAAACACAAGTTCATGAAGTCAGGTCCTAAGAACATGCCCAGCAACATGGTGTAAGCCTTCTGCAAGGAGCTGCCTACTGCCATCATGTGTACACCAAACATTGTAAGAATCCAGTGGATGACTGTAGCAGCAACGTTGCCTTGGAAATGCTGAGATTAAATAGATTTACATCATGATTATATGGTTTGCAATTCTTAAAACTGCATCTCCCATATGGAATTTAGTTTTTAGCACTCTTCAGAGAAAGCTGTCTTAAATATAAAAAACATCAGATTATAACACTAAAACAAAAGTTCAGTCTTCAGCAAAGCTTCTCTTCAGCATTTGAGTTGCTTAAATAAGGAGAAGATTCTTTATGTAGTAGCTGTCTCTACTGGGAATTGTTTTGACTTGTTTTTTTGTTGTTATTGTTTATTGTTTTTAATTCAAGCGGATTCTCATTGTAAACAAATAGATTTTGATCTGGTCTAATTCTTACTTACCAGACACAGTTGTTCAGTTTAAAGCAACACTGTATTTAATATTTCGGTGCACTAATTTGATAAGAGAAAATACAAAGTAATGCCTCTCAGACTGGATTTTGCCCACAGTGTCTTTGGTTAGCTGGTGAACAGATTGATTCTCTTTACCTCTCAACTCCAATCCACCTACACACATTCCTAAAGGGAAAAAGAGGGCTTCAGGCTGACAGGCCAAATCTGACTTGCACAATACTGTAAAGGGAACAAATGCAGGAACTTCTCAAACTTGTTGATATTAGACAGTCTGAAAAATCCTACCTGATTTTTGGAGTTATAACCATCTCTGGCATCAACAATATGCAAGAGTCCTGGCTTTGTGGAAGTCTGGGATGACTTCTGGAAGACTCGAACTAAAGATGAAAAGAGATCCTTCTCAAAGGATCTGCTGTGTCTTGTTCAGGCAACACCTAGGAAAGAAACCAGCCGGAAAAATGGTGGACTATTGCTGTGCAGTGTCTTGCCTGTGTGCTAAAGCTGCAGGGCCAGCTGATGTCCTAGAAACATAACAGATGATTGGAGAAGTTTTCTGCCATCTGTGGGGAGTTGAAGGGGGGTCGGGGAGGAACATAAGGTACTTCAATATTGAGTCTAGGGCCTTGTCCATCAAAGGTAACTAAGGACATCTTACAGATGCACTTTATTTTTTTATCTCTGTAACTATGGTTTGTTTCTAATGTTAGCAGAGCTTTGTCTTAAAGCCCGCAATAAGGTACTATTGAATCTGCAGGGGAAAAGCAATGCATTTTCTTATCTATAGTATAATTAAAAATGTTGTAAATATTTCATGATTTGTATTGAATTTGAATATGAAAATGTAAATAAAACTATATTCTGATGACCTGCTTATGACTGACACTAAATATTGCTTACCAGCTCTTGTGTGGCAGCAGATGCTATTCTCAGTTCTGCCCCATCCCACAACCCTGAAACTCATTTACTGTTGTGAGGCCAAAAAGCAGCAGTGCTTGCTCAAACTAACTGGAATAGGGAGTCTTAATTATGTGCAGGGTCCTTCTGTTACATGGATTAAAATTTTGAGATGCGTGAGCCCAGTAGCTGTAGTCTATTAAACAAGAAAAGGAGCACTTTAGGACAGGCTATTGAGGCTAAATAACCAAGAGGTTGGTGTGCTGGCAGGGTGGGGATAACACAAAGGGCATGTTGTCTTGAATTGTATCCTCTTTTTGTGTAAGAGGCTCTCTGTGTTTGCCATAGAATTGTTTGCTGAGCTGCTTGATGTACTTCTGAACTACTTGTTTGTGCAGAGATCAGCACAAGGCAGTCTTACACAAACTCTTCACATCACTTGCCTCTCATTTTCTATTGTCTGGTTGATCAGCAATCCCACCCTTACTTCATGCTCTTTGTCTTACAAAGCATTTTAGAAACAATTAAGTGCCCTTTGTTCTGCACTAGGAAGTTAGATGGTGTAAAAAGTAGTCAAATTCCATGTCCAGTTTGGTAGTAGGTACAGTCTAGTGCTTCTTTTCAGCTCAGTTCAGGGGTAAGGCGAAGGCGTGACTACACAGAAGTACAGAAATGCTTCACAACCAAGTTGACCACAACTCTATTTTGCAGACTTCCAAATCAAGTCCAGCAAGCATTGGTTGGTTATGGGCTCAAATTGTAAACCGAAGTATAATCTAACTTTGTCCTGAAGCTGTATCTTGCTGATAGCTGTGATCATCTTTCTATTCTACATCTGAAATGTAGAACAGAGAAGGGAGCTGTCAAGCTGTAAATACACACCCCTGAATGCTTAATTTCATTTTCACTTCAAAAAGCTTTTATAAATTTATGGTGTGTAAACTGTAATGTAGTAGAGTCTCATGAAAAAAACAAAAAGGTGAGGAAGGGAATTCAGACCAACTCGCTACATTGAGAGGTGCTTTGGCATTTTTTATTCTGATCTTATGCATCTGGGTTGCTCTGGTAGAATTCCAGCTTTCTATTTACCATCTCCTAAGCAATAAACCTGCAATTCTTCCAGTCCTGGTGTTTCTAATGGTAAATCCAAAGGTAAGGTGGATGCACAGCATTTTCTCAAGGAGTGCACTAGTGGAGCACTGGGGGATGCAGCAGAAGAACATCAGTGCACTCAACTTGTGCTAAAATAGGATCAGATGCTGTAAACATATTCTGTAAAGATGTGAACTTGCTCAGAGCTCAAGGTACCTACACTAATTTTTAGAAAAATTTTGAAGATTCTTGTATCAAATGTAAAGTACTGCTCAGGGAATAGATGCAGTGTTTTTATCTGGGCAATATTTGAGCTGCTAGGCAAAAGAATTTAATGCTTTTCTGGTTTTGTATTTTAACCTGAGAGTCTGCTATACGCAGATTCTGTTTATAAATATTGGCTATGCAAGAGTTTGTTTTAAAATGAAAGTGTGCAAATTTCATACACTATTATAGTGAGCTCGGGTCTGTTGCTGTCTCATTTTGAGAATTGTTTTCCTTATTTCACTGAATTCTGCAGAGGTTTTCCGCTTGAGAACATTGCTACAGTTCCTGCTGCTCTAAAGAAACTTCAAAGCTGCTTGTATTTTCAAGTTTCTATGGATAGCAACTGTCTTTAGCTGGCCATGATTAGAGCACCGTACAACAGATTTTTTTTTTTTTGTGATGCTACGGGTTTGAGTGGTTCTGTGTATGTGTACATATATATGTGTGTTATGGCATAATAGACTCTCCTTTAATCAAAATGCAAACAGGACTGTGCCTGGGGATAGGGTTTTTCCTCAAACGCAATGTAAGTTTGCTGTTATTGTGCAATAGTTTTGATTTTTTGCTGTACATACCAACGTTTGCAATGTAAGATGCTGGAAATTACGTGCCCACAAGGGGTAATAGTTGTTAAAGTGAATGCCTCTTTTAACTCTTTTAATGTTTCCATTAAGTCACAGACATCTCAATTGTTCTGCCCCCAAAGAGAAAGTAGAACAGGTTCAAACATCATCTCACACGTGTTTACTCACTGCTGTCATTTATCTCTCTCCCCTAGGAAAGCTCTGATCTAGGCACATAAACGCCTGCATGTTCTCAAAGGGAGATTGGGAAAGATTTTTCTCTCTGTAGGAGAGAAAGTCTTGTCACCAGATGCTGTATTACTGTGCTTTCTTGTAAACCAGACTTTACACCAGTGGGATTTTATTGTAAATCCAAAATTTTGAAGAATATAATTTTCTCATATCAAGGAAAAATTTCAGATGTCACTATAGAAATGTAGTTATAACTGTGATTTTGCTTAAGGGAAAAGCAGGCTTGAGGGTTGCAAGCATATAAAAGCAGTATGAATCAAGAGGGCAGTTGGATTTCCTATAAAATGAAGAGATTTAGTCCATCTCACTCTTTAGATGGAAAGATCTGCAGCTGTCAAGTGACCTAACAGTTGGACAGAATAGATACATGCATCTACCTTGGCTGTGTGATTTAATGAAGTTTTATTAGGTATTTAACATACACTAGCTCAGAAACTAGTCCTGCCTTTTCACCCAGGTTTAGATCAATGTTCTTCCTGTGCAGATTTGAATAGTGTTCAACTCCCCCAGAGGTATAATGGCTGGCATTTTGGAGTAGGTGAAAGGAAATTTACTGGCTTTGGCAATTTAATTTTGGCTCTAAGGGAAACTTGAAACCAAATTGTGATGTTCACCCACTGTGAATTAACAGCTCTGCAATTCTCTGCACTGGCTGTTAAACTGTAGGTTATACAAAGTGAAGCCAAAATGTATTTATATAGCTCTTTATCTATTTATATACTCTGGGCTGTGGTTACTTGAGGGAAATCATTTACCATTTCCAGGAGGTCTTTAATGAAGTGAAAGAAAAATTCTGCAGCACTAAATGGATCTCTCTTGCTGTGGAATGCATTGATTAGACTGTAGGATGATTGTGCACTGATTAAGAAGGAATTTAAGTGTCTATAAATAAATTCCTCATCACTCTTTGCATCTTAATAGTATTTGGTTAAGAATCCAGTGCCTGAGGGAATTGGAAAAAAGGAAGACATTCAGGACCTTGAACCAGTGGAGAGGAAAACAAAGGTGTTTTCCAAGCAGCAGCTTTATTGTTAATTTTTTATCTGAATAACAAAGTTTGAATCTTATATAAGAAAGCAACGTATGTCCTAACACATCCAGCCTGTGCAAGATGCCAAAAGCCAAGCTCTGGGTAGGAAATGCCAAGGGCATCTCTCCTTACAATTAGCATCAGCATTAGAAGACCTGTGTTAGATCCTAAATAAATATTTCCTATCCAAGGGCTTGACTAATTGGGGAAAATTAAATGGTAAACACTCCCTCTGGGAATGCTCTTAGAAGAGCAGCATCCGTGTAGGAATCACTGTCAGTTTCGGTAAATCTCCAGGAGCTGCCACAGCAACAGCTCACCCACAGGAACCCACTCATGTCTGTTACTTCAGGTGGGGGGATCTAGGAGACTGCTTCATGAAGAACAATATGCTGGTATATCTTAGTTGTTTGCCTTGTTTTGTTAATGTTTTATCCCTTTTAGTTACCACATGTTAGCTAATGACTTTTACTTAATTTTTTCCAGTGTAGTAAAGGTAAAGCAGCAGAAATTTGTTGCTTCCTACTCCATTATAAAAACAGGTAAAATGCATAGTAGTATAGTTCAATCTATACTCAGTCCCAAAGGTAAAACTGTTTAATACTGGAGTTCTCTTGCTATGGTATAATGAGTGATTGGAAGAAAAAAGAAAAGAGCTCAAAGTAGAGGCTGATTTTAAGCAAATGCATACCGGCTGTTTCATATGATACACAATCAATAAAGCATTACTCTTGGAAAATCTTAGGAAGGTTAATAATGCCAGAAAGAGTGCTAAGGGAAGGATCTGACAGGGCAGCAAACTGAAGAGAAGTTCCTGGGAACAGGGAATGTCCTACTTTGTACCAAGTGATAGAATCTGTCAGGAGTAAAGAGCAGGAGTGAATCTTTCACACCTTGAGATATCTTTAGGAGAAGCCTCTGAGAATTTTGCAGCACCAGCAGCCTGGAGCACAGGCAATGGGCTTCTACTCCCCTAGCTTTTTTGTTTGTTTATGGTCAGCACCAGAAGATGCCATTTAGGAAGCAGAGTGCTATCAAGTGTAATGCCACAGGGAGAGATCTGTGGTTCTTCTGGCAAGGTTGTGAAGAGACTGGAGAAGAAACACCAAAAGAGAGAGCACCAAAATGAGAGGACTGAGCAGCTGGGTGGCTGCGATCGTGGCTTCCTAGGGAGCTGGGAGTCATGCTGTGCTGAGCAGTGCTCATGAGAAGCAAGTCCTGTGGTCATTCCACAGCCTTGAGATATCCTCAGCTGTCAGGTACGGACAGTGGAATAGTTCCAGCACATAATTGTTCTAATTTTGCTCATACTAGCTTTCCCACAGGAAAGCTGCCTGTGGGAGATGTGCTCCTTAAATCAGGGGAGACAGCAGCAGAAGATAGTAACAAGAGCAGGTAGTCAACTGCAGTCTGTATGAGTATGAAAGCTGCTGTTTCACTCACTAACAGGCTAGATTGATTTATTCTAGTCCAGAACAATGGGTAAAGTCATTATATAGATGATCTGAAGAGCTACTCCATGAGGATGAATGATGAAGTTGTTTCAGACAAGTCAGGAAAATACAGCGACACTGAGTCAAACTGTTGTTAAGGCAACCAAAACGTCTACACCATTCCACATTAGCTCTTAATCTTGTTGGATGATAGAAGCAAGGAGGCAGATTGTCTTTTTATAACTTGATATGTAAATAGCCAACATTGGCCATATGTCTGCTTCTGCTGCTCCCCGGCTGCAGTGTGACATGCCAGCAGGGAGGTGACACACGTGGGTGGTGTGACAGGGTGTGTGGCCCTGCAGAGCAGCGGTCAGGCTGGGTTCCCTGCGTGGCAGGCTGTTCCTGTGTTTCTTTCTTGTGCCCCAGGCTAACCCTGTGGTGTAAGGCTTGGTGCTGACTGGAAAACAAACATAAATGTGACAAAAAGCAATGTTCTTTGGTGATGAATGTTTTGCGTTTGGCCAAAATTTCAAATGGACTTCTCTGGATGGCGTGAGCGGGATAAAAATAATCCCTTTGTGAAGAGATTTTTAGTGATACAGTCGAGGCCTGGTGGGGAGGCCCAAGCCCCGCTGTGGCCCTGCCTGACAGGAGCCACTCTGGGGCCAGGCGACTCATGCACGGCGACGGGGGGGT
>VXAA01002597.1:412007-501524 GCA_013399115.1 Anseranas semipalmata
TTTTCTCCTTGTTTTTTTGTTTTTTTTTCCCCCGTTTTCCTTCCTCCTTGCGTGAGCCTCCCCCCCAGGAGAGGCATCCCGGGGGGACAGGAAGGTTTGGTGAAGTTCCCGGGACGTGGAGCGGGGCCTGCGGGCGGCCGGGCGCCCCGTGGGGCTGGGGCCGGCCGAGCCCCGGCCCCTGATGCTGCTGGAAGTGAGCTCCTGCTCGGGCACTTCTCATCTCTCGTTTTAAAAATAAGCATGTGATGTGGTGGAGCTTTTCAGGAGCAGTGGGCCAGGAAACTGACAGGGAATTGACCTCGGCATAATAAACTTTATTTCCTGAGAACTAAACGTATGGACCAAAGTTTCTATTTTTAATTATTGTCTGTGTGGATCATCGTATGCTGCAGGGACCCCAGCCATCACTGAGACCTCTGTGGTGACGGTAGCCCTTCAGGCTAGAACTGACTCCTTCGTAGTCTGGTGGTGTCTGCCATTGACCCTTGCAAGGAGAAGTGCCACAGGGGAGCAGAGTAAAGTTGGGATATGGCTCTTGAATGTTTTGCATGAGTTGTATCTCTGGGTTTTCTAGGCTCTCGCTAATTGTGTCACCGTAATGTAAGTTGTATTAAACATAAGGCATAATTGTCTTGTTGAAACATTTGCTCATTCTACCCAACAAAAAAAACCAGTGTTCTATTGTCTGGCTGATTGAATTTCAGACATGGAAGTAGCCCTTCCAGCCAGAGGAATGGCATTCTTCATTGTCATCTGAACTTACTGCAGGGAACAAGGAAAGTGTGAAAAGAAAACACTGCAAAATCCCAGGTTCCCTTCTAGGGCTATCATGATATTACAGATAATGTCAGGCTTTGACCTAGAACCAAGGGTCATATATGTCAGCCTTGGAAGACTTGTGGTCATCAGGCTACATTGGCCATTCTCTGTCCTGGTGTCTTTGGAAACCAAAGCAAGCTGAGTTGGTATGAAGGTTGTTTGGCTGTGTGATAAAATTTATGTAAGAACTGTGACTAAGATGAAGCAACGAGAACTAGAATTAGGTGTTCATTTAAAAACATCCTCACAGACTTGCAGCTGGCAGACAGCTGGGGCCTCCTATTGCCCTTCTGTTTTTGTTGAAGGTGAGACTTCTATCGCTTGTCTTCTGTCCTTGATGGCATTTGACAGCATGGAAAAACACTCGAATGAGATAGTTCCCGTAGTATGCCTTCTGGTGTGGTGTTGCACATTTTATTTCTATAACTTTTCTCATTATTTGAGGTTCATACAGATTTCATCTGTACATGTTATTCTTTTTTTCAGTGGACAGAAACAAAAATAAGATGTTATTGAATTAAAATTGTAAATAAGAAAGATTAACAAGACAATTGGAAAATAACGTAGTTAGATTTGTGTTTGCAGGTATGAAAATATTCAAACCTCCTAGGTATAAACTATCATGTTTTGCTATGTCTGGTTTTAATTTTATATTGCTGTACGTTAGTCAAGAAAATTAGTGCTTGCTTTAGGAAAAAAAAAAAGAACAGCTATTATCTTATGAGATCATCTCAGCTGTGCCAAGTGGAGCCTTTTTCTGCCTCTCCCGAGCGGCGTTTTCCAGCTGGTGCGACATAAGGACATAAGGTTAGAGGTGACCGGCAGCCCGCAGGGGCCGGGGGTTCCGGGTGAAGGAGGCAGGCAGCAGCGCAAGACCAAGTCTCATGGGGGTGGAGAGGCAGTGCCCCGGCACTGGGGCCAGTTTGTAATCCTTTGGTGACAGAGTTAGCTCTTACATCCCGTGTCCGCACATAGCGTAGTTCCTAGTTGGCTAGCATGGATAGAGATGGATGGAAGTGCTTTGGGCTGGTTTTGCTTAGCCTTGGCACTCTCTCTGCTTAGTTTTCCATTTCATTCTCTTTTCTTTCATAGACCTCACCTAAGGATACAGATATTGTAACCTGTTTGACTGGTTCTGCTTCCTGATGTCTCAGCATGCGAGCTGTCACAAAATCTGTTGCTGTATGTCTGGCAGCGCGACTGTGTGGCCGTGTCCTCTGGTCCTTCTGTTTTCTGCAGAGCCACTCTGGGAGACCTACTCAGGTTTTCTAGAGTGTATTGGGAGGAATATAGTTAGACAAAATGGTTCGTGTGCTGAAGCACAGTTAAGAGGAAAAAAAGCCTGTGGTGTGAATGCACATGCTGTAAGTGAGGTCTAATGAGATTCAACATGTTGTTCATGAAGACATTGTTTTGGTTATAGCTTAAACAGGACCTTAATTAGAAGACAGGTATTCCTGGAGTAATTATATAAATGAGTATTTGATGTCACAAAATACTGATCTTTCACTGAAATGTCAGAAAACAGATGATTTGTTTTCTGCTTCCATTGTTTTAATTTTCCTCTTTCTGCTTCAGAGTAAAATGCAGCTGTGAAAGGAAGGACACTTGTCAATAAAGTACCTGGTTGGAACTAATCTTCCATGCTTGCTGTATGCCCGTGCTTGAAAAAAAGGGGATCCCAAATGTAGGAAAAAGTCCTGACTCTTCAAGTCCTAGACTTTCTGCAACAATTATTGCCATCCTGAATCTGTAGAAGGTCCCTGCTGATATTCCTGCTTTTCAAGAGATGTAGCTTGTTGTCTGCATCATTGCTAGCTAATTTGCAGGCGTAGGAGTTTGGAGGAAGGGGAGACAGAGCAAGACTTGCACGTGTGTTCAGGGGAAGTTTTCTCTATCTGGTATCTGTCAAAAGGAGTAACGTGAAAGTGTGACTGAGTAGTGGGTATCGGTGGCAAAGACCTTGTCTCTAACAGAATTTCCTGTTGGACCAATTAAAAAAGTACTTGGTGATCTTATAGAAATTCATTTTGGTAGGAACAGCAGGATGGGAGGAGAAACTTGCACTGTAAGTAGACTTGGTATGCAGCAAAGATGATGTTTGCTTTTCAGAACTTAAAGGTCTGTGCTGTGGAATCACTTAATATACAGTAGTAGAATAAATGGTGGAAATCATACCTGCTGGTGCTTTAGCAGACTGAGCTCTTGGTTTGGCTTGCTTGCTGCAGATTCTCCACTGTGATAGGAATTGAAAGGAAAACTTGCTAGATTAATAAAGATCTGGAATGATCTATGACGCATATTTTTTTTTTTTCAGCAGCTGTAGCAAAGTTTATTTTTCAGTGCATGTATTTTGTAAGACAAATAACACCAGTCTGTCATTAAGCATATGTACATCTGGGGATGGCAGGTGGGAAAATGACCAGCGCGTACTCTGGTCATTTCCCATACTTTCACTTCCCAAATTACAGGAGCAAGTGCGCGCTGGGCCAGAGGAGTAAGCACCCTTGGAAGCGTGAATCGGGCTCCCAACAGTTACGGGAGGTGCCGTGGCTTGCTGAAGAATGGAGGGGCTGGCTGTGGGGCTGGAGAGGCAAAGCTTGTGCTCCAGCACGTTTTCGAGGGGGTAGCTGAGAGGTCTGCAGTACTGTCCCGCTCTCTTTGGGAGAAGTGGTGTGGGAGCCTTGCAAGCTGCATCTCTTGCTCCTGGCTTTTGGGAGGAGCAGACAGTGCTATCTGTGTGGCTGCAGAGCGTGGGTGTTCCGCTGGGCCGGAGGGCAAAGGGCTGTTGCTAAAGTTAATGTCCTCTGCTTGGCCCCTGCAGAAGGTGCTGCACTGTTTAAACATTGCAAGAGTTTTTCTCAGCTCTGTATTTAGCTCTGATTGTATATTGAATTTATATCTATTCGTGTTATACAGCTTTTTAGCTGTACAGAAGCAAAGAAAGGGAGGAGCTGTGGTATCTATCAGACTTTTCTCTGTACCTACCAAGGAGACTAACACTTACCTTTTCAGAGCTGTGCTTCTAGTTAGGATACCTATTGCCGCAAGTACTTTTACATAGGGCTTGAATACACACCTTAGTTTAATGAGTTACCATTGTCTTACCTGGGCCATGACCAGTGACCATAATGTACAGGAGTATTGTGAATGGAGATGAAATCTTTTTCACTGGAGGCTTAAACGAACCTGTTTTACATCTCAATTGCCTAAGAACATTTGCATCTCAGCCCATGCTCAGTATTGCGTTAAGCTGAGGTTTCTTGGTGGTGAGACCAAGTTCCTTTGGGAAATAAAATCAAAAAGAGAGTTCTGTGCTTAATTTGAAGAAATGGGAAAAAGGTTCTTATTCACAAGTTGGCATTCATGTGTTTTACATCAAATACATTGAGACAGTGGCTTTTCATGGCTTATATAGTATGTATTTGCGTCTTAGTTTATCTAGTGAAAACTGGGCATTTAGTGTTTTTTTTTTTTTTTTTTTTTTCTTCTGAGCCAAACTGCTCTATTTGCCATCCTGGAATGAAGTTTTATCCTGCTTTTGTAAACAAATATTTATGGTAGTAGGGATTTACAGTTTGGTCCTCCTGCACTATAATTTGGCAGCAGTTCACTCTGGATATCTGTTTTTTTAAGAGGGATTCCTTGCAGAATATGGTCTACTTAAAGTGTAGTTGGGATACTTGAATTCATTTTTGCTTATTTGGGCAATGGATTTCAGTTTTTCTAGTAAATCTGTATATTTTGCATACTGAGCATATTTCCTGTTGATTTTACTCCTTGCACCTGTATCGAGGTATTGCATCGCCTTTGAGATTTATTTTCCTTTTTAATCCACAATTTATTGATACAAAAACAACAACAAAAAAAATGGTGTAAAGTTCATTGATTTTTTTTAGTCTTCCTGTTTATGTTTCTTCTAAATGTACAGATTTTAGTTTTCAGGAGGTGGCTATTTAAAACCTCCGTTAAGGTTGCTGTGAGGTGTCCTTCAGGGTTCCAGCGAGTCTGTTCGGTGCCTAAGAACCATATGCTGGAAGCTGAGGAGGATGTCTATGAGTGGTTTTTGCTCTTGAATTATAACAGATATCTGATCGAAATGAATGATGTTTGTTATCTGTCACAGGATTACTTACTTTATAGTGTCTTTCCCCTTTGGTTCTGCTCTGATTAGCCTTTGAATTCCTCAGATGACAGAAACGAGCAGTTATTGCCAAAATGGACTGTAGCTGCAGAGTGTCACTTTCTGCATTTGTTGCCACTCAGACAAAGCTTTTGCAGTACTTTCAAACAGCTCCTTTTTATGTCGATGTAAATAAATTAAGAGTGAGGACTCGGTTGTACGTGGATGTGTCTGCTTTTCAAAGTCCTTAGGGATATGTGGCTGACCAGTGTTGTGCTAATAGAACATCTCTGTTTGTAAGGAACTCCTCCTCATATAAATATTTTATGTCCAGTAACACCAGTAATGTAGTAAATCAGGAGCCTGTCTGATCCAGTTTTAATATCATTAATTGTTGACCTCAGAGGTACTGTTAGGCGGCAGAGGAGAAAACAGGCTTGTGCTAAGTTTGCTTCAGAACAATGGCACTTTTTTAGGAAAAGCAAATAGTAGTACTCTCTTGATGTACTTGGTGAAATAAATGTAGCAGAACAAGGCAGTGTTGCTCCCAAGCAGCAAAGTGCCAGGCACTTACTTTAACGTGACATATCGGCTTTATTGCTTTAAATTAATACAACTGAGAGCAAAATTCATTGCTGGTATGTTTTGCATGTCTCTGCGGTGCAGCCACCAAGTTGCAGTTATGGAAACCCTGACTGACAGTACACTATTCAGAAAAGTTCACAGCCTGTAGTTAGAGCACATTCAGGACTAGGGTAAGAAGATGGAACTGCCAATTCCTTGCAATTATGCCAGTGACCATAGCTGTGAAATTAGTTCATAATGTACTGAGTAGTTATCAGCTGAAACACAAACCTGCAGTTTGTACTGTGGACAAAGCAGCTCTGACTAGTGGAACTGGTGAAGTGACTAATACTAACCTGATGCAGTTTATTGTGTCCAAAATCCAATGACCTTCCAAATAGACGGGAAGCGTTACGGTGTTGTGAGGAGTGCCGCTTTCTGGTGCGCTGTCGTAATCATTCGCTCGAGCTGAACAGTTGCATCGACCGTATAAATGGTGACTAATGTCCTGGTACTGTATATCGTAACAAAAATTAAATTAGGAAAATTGTAAAAGAGATGATAAAATATCTGCTAAAGCAAAGCCAACTTTGAGATGAGCTCAGTGTTGTGACTCATTGAGAAAGCTAAAGCTCTTTAAACAGATATGCGTGTTATCTAGTCAATGTCAAACTTCAGTTTGAAACTACACAAAATGCTACTTTTCAACAGTAAGTTACAATCTAAGAATTGCAGAGAATACAAGGTAGTATTTTTGATTGATGAAATTTATCGCTCTTTGGGTTTTCTTTGTGTTATCTGTTATTATTCACATTGTTTTTAAGAGAAGGAAAATGATTCTGAAACTTGAATAGCCCCAGTGAGACAGGTCACACAGGCTCTATGCTGAAAGTGAATCCTTAGGAAAATCACGTTCTGAAGATGACTGCTTAGACCTCTCAATTTTGACTTACTTTGCTTCTTTGAATTCTCACAATTGATAGCCTTCATAACTTGAGAGGGGATTAATGGAAGGAAAGTGGAATGAAAGGTACCAGAAGCCAGCCTGAAAATTCTGAAATAACTTTTGGGGTACAGTTGAAATAATCTAAATCTAATGCTTCCATAGAATATTAAAACCTGAATCAAAAGATAACTTTCAGTTCCGCATGGAAGGGTACATAGAGGAGCCATAAAGGGATGTACTAGCCTTGCATACAAGCTCTCTACCCTAATAGCAATTTGTGATGAAAAGTTCTGCATCCATGATCTCAGGAGAACTGTGGAGCAGCCTTTACAGCATCTCTTTGGGTAGCTGCCTCACTTGTAGGTCTTATTTTTCAGTTCTTCTATGGGAGAACAAAAGCTGTGCATGATTGCTTTGGTAGCTTTGCTTTATTTGAACTTTCCATTTAGGTGGCCCTGCTAGAAGGTCGCCAAGCATAGGAAATACAGGAAGGAAGCATAAGATATTGTTGCTTGTGTCTTTGTCACTTGTATTTTTGTAACAAGAAGTCTCACTTGAGCATCAGGATCCAAAAGCTTGTACTTTTTTCTGTATGGATTTTTCTTCTTGTTTTAGAATTCTCTGATTCTTAGATTTAAAATCAACTTCTAAGGTCTCTGAGCTGTCTAACACTTTTATTACTGTGCAGAAGGAATGATTTTGGCTGCCAAGGTAAAATGCACACTCATTTTCTCAGGAGATTTTTTTGAGAGTATCTCATTTTTTGTGCGAGTTGAAGTGTGTCTCATTAATGAAATTACTGTATTTTGATCTGAACTGTGCTTAATAGGAGCTAATTCAATATCTAGTGGAAAGGAGGTGACATGGCCATTATATCTGGCACATATAATATATAATGGAATAATGTACCTTATGTGATATAGTCATGCATGTGAAGGTAGGATGAAATCCATACTGTATGTAGGAGTCCTCTGGCTAGACTGTGTATAAAGAGTGGCAGGCATTTTGTAGCTCAGTACTTATAATAGAGTATGGAATGAGCAGCAAAGCTTCTGTATGGACAGAAAGTATGATATAGTGTTCTCATGTAAAAACAATGATTTTTGTCTGATTTTTGTAAATCAGACAAAATGGAACTGCAGTTTCCTGAGAATTGTTTCCTTTGTCTGTAAAACAGATCAACAGTAAATGACTAATTACGAGGTAGTTCAATTACTGCTTGTGCTTATTAAAGGCTGGGAACTACCATGTTCCTTTCCAGGTTATCCTTTGGTTTACCATACTGCATGGCTACTGCTTCCATGGGCATCATCTCAAAAACTCCTTCATCCTCGGTTAGTGTTTATAATGGCTTTTGCTGGATCAAAGGATCATCACCTCCCAACGAGGTTCCTCTAGGAGCGCTTTTTGCTTTACTCATTTGTGTTTCTTATTTTCTCAGAGTTCATTAGAGAATAAGTCTTCACTTGGGTAGCATTCCTATTCACTAAGAAAGGAGTTGGAAGGTGAGCGTGCATTTCAAAACCTTAGTTTCACCAGGCTGTATACGTTTTCTTAAATGTAACAGGTCTTCTCGTGGGAACACTAGATGCGGTGTTGGATTCTACATCGAAAGTGGCCCCTTTTCGCATCCTGCATCAAACACCAGACTCGCAAGTCTACTGGTCCATTGCATGTGGTATGTACTATTATTTAGAAGTTAAGTGAGTTTATAAAGTGAAAAATCAAGGTACAAAGAATGGGTTCAGTCTTTGGGTTGGGTTAATTCTGTCACATCATTATTCGTTCCAATGACATCTAAATGGTTTAAAATTATTTGGTAATGATATAGTGATGCTCAGGAGATTGCAAACCTGAGATTGGCAGCAGTTTATGGTTCCAGTTTTTCAGAATATATCTGTGGACTCTTCATACTATAATGTCAGATTGCCTGTTTTCTGTAGCAGTCCGTAAAGTACTGAGGAGCTGCCTTGGTGCTCTCTTAGAATAACAGAGGCCCAATCTTTTATTTGTAAGCTGCAGCGGAACTCTGTAACTTGGCACAGTTCTACGGATAAGTTGACCCTTGGGAGTACTAAGTGTGCTGTAGGTATGAGTAAACAGGAAAAGCTTATCTGAATTTTTTTTTTTCTACTTTATCTTTGTTTGTAAAGATGAGCCAGGTTCCCAGTCATGGTAGCAGCTGAATTCTTCTGCGTATCTGTTGCTGTCATAGTGTAAGAGGTTCTTTCTCTTTTTGTTATGTTATTAATCAGTAGGAAATGAAAATTGACCTTGAGTGTGAAGTATGTGATTTTTCATAAAGCGTCCTTATTACTAGTATGTGTATTTTTTTTTTTTTTTTAATTTTGCAGCTTCCCCTGAGAATAAAGCCTTAATTCTTTATACAGGCTGCTTAAATACCGGGTGTCCAGAGAGACCTCCATTCCAGAAGTTGAGGACACTCTAATTCTTTGCACGCATCATTGTTTTTTCTTTCTCGGCGTGGTCTTGTCTTTACATTGAAATTAAGATAGTCATATGATCTAATGCTAAATGTCACTGTTGTGGAATTAATCTATTTCTTATGCTTATTGAAAACTCTGAAAATACACATAATTACAGTTAAAAATACATATATTTTAGTTAATTTTTCTATGCTTTCATTTTTTTAAATTAGTTGTGTTCTTTAAAAAAAACAAGACTCCATCTAGACTTTGCTGGTCTCCAGGCCTTCCTTTTAGTTGTGTGGCAAAAGATGAGCTTTGCAGGAAAATTAGAGGTGCCATTCTACAAACATTTACATGCATGAATAATTCCACTAGTAAATGCAATGCTATTGTCACACTGGATTTTGCTGCTACCATTTTATTATAAATCTTCATTGCTTCACCTTAAATGAGAAATTGTGCCTTTTCCTGTCTTTTTTTTATAAAGTTAGCTTCTTTCAAAATACAGATTTCTCCTTTTAGATGTTTAGCCCAGTAGTTTACGCGTTTCATGCTGTAATGCTAATCTGCTCCTGTTCATGTTCTGCAAGGACTTATCTGAAGGGCAGTAGTCAGTGAGAGAACTGTTTAATAGAAATTTAATGTAATTCATGACATGTCACTTAAAAAAGGCAGCATTATAAAGTTGATAGAATTTGAACAGTTTGTGAATTGGCAGTAAATAAAATTTTAGGACTACTTCTGAGGAAGTCAGAACTAATGGTGACAGGCTATTAAAAAGATACTTTGATAAGTATGTTGGAAATATACTGTGGGGAATTCTAATGGCATCAAATAAGCCCCTGGGAAAATATGAAGTGTAATCTTCACCTTAAGGTTGACTTTATTTAAATTCTATGCTACGTAAGTATACTTTAGAACAAAAGGCTACATAATGTGATTGTACTTTGTGTTAAAAAACAGTTTGTTCCTTCTGTGAAGTGAATAAATTGAAGAGATTACATTTCTTTACTGCTTTTACATATTAAAGGTCTGAAACGGTGCTCCTAAACCATGTTATAAAAAGTTTCATCTTTATTGTGTCACATCTGCGCCTCTGATTCTTGTTGTGACTTAAATAATTCCTCCACATGTGTAATCTGAGAAAAAGAATTAGTTTTTAATTCCATTGCTGTGTTAATTACTCTTTATATCATTTTTTAAAAAGTATGATTGCAAATCCAGCATATGTAGCACAGTCTAATTATTTAACTGTATTTAGAACAATTTCTATTCATTCCCACAGCAGCTTTAATTCTGTGGAGTCCATTGAAAGTTGTTCAATTAGTCTTTACAAAAAAAATGGAGAAAACAGAAATTGTTAATTGTGTGTTCTTGCTCAGGGGTATTGATAGTATGTGACTGTACTGACTTCACTTGTGAGCATTCCTGTGAAGGATGAAACAGCCAACTAATTTATATTCTAAAATCCCTTTATTCAGTCCTACATAAATTCTTTCCCTCCCTTTCCTTCTCCCTGTCTCCCACCGTCTGATGGGGTGAAAAGAGCCACCTGTCTTTAAAGAATTGACTCAGTATTGAATTTGCAGGACCTCTACTGTTGTTTCACTAGTATAAGCTCTGCTTTATTACCTGTTACCACGGGCATAACTGGTATCTGAGTATGTGAAAAGAATAAGATGAGTTACCATAAGCATTTCACAGATTGTAAAAGTAGTAGGTAAGAGTTTTTCTTTGTATTTGAACCAAGCTGCTAATCTATTTCTGGGAAGTTCAGGTGAGACAGGTTTTCTTTGCTATGAAGGTGCAGTGACATTCACCATACAGTAAGTGATTGCTGTCTGAAACCTAGATTAAAAGCACTGTGAAGTGAATAAAGTAACACAATAAAGTTGGCTTCTCTCTAAGGTGTTTGAAAATGCATTATATATATTCTTGGAACACTGAATTTTATCTTGGCTATGGTTTGTACATTCCTTATGGTTAGTGATAACAGATTTTTTTTTAAGTTACTCCTCCTCTTGGATATATGTAACGAAAGGAAAGAAAGCGTTCCTTATTCCTGTGTGTTGGAGTCCCGGAGGGTTCAGAAGAAAAACAGTACTAATTCTGGAGGTGCCAAAAGCTGTTTCAAGGATTATGCAACTTGTATGAGTTAATGAGTCTTTTTTCCTGGATCAGGAGTTCTGGTATACAGTCTTCCACCTGGGATGCAGCTATGCTTCTGTCCTCTTGTAGAACCTCTTAACTGCATGAAAACATCGCATTGTTTGGAATTACAATACAAGCAGAACTTTGCTATAGATAGAATGACAAATGTTCCCTGAATGGTGGTTGCTTAAGCTTTAGTGTGATTAGAAATATAATTAGAATGTGACTTGACAGAGAATGAGATAAAACCGTGACTTATATTGAGCAGAGCTAACTAGTAATTGTTTGTGGTAGGCAGCATAAATATTTCTTGTATCCAAAGAGAAATCTTTGCTACCATCCTGGTCACAGTGATACACGCTTTACATCCTTACACTTGTCAGAAGGGTTTTTGCACCACAGCAAGTCCAAGTCTTGGAGTTCTCAGGGAACTGGTGTGGCTCAGTGATCAAAGCTGAGGATATCAAAGGCTCAGATTTCATTTTCTAATTAGTCTCATGAATTTGGTCTCATGTTTCCCACCTTCTAGGGGAGTCTAGACTGGGAGTGTGCGAGTGATGCTCTGAGGAACTGCTGAGCAGAAGGAACTGTCAGTCCAAGTCAGGCTTCAGCACTGAGCCACAAAACGTTGACAAAGCTGGGATGCCTCTGGATATAAAGGCTAGATATATAGCTGCATAAAGAGCTTGAATAAAATTGAATAAAAACATGGCAGCGTACATTTTTAATGTACACCATATACATTTTTAGTGTATACAAGAGTTCAACAATAGGTTTGTGACTTGTGATTTGGACTTGTGTATCTAAATTACTCTGTGAACGTGGAATTCACTGAGTATTCTCTTGATTAATATTTTTAATAAACTGATTAAAATCTCTTCCAATTTTTGGTAATTCTAACCTTCTCTTTCCATCAGGAGCCAGCAGAGAAGAGATAACAGAACACTGGGACTGGTTAGAACACAATGTTATGAACACTTTATCGGTATTTGATTCAAATGAAGATATTACGAGCTTTGTCCAAGGAAAGATAAGAGTAAGTAACAGGCACATGACACAATTGGGAAAGGCTAAGTATTTTTTTCCTCTAAATGTACACAAATAATACGTTCCCTGTAGAATGTCAAAGGACAGCACTGTAATGTTGTGTACTTCTGAGTGGGTAGTACCTGGCTGTTAACTTCAATATGCTCCATTGTTATTGTTTATCTACCCCACAGTTAAAAAAGGTTGTTGGACGTAAATTATTTCTTTTTGGTAAATGATACACCAGATGTCCTCAGATAGTGGTCTAAAACTGATGATTAATTATTGTGAAATAATTTTGATGCCTAGGAAGTATATGGGAGGTTTTTTTTTGTGATTTTTTTTTTTTTTTTGTACAGTGGTTTACTTCGTGTATACTAAATATTTAGCTCAGGAGTTCTTGTGATTAAGTAAGGAAAATACATTGTTTTCAGATAAGAAAACTTGAGGATGTGTGTTGTGCCTAAGTTGTGTGGGGAAACCCATTGTATATATCTAAAATACCACATTTGATTTATAACCTGTGTTTTGATCCTCAGACTGTTCTTCCAGTTCTAAAACTTACTATAATATGAGAATGCTCCATTGTATGTATGCAGGTGCATATATGACACTCGCCCATGTGGACACATATATCAAGTAACTGGTTATTTTGTTTTAGGGTTTGATTGCTGAAGAGGGAAAAGGTTCTTTTGTAAAAGAGGAAGATCCTGAGAAGTTTCGTGAGGGTCTTATGAAGTTTGAAAGGTGCTTTGGATTACCAGAGCAGGAGAAGTTGGTTACCTATTACTCATGCAGCTACTGGAAGGGCAGAGTGCCTTGTCAAGGATGGCTTTATCTTAGTACCAACTTCCTGAGCTTTTACTCATTTTTGCTGGGAGCAGAAAGTAAGTAAGCCTGGATGCTAAGCTTAGTCCTTTTATGCTTTACTGTGTATCTTTCAGATTTGGAATAATTTTTCTTATGTCCCAAGTAAGCTATATTGCCATGTGAGCAGATGTCATCACAGAATAGAAAAAACCACAAACATAAAATACTTTATGGAAATAAATACATTTATGTAATGTACTTTACAATGTCCATTGTTTTTTTCCCTCTGTTAGCTTCACAAAGAAGGCAGACCTGTTGCAGTTGACTAACTTTCAGTTTTAGTTTGTTCAGTATATTAATTCAGTCTGTTAGGATTACAGTTGTTTCCTCACACACGCAGACTTATTTTTTTTTTCACACAGGTGCACTACGCATTGGTGATATTTGCGCATACCTTTTTCTTGTGTGTAACACTAGCTTGAACTGCCCAAACAAATGCCTCTAATAATATGAGCTATAACTGTATTTATCCGAAAACGGGAAGCATGAAGAAAGTAGGATCCTTTCCAAGCACCTTCTCATTTGTGATGGGAAATATCATAGCTAATGGGCATGGTTTCTCTAATGTCAATAAATGTTCGATTTACTTTAAAAAGTCCTACTGATAACCTGTTAAAGTGAGGTAGCTTATGGGAAGCTGTTTGTTTGCAATTTGCAATTTCACGTTAAAGCAAAGAAAAGATGATGTAGCCATGTAGCCTACATGGCGTGTCTTTAATGTTTTTCTTTCTATAAAAGTCTTTCTAATGGAGTTATTTTATAGGAATTGTGAAGAGAATCTTTATTTTTTGGCCTTGTGAATTTGTAGCTCTTTTCAAATGGGTTATGATTTAACTGTGTTGCTTAATTAAATTTTATTAGTGCTGTTGACTACCACTTTTCTTTGTTTAATAGAAAGGTAGCAGCTAAAGAGAAGTTATTTACATCTGCTTATATTTGTATTTTCAGTAAAACTTATTATCTCCTGGGATGAAATATCAAAGCTTGAGAAGACTTCCAATGTTATCCTGACAGAGAGCATTCATGTCTGTTCTCGTGGGGAAGATCACTATTTTTCCATGTTTTTGCACATTAATGAAACATTCCTTCTCATGGAGCAGCTGGCAAGCTATGCTGTTAGGAGACTTTTTGACAAAGAGACATTTGAAAATGACCCGGTCCTTCACGACCCCCTGCAGATCACCAAGAGGTAATGTATTGCTTATAGTCTGTCTTCTCTGGGCCTAGTATTTTTTAAGACAAGGGGGAGGAGAATCCTTGCTTCAAGGAGGTAAGTAAATGTCGGCAAAGCCGGCATTCTCTTAAAGAAGTGTATTGTTAAAATTTGGGATCAAAGTAATGTGAGGCGTTGTAATTTATTACTTTGCAGTATCAGAAGTCTATATGAAGGCAGGAAGTGATCAGACCTTCAGAACTGGGCTTCAACTATAGGATTTATAGTAGTTTATGTTTTTAAAAGTGTTTTAGCAGCATTTAGAAATAAAAAATCAAGAATGGAACTGCAGTGTCTACAAAATATCCTGATGAGGGAGGAGAAGGTGGAGAATAAATGATTAAATACACATATGAGATAATAACTGCTTGGCTTTTCTGCCACCGGAGATGGGTGATGAAATCAATGAGTTACAGATGAGTGCACAGCTTTCCTTGTTTATGGCAGTGTTTTAGGCAGCGGGAAAGATGTGTATGTCGATAAACAGATGGTTAGAGTCCTTCCTTCTCAAGGAAGGTGTGTGATTATTTCTTGTAGTATGATTTCAGTTCTAGTTTCTGTAGATGCAAACGTTGCCTTCTCAAGGAGCTATTCAAATTCTCACTCAAATGTTGGGGTTTTGATCTGCTAGTTAAAAAGCAACCAGGAAAAGCAAGTCTATTGTTAGGTAATTTAAATTCACGTAAGGGGACTAAATCTTTGTTGGAAAATGTGATTTATACAAATCAGAAAATACGATAAAGCATTTTTCTAATAAATTTCAGTCTTAATCTGATTTCCAGTAACTCTATTTTACTTGTTCCTAGTTAAAGCCCCTTGCAACTGTGATGTAAAAGGGAAAGAAAAAATGTTTAGTTTAGTTGTATAGTATGCTAATAATAAAACCTGTTTTAGGTTGTATTTCCTGGGTAATTGATACTTCAGTTTGGTAATAATGCTGGAGAGAGATGTTGCTCTGTGACCAAAATGTTGTTTCTGGCTGCAGTTATCTGTGAAGAATTTTTCCATGGCAGATGTTTACAACATGTGCTACATTTCTAGCTAATTAACCCTCTGTCAAGCCAAAAATTGTTTTAGGTTTAAATGGGTTATTTTGATGGGTTGGGAAACACAGCAGATTAGGCTAATAGTGTGTTTTTTTTTTTTTTTTTTTTTTTCTCCACTACCTTTAGGCCCTGATTCAGCAAAGTGCTTCACTGTGTAAGAGCATGCTTGAATCTATTCCTATTTAGTGAAGCCTTTAAGTATTTTGTTAAGTGGGTCTATACAGGTCTGGTCGTATGCTCTGTTGCCTCTTCAGGCAAAACGCTGAACCCTCCAAACTCACACCACAGATTTTGGGAGAGCATGATTCTTTACTGTCCTACATAGCCTTTTCCCAAGGCATTTTAATGTTCTTATTTGCAAGGACATCATTTAAATGTATTTTCTCTTCTCTTCTCTTTCTTCCACTGTTTTTCATTTTGTTTTGTTTTTAATCTAGAGGCCTAGAGAGCCGAGCCCACAGTGAGCAGTTTAGTGCATTCTTCAGGCTACCCAAAGAAGAGACTTTGAAGGAAGTTCATGAGTGCTTCTTATGGGTTCCTTTCACTCATTACAACACCCACGGGAAAATGTGCATTTCAGAAAACTACATCTGCTTTGCTAGCCAGGATGGCAGCCTGTGCAGTGTAATCATTCCGTTAAGAGAGGTAATGGAAACTACAGTCAGAGCCTGTTTTACCAGAAGATTTGCACTTGCGTAGTTTAATGCCAATTTAGCAGATTTTCGTTAGAATCTGCTTAGTTTACATGATGTCATAATTTCTCCTTACCTTGGATAGTGCATATAGTAATACTGGTTATAGGACTGCTTTCATTTTCCAGCTTTTTTGCCTTTTCCATGATTACTCTGATTTCTGTAGCTGGGTACAGAATCCAATTTTTCAAATACTTTTTTTAAGATAAAAAGCTTATGCTTAATTCTTGAGGTTGAGTTAATGAGAGATTCTCAAGATAAAAGTAAAGGATTGGAGAGGGTAGAGGATCTTGAAGATAAATAATTGTTCTGCCGTGTTACTTTCTTAGCTCTGTAGTGCCATTTATCTCTTTGCAGTAGTAGAGCAGTGCTGTCTATTCAAATGTCTATAGGAAAATCCATTGACAGTCTTTGGTGAACAAATATCAATGCCATTACAGCTGCATAGTTCTGTAGAGTGCTGTAGCTAGACTGTGGAATAAAGTCTAGGAAAAAAAAACTCTTCTTCATCCCTGTGCTAATTTCATGTGATTGCCACATTTCAGTTTTCCAGTGTTAGAAGCTTCTCAACAGCACCTGGACATGTATTACAATAGCTTAAAAATTAACCAGGGTCTGTAATTGCTCTATATACTCTGAGTACGTACTGCCAACGGTAAGACACCTGACACAGTGGGGTGAACTGAGCTGATTTCAGCAATACATTTGGTGTTCCCCACCCAGACAAGGGACTTTGTTTGCAAGATGAAGATCAAACAATAGTGACTTCTATAAGCCATGGAAAAACAGAAGAGTCTGTGTTAAAGGAGCCGACTAAATTCTCTCATGTAGATTGTCAGGTACTAAAGAGTTGTTTCATTTCAGAACTCTTTCATTCCTTACCTGTAACAATGCGAAGGCATCAGCAATGACAGCCACTCTAGCTATTCATGATTGTCATGCAAGAACGTGCATTATTAAAGTGTATTAACTGCTCTAATCTGTAACTGTTCCATCATGGCAATTAAAATCAGCTCCAGCGGTTGTGACAGCTGTCACTGAAAGGGTATTCTCAGTGGAAATTCGTTCTTGTGAAACTTGATTCATTTGATTACTTGCAAAAGCCATGTTTTGTCTGTTTTTGGATGGTAAGAAAAAAAATTAACAGCTCCAGGAGGTGGAAGGAGGCAAGGTTTTCAAATACGCTTCATACTTAGAGCTGAGAAAACCTTTTCAAAGATTTTTGGTACTCTGTGGAAAAACTATCTCGTGATACTTACTGACTTGTATTAAAATAACGCCAGACCACAGAGCTGTAAAGTAGTAAGTTTGTTACTTGCATTACTAATTCTGTTTGTGTGGTGCTACTGTTGTGTCATACTACTGTTTCGTGTACATATGTATTTTTAACAGTTTTTTTCTTTTAGAGGCAAGATGGTAAAATTTGTTGAGCTAAGTTGCATAATTAATGCATCCTTGCCTCCATAGGTCATAGGGGTGGATAAGGCTGATCCAGCCAACAGAGGAGTCAGCATTAGTACCAAAGGGAAAAGAGCTTTTCGTTTCACTGAGGTTAAAGATTTTGAACAGCTTGTCGCAAAGCTCAGAATCAAATGCAATGCAACTTCAAATCCACAACATATCGTAAATACAGAGGTAACTGTTCAGGTAATTCTGATTTCTTATTACCTGTTCCTAGGAATAAGGTTTTCTAGTCTTACTAATAGTTTACATATTGTTGTCAGTGTTTTGTTGTGTAATGCCATACACTTATATTTAAGTCTAAATCTAGACACAAAAGGGGCAACAATGTCTGCTGTACCTCTAGATTACAGGTTGTCTCTTTTTTTCTATTTTTTTTTTTTTAAATCATGTTCCCATCTCTTGCCTTCAGGCCCTTCATGTTAAAACAGAAGTCCACCAGTCTGATATAAACTTATGTTTAGCTGTGTCATTTTTTGCAAGCTGACTTTTTGAGTCAGAAAGCTGACGGAATAATTGTAAGATTGCTTTTGGATGTGAAGTAATCTGTATGTAGTTTCATGCGTGAGAAATAAGGAGACAATGACAAAACAGCCCTAGCAAGCATTACTTACTACAGTTTCTGTATCTCTTCCCTGAAGATTCTCTCCTGAGAAAAATTTAAATATAATCATCTAGAGTAGTCTCTAAAATGACGATTGTAAGAGTGGAGAAGCATACAACTAAATGCCTTTTGGTAGAAAACAATCAGTGTATCAGCAAAATCTCTATACTGAGAGTCTGTGTTAAAGGAGCTGACTAAATTCTCTCATGTAGATTGTCAGGTACTAAAGAGTTGTTTCTTAAGAGTTGCTTCTTAAGAGTCTTTTTCTTTTTGTGGAATAATAAAAGCAAAATAGTTTGCTATCAGCAGAAATGCTTAGCTAGTAAGGGTACAGCACAGCCCTGGGAGACCTGAGTGCTAAGGTCTGCGTCTCAAGGGCATTCCCCTTTAGATCACCTTCTTTGGGGTAATATCTGCGTTGTTTTGGCATAGCATGCTAAGTTGCGTAGCTCTGGTTTTATGGTGTGGAAAAACAAATAACTTGGTACCCGTGTGAAAGAGAATGTGTTGAGCAATAATGTTACTGTTGAATGCATCATGTTTTGGGTTCTTTGACATTGTTTTCTATCAGGTTTTGAAAAGCAATCCAGGTTCTAATGCTGTTTTTGAAATGCTCTCAGCATTTCTGTATAGTTCTGTACATGGCTCTGTTTAAATTAATGTTGTTCTTGTGACTTGTGATGGGTGGTCAGGCCCCCTGTTTATTAAAATTTTCATAATGAGTATTTGTCCTTTCATAATTAAGTTCTTGGCTGTAGAGATGGATTTTTCAAGTGCAGCCTCCTGAAAGCCTTGCTGTACAGAAGAGGGAATGCTGTTTTTCATTTATATTAGAAATCTACTCATGCATATGAATTGTATGCAAGTCTAAATTCTAATACTGTATCTGGTACCAGTAAATTAATATCATAAACAAGGATAGTCTAGAAGCCAAATGGCTTCTGCTATCAGTGTTGCTTCTTGAAGGATTGTTTGGCATTTATAACTACCATTGTTAATTTTTATTATTTATTTATTTATTAAGGTTGCAACTAGTTCTGCCTCTGACAGTCCAAAGGATTTTGATGAGGTACCGTCAAAGATCGGTCAGAGAGATAATAGCAAAACTGTCAGTACAGAAGCCCTAATGACTGTCTACCATCCTCAGGACGCTGAGAATCTAGACTCTAAAATGGTAAGGGATAAAATGGCCAATAGGCTTTGGAATCTAATTGGAAAGGACTTAAGTATATTCAAAATGTATTCCAGCAAGGCTTCTGATTTCCTCTGGGGCTTTGCCAATCTTCTTTCATCTGCATGTTCTGTATTTTGAGTCCACAGGGTGCTTCTTCATGGCTCCATTCAATTTTCTGCTCATCTTGTTTAATAATGATATGCCTTATCTTCATGGAGCTAATTCCTCTTGCTCTTCCAGCCCCTCAGGGAAGAGTTGGCTGTTTGTTTTGTGATAGCTAACATATTTCATATCAGTCTGAATTGTCAAGGTAGAAAGTCAGTACAAATGCTTTGGGAACAAGGAGAATGTTATCAGCAAATTGACTTCATTGCTTCATTCTTTTGCATTTCTGTCTAACAAAGTTACGCTCTGGAGAATTTTTTTTTTAGTATTTTTGCAGTAAGATACACTATTTTTGCTTCTCCATAATGTGTGCAAGAGGGCAAAGTTTTTATTTTAGAATCAGTCTTTCAGCAAAATTGGGTAAATTCAGATACAGAGTTTGTGATTTCAGAAACTAAACACCCCTTTGGCAGGAGTGAAAGCAATACGGGTTTTTAAGTTCTGCTTTTTATAGCACGGTGAACAAAAGTGGGCAAAATCTACTTTTCCTTTCTGCAGATCACCTTTCATTGCTTTAACAATATTAAATCTTACTGCTGCATGTGTAGAAAATGTAGTGGCAGTGTTCACCCTGTCTCAGCACTGGAGCCTCTCATGGCTTCAGAGCCATGATGATCAGTTGCTTTGCTTCAGAGAAATTGAATTGCTTTTTAGGCGTATAATCAATAGTTTATTAGAAGTCTTGTACCTTACAAAGGACCTATTTCACTGCTGCCACTCTTTCCACATCCTACTCTGCAGGTAAAATGCCTGTAACTTCAATTATGTTTGAATAGGGAATTTTTGCCAGTTTTCCCTCTGAAGCAGGTTTTACTTACAAAGCTGGTCCTACTGAAGTTCAGATGCATACATTGTTGTCTTGTATTTTGATAGTAGTTGCTAGTTTGCAAAATGTTCTCTCTGGTTGATAAATATTTGATTAAATGTTAAATTGATATGGGCATAAGTGTTTCCAGCTATTAGTTCCCTTCCTTAATCCAACTAGACTTCATTCTTCTGCAGTTTTCCCTGATTATTGATTCTCTCCAATTGCTATTTGGAGCTCATGTAAATAAACTGAGGAGAGATTTAGAAACAGTGACAACACAATGACACTGATGTCATGCCATCCCTCTCTGTGCTTTCCACCATTTGTACCCACTCTGTTCCAAATCTGTTAACTGATATAATGCAACAACGCATGATGAATCAGAAAAAAAGGAGAGTAACCTGTTTTGTCTGTTGAGTTTCTGTGGGATATTATCTCATCTTTATCAGTGTTACTACATTTTTATTGCTGTTAGCAAAGAACAATTCATAGACACATTGAAGTCACAGTATGTTACTTTATCCGAATAACTAAGCAGGTGTCTGTGACAGTATGATTTGACTTTGCAAATACTCATGTGCTTTACTACCTTGCGCCATCACGGCCAAATGCTTTTCTCATAGCTTGTTTGTTAGAGCTCTCAAATTAGCACAGAGAAAACTGGAACCACGCCTAAATGATCTGAATGTTCTCCCTATTTTCTTGGTTGTCTTTTCTACTGCTTTCACTCAGTTCCATCTTTTTTCCTTATTCTATTGATTTACTCTTTACCAAGAAAATGTTATGCTGTTTAGCAAGAGCAGGAACAAAAAATGGAGTATAAGGATACTTTAAAATTCACCCAAGTTATAATCAGATTTGTATGTGTGTATATATCATATAAACCTATGTATATTTACATGGAAATAGCTGACAAAGAATCTTACAAGTACCTCTAATCTTTTTGCCATAGGAATCATATTAAATGTGAATGTTCTTACTCGTTATGCTGGCAATGTGTTTTTGGAATGCATCAGGAGAACCATCATGGCAGAATTTGTCTGCATGTTTGCACCATGCACTGGTTAGCAGTCTTACTGCATTATCACTGTTCATTGACTCCCTCTAAGTCCCTAGTACTTCTTGGTCCTTTGATAATCATGTAGTTTTTGTTGATGTGGTGTCAAAGCTGCAAATGGTTCAACCTAAGGTAACAAATAGCGCTGCCTACCTGTTGATTTTTAAAAAATCAATTTAGCAGAATAGTGAACAGTAAAACATAACAGATTATGATGACTTCATTTAAAATGAAAATCCAGTTTACATACAGTTATTGCCCTTTATTGATTGGAATCGTTCTCAAGTGGGAAGTAAGGAAAAAGTCAAGCTTACAAGTGACTTGAAGAAGGTGAGAGGGTTCGCTCAATACATCAACTAGGAGTCCTCAAGTGAAGTTAGAAGACAGCAGGTTTAGCTGAGTTCAGAAAGCAATTTGCAGGGATAAAATCTGCTGTGTGTTGTTAATTTCAGAGATATTGCCTCTGCTGAGGAGGTACCTGTGCTCCAATTTGTTGCAGAATGGTGGAGGATTTTGCAGATACTTGCTTGATTTTGCTGTCCTTTGGCACTTACTGTTGGTTCTTGTCAAATGGGATACTGGATTAGATTTACCTTTGGTCTGGTATATAAATTCTTGTAATAGTATGCTTTAAAGAATAGTAGGTCATGTAGGAGATTGCATTGTATGCCAGACTTATGCTATGCACAGGTTAAATTTTTGCTCCGATCTGCATCAGCATTCATTTCAGATATCAATACTGATACCAGTGCTGCCATGTACAGTTTACATGAATATAGCTAAGAGCAAAATGTCGTTCTGTTCTCTGAAACGTGACAGAATCTTCCGGTATACTTAATAATCTTCTTTTTTTGCTTTTCATAGCTGAAAGAAAAAATGAAAGAACAGTCCTGGAACATCCTCTTTGTCGAACGGGGACATGGTGTCAGTATGTTTCGAACAAAGAAGACTCGAGACTTAGTGGTAAGAGGGATCCCAGAGGCTTTAAGAGGAGAGCTCTGGCTACTTTTCTCAGGTATTGCATAGCAAGTATAATTGATTCATTTTGTAGACTCTGATATATGGTTGTTTTAGTTAGTTACTGACCGTGGCAACTTATCTAAATCTTTCTGATGAAAGACACTTCAAAATAATAGACAAAGTTATTCTGCTCTGCATTTATTCAAACTAAACCTGCGTCATAATCTTCTACAACAAACTCAACTGAAAAACAGTAAGAGTATATGCTGTATTCTTAAAGTTCAAGGGGACAATCAGTTTCAGCAATGTCTCTTTACTCGCTAAAAAGGCTTGTGGGACTGTTTTGCAATTGTTTTTGATTTAAGCTTTCTGAGAGGATAGTGTTCCCAGACCAAAAAAAAAAAAAAACCTTTCCTGGCAGAGAATTTGGCTCCAGTATCGGTAGCTCTTTGCTATACACTGTTGCATGATTCAAAGAGCGAGAAGTATACAGGAATTGTGGACTTTCATACACATAAGGGATCTCTTGCCAAAACTCTGAGTATACTTTTGTGGCTTTCTGCTGTAGAACACACCTGTGTCAGAGCACTTAACATGAGGAAATGGAGGCACAGAGAATTAAGGTGCTGCTTAAAGAGGCATCTCTGTGCACTTCTTATTCCCATTCACTGAAACTCTTAGAAAGCTGGTAGCCACTGGCTTGATCAGAGTCATAGAGGTAGGCGGTGTTGATTCAGAAAATAAGCTGTGGATTTTGAGGCGCCACCCAGGACCTTACCTCCTAACTGTACTCGTGGTGTTCCCCTGGGTAGAGCGTTCTGCTGTTCTAGAGGGTCTGTTTATCATAACAAATACATTTTAACCTATCCATTCAGCCTCCTACTGTATGGTAGTTCTTTTTGAGGACATGTGAATGTGAATTTGTCTTTGCTAGTGCTCTTTGAGAGTTTATGTAGACATTTATGTTTCTGTTACCAGATTGATATCTCTATCTTGGATCATGTTGACATAAAAGTTATGGAATTAATTAGGTAAATATCAATCCTTTGCCAAGTTTTTTCTAATCTGTTACCAGTTCTACAAAGGAAAAGGTATTGTGTTTGCTGGAAAACTTGAGCAAAATTGTAGGTGAAAGGAAGCTTTTTTTTTTCCCCCCAGTGAAACAGGAAAAGAAGTAAGTAAAAAATCAACTTTATAATGGAAAGCAACTTAGATTTCCTCCAAGCCTTATTTTATTTTGCTTTTCTGTATTTATTTCAGAGTAATAATTTCAGTTTTTTCAGAGTAATTCCATTAATTTCATTACAATTACTGTGTTATGTTACTGCAATAGCAGCTGGAGGTACCTTAGTAGTCACCAAAAATTTTTGTACAAATTGCAGAGAATTATGAAGATACTTTACTGTTGTCCTCTAATGTTGTGCAATAACATTTATTGGCAGGTGCTGTAAATGATATGGCATCCAACCCTGGTTATTACACTGAGTTGGTGGAAAAGTCCTTAGGAACGTGCACATTGGCTACTGATGAAATTGAAAGAGATTTACGTCGTTCCTTACCTGAGCATCCTGCTTTTCAAAGTGACACAGGAATTTCTGCACTCAGGAGAGTTCTTACAGCTTATGCATACAGGAATCCCCAAATTGGATATTGTCAGGTACAGCAGTTTTGAGAGTCTTAGTATTGGTTGTCTAAACATTAGTTCACCATAGCAGTATAGTGGCACCTCATAAAATCAGTCACAGAAATATGTAATGGTTTCCTTCTCAGTGGTTCACCTACATTGCTTATTTTATCCCACTATGTAACATTAGCTTTTATGCTGTACTTGAATTTGTTGTTAAACGCTGTCATTTCCATTGTATTTATGCCTGAATTTCTTCTAGACTTTTAAAACTTAAAAATATTTTTATGTAGTTTAAATGCTATGCTCTGTATTTGATAATATAGAGGTACAAATCTTATACTGGATAAGACTGTAGGTTATCCCAGCACTCTAAACACGTGCTGCAAAATGCTGTCAGAAATACAAACTTTAACAAATGACAGAACAGTTGTGTTTTCACTGTGTTTCCTTTTAAATGTTTCCTTCCCTGTTTAAATGTTACAGGCAATGAACATTTTGACATCAGTACTTCTGCTGTATGCTAAAGAGGAGGAAGCATTCTGGCTGTTGGTTGCTGTGTGTGAAAGGATGCTACCTGATTATTTCAATCGTCGAATCATTGGTAACATCAATCTATCTTTTGATCTGTCTAGAATTGAATATAAGTGATCATTGGGAACAAGTGTCAGGAATGACCTGAAGCCTGAACAGTGCAGAGAAACTGTGGTGTTTGGTTCACTACTGTGAAGCAGAAAATGGAAGTAACAGAGAACATCCCAAGACCCTCCTTAAGAGAGCGTGGATGTGATTTTCAAATATTGTCATTATTCTAGAGGTAACTACTCAGGAAGTAGTCACTTAGACTATTACACAGTTCTTTTGGAATTGTAACTGCAATTCATACTATTTATTGGAACTTAGCCAGATTAAATAAAAAGGAATAGAGTTACTGCAGGAGCAGACAGTCTGATCTGGTACTCAATGCTTCTATATGCTAGAAGAAAATTGCATGTGAAGTTTCTCTCTCATTGCAGAGAGGGTGTATCGACTGACAGGAGAATCATCAGCAGTAGACATGCACCCACAAAGGTGCTAACATACTTTACAGCATGCAGCAAGTCTCTGGATCCATGTATAGAGTGCATAGCTTCCTGCACAGGGAATGGAGCCAGTGGTGCCATGCAGCTAGGTCTGTGTTTGCTTTTACGACAAAGTTGCATAGGATACAGGGGCTTGATTTCTGGCCAGTGCTCTGAGAAAAGTATGCTTCTGTGTATTAAGATTTGGGTGGTGGTTTTGTTATCCTCTCCCTGCAGGTGCCTTGGTAGATCAGGCAGTGTTTGAGGAGCTCATCAGGGTTCATCTGCCTCAGTTGACAGACCACATGACGGACATGACTTTTTTCTCCTCGGTCTCTCTCTCCTGGTTCCTTACCCTTTTTATCAGTGTGCTGCCTATTGAAAGTGCAGTCAATGTGGTGGACTGTTTCTTCTATGATGGAATAAAGGCAATCTTGCAGCTGGGTCTCGCAGTGCTGGAATACAACATGGAGAAGTTGCTGACTTGTAAGGATGATGCAGAAGCCGTGACTGTGCTCAACAGGTATCAGTGTAACTGCTGTTCTTACAGGCAGTGTAGCAGCTGCTGTAACTGCAAATAGATGTGTCACTCTGGGGCAGCTGAGGAGACATCTGGCCAAGACTTCCAAAGGCTTCAGAGTAATTAAGTGTTCATCTTGGGCTGAAATTCTGGAAGGGGTGGCTGGAAAGTGTAGCTGGGTTCTCTGAGAATCCCGTCCTCCATTAATGTTCTTCTAAAAAATCTGCAATTTTGTGTATTTTAAAGTAAAAGGTATGTTTTTTATAAAAGTTGACTTTCCATAATAACCACATAATCTAGAGGACACTAAGACTGTTCCCAACAGTTCAGGCATTAACTTAGTAAGAACATATTCTGCAGCTTAGTTCTTGTAGTTTAGACTGCTGGCTCCTCTGCTGTTAATGGTTGATAATAGAAAGGAGACAAAGAATGTGCTGAGGACAATCATGATCAGATAGCTGTTCTCTGTTAGCGTTTAAAGAATAAATTCAAATATGCAACATGAAGTGCATTCTTAACTGATGCATTACTTGCACAGGTTTTGTTTCACTACCTTCCTAAATTCTGTCGCTGCTGCTGTGATTGTGTCATGGAGAGTTAAAACAGCAAACACCATGCTGAGATTGTGCCCTGTGCATCAGGAGTTATAACTGTTGTGCAGTGATAAGAATTTCCTTTAAGCCAGACTTTTAAATGTGTTGCATGCTTGAATGGGGTAGGAACTACAGAATTAATGAGGAAAATGTAATTTTTACTTTAAGATGTCATGCAGTCTGGTATTTATTGTAAAACATAACTGTGCTCATTAAAATTTTTAGTACTTAAAAGCAATAGCGGTAAGAGCACATTCACTCAGTTTTTAATTTATTAAAATTAAAAATCTAAAATTGGAGTGAAATTTTAATTTTCAGTTGAACCAAAGAAGCTGCTGCTTCCACTTGACACCCAAGTTTTCGATGACTATTTTGAACTCCTTTTGAACTCTGGCTTTCAACATTTTATCTGGCTGCAACACTTCTGTTGCACAGTTAATCCAGCCTGCAGCATTCTGGTATATTTAAAAAATGATGACAGTAGTTTGCCTCACCTCAAGAAAAAGGAAGCTGTCACTCCATAGATGTTTTTCTCTGTTTTCTCAGTGCTGGCAAAGGAACTGGCTAACCTCCATGATGGAACTGTTTAGGCTGGTTATGTAGGTATGATGAATAGTGTGGGTCAGGCATGTCCTGGCTTATGCAGCTGAGGGAATTAAGATTGTCTCAGTTGCAGTTCAGCATAAGGCTCCATTCCTCCCTCCCGGTTATGTACTACCCTGTTGCTAGGTGGATTAGAGAACCAGGGGAAAGCCAAATGGAAGGGAGCTTGGGAAGTCTATAATCCAGCTTCCCACACCAGAAAGGACTACTGCTAGCACTAGATCACATCAGCCATGCTACTGCATAGCTGGGTCTTAAAAACTCCAAGGCTAGAGGCTCTACAGCCTTCTCTGGGTAGCTAGTTCCTGTGTTATATATCTGTGCTACTATTAGAGCATATTTGTGCTATTCATGCTGATGTTCTTCACTATTTCCCTGCTGACTTTTTCTCCAGTAGATGCTGATGTTATCATTTTGTTGTGATAATCTGTTTCCTGCTGCTATCTCGTGTGTTTCCTTCACACAGGTTTTTTGACAGTGTCACCAACAAAGACAGTCCTTTGCCGCCAGCTGTGCAACAGGGCGCCAACCTCAGCGATACAAAGAGTGACCACCCAAAAGTGGACATTACTGATTTGATCCGAGAGTCAAATGAAGTATGTGTTCTCGTGGGTATGTTTTTGCATCCCATGTGGTGTTTACATTATTGGATGGGCTACATTGTACAAACCAGAGTAGAAAACCTGTCTAGATTGGTAGGGATTAGGCTTTGCATTTTGCTGAGCCTCACTGAAAACCTTGTAGGTTATTGGGATAGGTTTTCTTTTTTTTCTTTTTCTTTTTTTTTTTTTTTTAACTACCTTGAATGTGCTTGCTAGGCTGTCCTGAGTGGATGAGTGGAGTTCCCTGGTTTCATCACAGGTCACGTATTGCCATCCTTCATTCACCCTGATAGTATGTCAGCTAAATGACAAACAGAGCATGGGAGAAACAGCCCTTGTATTTACTAATTTGAGACTGATTACTTTACATCGCAGATGGTGGTAACAGTTGACATAACAGCCAGTGCAGGAAACTGTACTTGAGTAGCTTATTGTACTGGTGAAATGGATGTTCTGAGGTGTGTTGGGTGAGGAAGACTAATTATGATCTTTTAGCGCTTCCTTTCAATTTGCTACTTTTGATTTCTTCAGTGTCTAGCTTTGCAGCTCTATACTGGGGAGGAAGTAGCTTCTTATTCTCGTTTTGTCCTCAGATTTTCATCAGGCAGTTCTTTCCTTGGCATGATTTAGATCAGGGTATTAATCCATTTGTAGATAGGTTTCTCCACAGCCCATATGAAATGAAAGACAAGCTGAGAGAAAAGATATGTTCACGTTTTGTTTTTTTCTATTAGCTGGCTTCTTTTATCTATATGATGCTTTTTTTTTTTTCTGATTGTCATTCATATGTTTCCAGTGAAAGAACCACAATACATCTCTTTAGGAAAAATGTTGTAGCGTTGCGTCAAAAAAGAGATTAGCTAGCTGTTATTTCTATAATGTAGGGATTTTTTNTCATAGCATTGCGTCAAAAAAGATTAGCTAGCTGTTAGGGATTTTTTTTTTTTTTTTTTTACAATGAAGAGGGCTTTGCTTTTAGTGGGGTGAACAAAGCCAAGAATCAGAAATTCGAGATCTCCTGGAATGTCTCTGTAGCATTAGGTTAATCATATAAAATGTCTGTGCTTCTGTTGTCACTATTGTTTAACAAGAATGTTATACTGAAGAATCACTTCAAGATTCTTATAAGAAGTGCAAACTATTATGGGTCTTTATTGCCATGGTGAGGTGTCATAGTAATGAGCATGAATAGTTGCAGAATAAAGAATAGACATGGTAAATAATGAAGTGCTGGATGTTGTGTTCTGAAGTGTAAGCTGAAGTTTTCATGGAGAGAGAGTCATTGCTGAAAGACAAAGAAAGCAAAAGGAACTCCCTTTCTTTTTCTCCTGCCTTTTTAGTCAGGTAGCTCCCAATTCCAAGCTGACAGCCCTGTTCCTAAGCCTTTATCCCCATTTTTGTCTCATGGCCCTTTTTTGGCTGTAAGTTTGGATCTTCAGATGAAACTGAATTTTGTCAGTGCTGGTAAGTGTTGCAACCCTTTGTTTGAGAATTGCTGATACAAAGTGAGAGTCAATTTCTCACTTCCCTTTTTGACCAGACAGTTCATTTCGACACAGTTCTGTTCTAGTCTAGGGTTTTATTTTAATATTAGTGTTGAATTAAAATTGAACAAATTTTGAAATGAGAAGATTGCTGCAACAGAGCATTGTCATTCTGCAGATAGGTCTAGTTATTAATTATGAATAAGTGAATGGAGATGTTCTTTGTGATAATGTTGCTTCACATGGGTGTTCAGAAACAAATGAGACTAAGTGAAAAAAGATACGGAGTTGAATCTTAAAATGATGTTCAGCTTTATGCTATTATGACGCAGGTACAAACACAAGATTCATTCTTTTGTAGTCTAATCAAGTATGAAGAAGTCATGTTTAACTGGTGAATGGAAGAACACGTAACTTTTAATTTGTTACACTAATCCAGAGTTAGATTATACATCTTGTTTATATTCTTAGTGAGCCCATTGCACAGTGTCAGCGCCCAGATGTCATACTAGTGAATGTGCTATGACTCAAAGATGCAATTTCTGTTTCCCTTTTGTTCCGAGACAGAAATATGCTGCTAGTGGTCTTCACATGTAGAACTACAGTTCTGGAAGAGAACTGCAGAGGTCATCCAGTTCAGCTCCCAGTCCAGGGTACACCCAGATCATCTCTGAAAAATGTCTAATGTTGTGAAAACTCTGACAAAAGTGAACCTGCAACAACTTTAGCCCATTGTAGACTTTCTGTACCCTTAATCACAAAATATCCTGATATCTAGTATAACTCATCTTGGATGCTCATAAAGAGCTATTGAGGAGAATCAATTGCATCTTTCTCTGCAAATCCTTGTTGCTATTAGGTTGTTGTTATTCATCTCTTAACACTTCAACTCTGGTCTCTTCTTTTTCTAGATTCAACACAAACAGTTCCTTCAACTGTTCCTCAAAGTGCATGTGCTCAGATTTTTTTATGTCTGTTGAAGTCGTTCATACCTTGTTTAAACTGCACTGCCAAAATGGGAGCAAAACACACTGAGGCAAAACTTCTGAAAGTCCTGCCTAGCTTGATAGTTTATCACTGATTTGTTCTCAAAGTCTGGTATTAGAACTAGTTGTGCTTCTAGTTCCTGGTGACTGTGGTTAGGCTATGTCTTTCTGGTTCCATGAGTTGCTGAAGAGTGTCAAAAACCTTATAGAAGTAAAGAAGTATCATATCTACTGTTTCAGTTCTACGTACTAGAAATAAAATTGATTTGATATGATCTTGGTAAAGAGTGTTTGCCAATTTTGATTATCTGTTTCTATTTAGATTTTAATTGTTTAATAATTTGTTCCAGGATTTCTCTGGGAATCTGTTTCTACTTTTTGCTTACTATCCTACTTTTTTTTTTTAAAGGTAAATGTATTTATTCTACTCCAATCCTCAGACACCTTCCTGGTCCTTTAGACATCCCAGAGTTAGCTAGGAATGCTTCAGAAATTACTTCAGATAATTTCTGAAGTTCACTCTAGTGAAAGTCTGTCAAGCCTGACAACATACCCATATTAGTCTTTTATACCCTGCAGTGCTAGTCACCTTGTGATAACAAAGTTGGATATAGAGCCAACACACTGTAAAATCCTTTCCTTTGTCTTCCCATACAGTGAACTAATCCAGTTTCTTCTCTTTCTTCATCACTCTTTTAAACACCTGCCCTTTTGAAAGTTACGCTGTTTAGGGAGAATCTTGGCATGGTAATAAGCGATTCTTTGCTCAGAGTTTCTGCAGTCTTCCTTTCTGTCCATACCTGTATTGCACTTAGATGCAGAAAACACCAAAATATCTGTTTAGATGTATCTAGCAACAGTTGATTTCAAAGAACTGTACTTCTCTTCATAGAGATACGGTGATATTCGATACGAGGATGTTGAGAGTATGCGCTGCAGAAACAGGCTTTATGTGATCCAGACGTTAGAAGCTACAACCAAGCAGAATGTGGTGAGTGACTTAAGGAACTAAACCCTTCCCTCTGATAAAATGCCTTCCTTTTTGGAAAAATTTGAAAACAGCTATGTTTTCCAAGGACAAATAAATCATTAGGTAGGCTGAAATCCCTCTCGTCTGCAGGGTATTTGTTAACTGAAGTTTGGGCTGTGATGTTTTCAATCTGTCAATTACAGCATGACCTTCTACTCTCGTTACAAGTACCATCATCACAGACAGTTTCAAAAGGCTGGCATATCTCTGACACTTTGCATTGATTGGAACAGGCTGACCTATATTTCTTTCTGCTCTTCTTGAATTATTAATGTATTTCTCTTTGAGACATAATGCTACAGTAAAACAATCAGTCACTTACATTTGGAATTGCTTTCGAGAGTAAAAATGTCACTAAAGAGATTATCGTAATGCATTCAACAGCGGTTGCTTCTTGTGTCTGTGGCATGTGTGGATGTGCGGTAACGAGTGCATGGTGTGGCAGCTCTTTAGCTGCCAACATCATCCTTTAAGCTCAGACCCCTGAATGAACATAGAGGTTGCAAGGTGCTTCCTTTGTTTGCCTGTTTTCTGTTTTCTTCAGTGGCTTATTTGCAATAACTGGTGATAATCCCAGTCTATTTAACAAGCAGTGTTTTATTTTCTAGTAGGATGTGGCTTGTACCAACAATACTAAATACTGTTTATTGAGCTAAGATGATAACTGTTATATTTCATTTTACAAAACATACATCTTCTGAAGATGGATATGGGTCTTGTTTGAAAATGCAGTAAATTTTTGTTCTTCATTTAAAAAATGGGGATTCAGCTTCACTGGTAAGGGCTGAATGCGCATTTGTTCATTATAAAGGAAGCTAAATGTTACTTCATTATAAATAATCTGGCATTCTAGTTTTATCTCCTGGGTTTCATTGTGTGTGCTCAATGTACGCAAATGATGTGACTAGCTTTAAGTTCCCTTGTTAGAGGGAAATTATTTCTTCCAATCATCTTCTGATTGCTTTTAAGAAGTAATTCTGTTCTTACTCCTAATTGGTAACATGCCAAAACCTGGAATATTCAAACTGTATTTTTTAGTGTAAGGTTAAGTCTCTCAGGCATTTTATGGGCATATTCCAAAAGAGAAGACTCATTAATTAATTTTCTCTTAATTTTGTTTCAGCTACGTGTTGTGTCCCAGGATGTAAAATTCAGTCCTAGTGATCTTGATGAGCTTTATGAATTATTCAAGGTAATGTGCAATCTTCCTCACTTCTCAAACATCCATCTTAATGATGGACTATATGATGGCTGTGAAACAGTTTTAACAAATTGAGGCAAAAGCTAGATTCAATGTATTTTTTACGTCAGTTTTAAAACAAATTACATAGTTAACTCCCCACATCTTTCACCCAGAGAGATAGTTGTTGTTTCATCCAATCTAATATTTTTACCTTTCCTTTGCAGAAGGAGCACTTTCTTTCCTGTTATTGGAATGTAAATAGTCCTGTTTTGCGACACCATGATGCCAGCCTACCATATCTTGAGCAGTATCGAATTGATTGCCAGCAATTCAGGGTTCTCTGTCATCTCTTAAGCCCCTGGTCACACTGTGCGAACAGAGACTCGCTTGCATTGTGGACATTCAGACTGATGGATGAGAGCTCCGATGGCCTTATAAACTTCAAGCAATTTGCCTGTGTTCTTGGTAGGAGAACAACACGTGTAGCACGTTCACAAGGGCACTCCATCTTGGAAATAGTCCAGTGTTACCACCTTCCATACACTAGATAAGGAGCCTGAGGAGACTAGCCTCTTAATTTAGGGTCAAATTGTCTTACCTTTATCATGTGGCACTAAATGCAAAGACTGATTAAATGGCAAGTCAAATGCTCGAAGTATATTTATAAGCTCGAGAGTGGGAGCTACATTCTTTAGGTGAATGAAAAAGGCTTTAAATTGCAGAACTGTGCTCTCATTTTCTTGTCTGTATTTCACCATGAAATAGCTAACACAAAGCTTTACAAATGAGTAACTTCTCTGAAATGTTAATCCCCTGGAGAGTAATCTTCTATTTGAGATGAAATTTAAATATTGCTTTACCATCAAAATATCAGAAAATTAGGAAATGGCGTGACCTCATTGCCCAACCTGTTTGGTTGATGATAAATGCTTCCTCACACTGTAAGCTTTCTCATACACAGATCACGCAAGATAACCAGGGCCTTATATCCCTGGGGAACTGAAAGTTTTCTAGTGCTAGTGCTCTGTTCCTTTCATCTTGTTTTCAAAGTGCCATTGCTTATGTGGTGGTTTTACCCTGCTGGGCAGCTAAACTGCACCACAACCACTCTCTCACTCCTCCTTCTCAAAAGAAGAGGGGGGAGAAGAAAATGTGATGGAAAGAAAAATGCTCACAGGTTGAGATAAGGATAATTTAATTAAAGGGAAAAGAAAAAGGGGAAAAAACAAGCAAAAGCCATGCGGAAGCAAAGAGGGGAAAAAAACAAATATTCTCTTCTTCCCATCAACAAGTGGTGTTCGGCTACTTCCTGGGAAGCAGGGCTTCAATATGCAGGATATTGTGTTAAGATGTCATAAAGTAGTGTTCTTTCCTCAGTGTAGGCAAATCTGAGGCTTAGCTGTAGCTGATACTTCCTTAAGCTTCATCTCTAATCATATTCCGTGTAAGACAGGACACGTGTCCAATTCCAACGTCCTTGGGTTGTATTTGTTTAGGTTAAGAGGGTATTTTAAAGCTTGGTCCAGTTGAATAGCCTGGCTTGCCTCTTTCTTCTAACAGATACCATGTATAATGGAAGTTTCACAGACAAACTCAAGCTTCTTTTTAAGTTGCACATTCCTCCAGGTGAGTGAGAGATGGTAGCATTTGGGGAGGGCTGTTCCTGGCTTTTATCACCTTTGCATGCTTTTTTTTTTCTTTGTTTTTTTTTAAGCTTCACTTTTCTTCCTGTTCTCACTAGCTCTGGCTACAGTACAGTCCCATAGCTGTAATACAGATGTGTATTTTTTCCAGAGTGATATATTCTTTGGGAAGGACTTAATCTACTTAAACACCATTTCTGTTTTGTCCATAGGAACAATATGTATAAAGCTTTGGCTTTTTCTCCCTGCTTTGTTGATGCTTGGCAGCCCCAAGAACACTTTATTCCTTTATTTATTGCAGCTTTTACAGAAGTAGACTCTCTAAGCCCTTCCAAAGGTGGTGATCTTTCAAAAGAAGAACTGATCCACTTCAGTCAACTCAGTGGTAAGCATCAGTGTGTGGCTTTGCCTGCAGAATATTGGAAGGATTCTGTTAATTTTCCTGTAGTGCAAAATGGGGAGCTTTCTTCTGAAAGCCTCCAAATGCTGTTTTGAATTCACTTGTGCCAGCAAATCATGTCACTGGTAACAAGAATCCTCTGTGAAGATCTGGAGATAGTTGCATTGTCATACAAAGCAGTGCGGAATTTGTGGATAGACATCTTTCTTCACAGCAGTTTTTTCTGTAGCAGCACGTGGCTTAATTATGAACATAACAGCTGTATGTGGTAGCGCATCCAAGCATCAGTAACAGGCCATTTCGTTGGCAGCTGTATAAAGAGCAGAGGTGTTCCTTGCCCTGAATTGCTTATGTCTGATGATTGAATTCAAAGGCCACAGATTTTTACATGGAAATAGAGGAGTGTATTTGGTCAGCATTTTTCAGCGTAGTAGGCAGCCTTTCCGTTGCAACAGTTGTTAAATAGATGGCCATTGCAGTTTTGCATTCAAGGCGTGAAGGGCTGATATTTCCTGCCTCGAGAAATTTAATATCCAAGTCCTCAATTATTTTGAGGCACATAAACAAGGGTTTCAAAATCCTTTGCTTCTGTTTTAAATCCAGTACTTTTTTTTTTTTAAATTGTGGAGTTTAAATTTATGGAGTTAATAAAATATTCCATTTGGAAATCTGTGCATTTTTACTTCTTTGGAAGAGAGATCCCTTTTGGTTTTTAGAAACTATCTAAAAGTACCTTATCTGTAATACGTTGGTACTGTTCTCGCCATTGTTCGGCACATGGACCACAAAACATTATGTTATCCACTTGATATGGCTGGTTGTAGTTTTTTTGTGATCTCGTGGTGGCTTCTTTTTTTTATTTTTTATTTTTTTAGAAAGCATATCAATCAATGTGGTTTCTTCTTGGCCTAATCTGTGTTGAAAACATGGGGGACTTTTGAGGGTCTTGCTCCTTAAGGAAAGAGTTTCTGATAAAAGGAAGTGAAGCATTGGTCCTCCTTTCTCAAAGCAATAACTTTTCTTTTTCTTTCTCTCTTTTCTTTGAAACTCTAGTTTCAGCTGCTGGGGATAGTCTCGAAAATAGTGCTTTGAAGAGCAGCCCAGAAAAAGGTAGAGAATCCAGGAGACACTGGGTAACTGTGTGTCTTTTGCGGGAGCATAGCTGGGAAAGCGTGTGCTGACAAAGTGTGCGAGTTAATGTAACCTTAGCATAGTGCTAACGTTATATCCACTTTTCTAAGTGTAGTCTTGGGGGTGTAAACTCTGATCCTGTTTAGTTCTTGGCCCTACTACTCTGTTGAGAAGGAATAAGATGGAAAATGCATTTGTTTTGCTCTTCATCCCTCGTGTAAGCTCTTAGTTCTTGTTTGCTCACTCTTTTTTCTCCTTTTTGTCTTTCTTTTTTGTCTGTCTTTCTTTTTTGTCTCTTTTTTTAGGGAAGGGGAAGGTTGATATTCAGGCATATCTGAAGCAATGGCAAGATGAACTTCTTAAAAAAGAAGAAAACATTAAGGATTTGCCAAGAATGAATCAGGTAAAACAGTCTGTGTCAGAATATTACGTAAGTCTGGTTTTGATCACTGTATTTCTTTTTAAGTTCTGTTAGTATTTTTCTAAAGGGTTCTTAGGATCTCTTTAAATTTCAGACCTTCACATTAATAATCAGACTGTGTTTTTCAAAACTACTGTAACTGTAAGCTTACTGTAACCTGTAAGAGAGGGACTTCGGACACACTCGATTTTATCAGGGCTGGTCCGTGCCCATACTGCCAGTAGAGCAGTTACATCAGGTGCCCAGCAGCAGCAAGCACTGGATTGAGATCACAATGTGTAGTGAAACGGGAGAGTGGTGTTGCTGTTCTCTGAATAGTCTCCTCTGTCTATCTGTGTAGTCTCAGTTCATCCAGTTCTCAAAAACCCTGTATAATCTATTCCACGGGGATCCTGAGGAGGAACTGTTGTACCGGGCTATAGCAGTGGTTACCAGCCTCCTGCTGAAAATGGAAGAAGTTGGGAGAAGACTGCAGAGTCCCATATCACCAGTCAAAAGTCCAGTTGCCATTACAGAGGTGTCTGCTGAAAGCCCCCAAAAAGGAGCAGAGGGAGGCAGCTCTGAACAGACTGAAAGCGGTAGAGCACAGAGTTTGAAAGGGAACCATGAATGGTCTTTTGCCTTTGAACAGATTCTGGCATCCTTATTAAATGAGCCAGCCTTTGTGAGATTTTTTGAGAAATCTCATGAGATAAAAGCTAAAATAGAGAGTGCTAAAAATTTACAGCTTAAAGCAAGAGCCAGAGTGTAATTTGCTTTATCTTTGACTCTGAATTAACCACATAAAGCACTTGCAAATGAAGGTTGTTTCTATGGAAATCAAGTATGGTGTTTACATAGGGAATGGGGTTTGAAGATTTAGCTTTAAATATCAGATTACTGGTATGCTTTGATGTAAATAAAAGTAGTTTGAAGCACAATCACTTTCTTGCATTGTTCATACGTTTCAGTCCAAGCAGGGGCTGAAGAACAAACCGTATTTACCATGTTATTAAAATATGCAACATTGCTAGAAAATACTAGACGTGACCTATGACAAACCTTTCTGAATGACAGCTGTTACAGCATGTGCTCTGCAGGTTCATTTCTATGACTGGGATAAATGTAATGACATCCAGACATTTTCCACTTAAAATGAGTTATCAGCAGCTAAGAGGTTGACTTCCAGGTTAGTTGAGTTGTTTCCAAACCTGCATGTGGTCTGGGATCAAAAGCATGATGAAGACTAAGAGCAGAGGTTTGAACTGGCAGCTGAGGTTGGCACAAGAGCCTGAGGTTAGAGGACAAAGTTGTCCTGCTTACTATTCCCCTGCTTTGGTGTCACCCATGGTCCTGGACTGTTGCAGATTCCAGCCTCTCATTGTCAGTTTTCAGACTGCATTCTCGCAGCCCATGTCTCAGTTTTTGCAGTGTGGCCCTCAAAACTAATTTCCTGCTTTTCTAGCTCAGCCTATATTTGAGATCTCTTTCCCATTCTCATATCAATCCTTCAGTACAGGCGAAAAGGATAGAAGCTGCTCGGTCACCCAGGATGCACGCACAGATGCAAAGGCTAGTATAGATTGTTGAAATAAAAGGAGAACAGTGGCTAAATCTGTCTGACCTCATGGTGGTTGTCATTCATCTTCCAAGAGGAGCCATTGTTGACATCTTAGGAGCATGCTGATGAAATGTATAGTTTTGCTTGTGTTTGGAAAGCCCAGGACAGACCATCCTTAGCTGCTTGCTAGTTAGCTGAACGCTGACTACTGAGCTGCCACGGACAGACTGCACTTGCTCCTTTGTCTACCCTGAGTCCACACCTCAACCTAGTGATTATTAGTTCTTTTTTTATAGCTCTCTGGATTATTGCTGTTATAATTGTTTTCTGTCTGCCAGGATTCATGGCAACAACAAAACCCTCTAAAATCCAAGTTGGAACTTTAATATATAAAAAAATGATGTAGTAAAGATCCTGGGGAGGCAAGCTCTGCCAGTGTTCATGCTTGTGGATGTTGACCTTGAACCTTAGGTAGCCTTCTGCTAGAATGGGTTTAAAGAAAGAGGGGAAGAGCCTGCATTTTAACAACAGCAACTAAGTAAGCTGGGAATCTCTGTTAAACAGGTTAAAAATGACTGTTTTTAAAGCCTATGTGATAAACATTCTGTGCAGGGCAGCATTATTTTATACCATGCATGTTTTTTGTAAAGAAGCAGAAATGGGGATGGAATCATTCACTGTTGGTTGATTTTCTTGCAATACTAAAATGAATGAGGAATAACATGAAATTCTGACTTGTGTTACAAGCATTTGTTGAAATGCCATCATTGCAATTGGGGTTAAAGTTCCCGTGCTGCTTTTAAAGAATACAGTTTTGATCAGGAGCAATGAATGTATGAATTATTTCCTCTCCTCTTCCCCATACTCTCAGGTATTAATGTAAAGTTTTACTGAATGAACAGTAACTCCAAAAAAAAATGACATTTGTGAAAAATGAGGAAGCTTTTTTTAGAAGGCTTCATAAAGTAGTCATACATGATGCAATATAATTCTGATTTGTATATTTATGCATAAAATATATGAACTAATTTATTCATATGTATGTTTCTGAGGCAAAGTAGGGCAACACTGTGTTACTTTGTAAATGTATTTGCTCACTGTTTTCCTACTGCTGTGGTTCTAGAAATACAAAGCCGATGATACTGATGTTCTAGTCCAGGACGTACTCAGATAAGCTTTGCTCAGTGAGTAATTCTTATGCAAGTAGCTGTGCTGAAATTAATGTAGCCCCATGAAAAGAGACACAGCTACCCATACAAAAAGCTTTTGTAGGTCTGTGATGGATATTGCTAATTTCAAGAGGTAGTCAAAGCTATAAACTGTTTGCTAAGCAACATAGCACAGAAACATGAAATTCTTAAAACTCAATGACATTTTTTGGTGGAGAGCCAAGATGTTTCTGTTTAAAGAAAAAAAAGCAGGTTGAAATCTAAGTACAAAAGACTGTACTGAAGAAACCTGCAAAGTATGATGGCCTTGTGTTATTACATGGTTTGGTTATGCAAAACTGATGAGCACCTTTTTGAAATGCCAGAAACCACAGAGCCATTACCAGTTATGTAGTAATCCTTGTCAGCTATCATATCTATGTATAAAGAGAGATTACCAGCATATAATTTTTTAAAAATATATTTAAAATATATTTGGTGATGCAAAGATGAACCCCGTTTCACGCTGTATTGCGTTAGGACTCAGTGGGTGAGCACATTTCTCTTGCAAGAGGTCAGCTGCAGCACGTAGCTGGGAATTAAGCAGAAGCAGTAGCAGGGACGCTGGGGGTTGCAGCGTCTGACCCAGCGCTACTCAGCTACTTCCCAGTGAGGGACTTTCCATTCAAATCATAACTTGGAAGTTCTTGGAAGTGTTTTTGAACTTTGGGCAGCTTATTCATCAGTAGGAAGCAGTGTGGTCAAATGAGAACAGATGTGTCATTTCACATCTGTTATTTTTCTTCTGTAACAGTTTTCATTAAGTAATCTGACTTTTTCTTTGGTTCTGTTGTAGGAAATAAATGAATGTACAACATTCAGTACAAAATAGATGTTTGTAGCTAGGATATAGATTGCTAACACTCGTGATGCTGTTTATACAGTTCTTAAATTGCACTACCTGCTGCAGTGTCACCAGCGTGACTTGGCAGCTATGCCATGGTTATCTGTCCTGAAACATTCTCAGTGGCTGTCGGTGTACGCTGCACAGCCCTTCCTTGTGGCTGGGCCATTACTCTTGTTGATAATGCACATAAAATGCCTTTTGTCAAACACAATCACCTGCCCCTGGGGATGGCCAGCAGAGCTGTAGTGTTTCCTCAGTCTTTGGCAGCACCGACCACCCCGGCAAGCCGACTGCTCGACCCCTGGGTGTGCCGAGTTCAGTGGGGTCTCTGCACGGTCACCCCAAAGGGCTTAAACACACAAGGGGAGGGAATAGCTCCACTAATAGTAATAAAAACACGAGCCCGTTCCACCACGGGGAAGAACCATTTATAATTCAAACAGTGGCATTTCCCGGGACATAGAAATGGTCACTGCTGTGTGATTCAGAAAAAGCACTCTGTTTCAGTCCATTCCTAAGACAGGCCACTTGTTCCTCATTCTGATGGCTATATAATATATTTTTTAGAAGAGTTTGCTAATATACCAACTAAGAAATAGCTGTGTGTTGATTATATTAGGGATTTCTCATCCAGTTGTACTATACAGGGTTCTTTATTGTGATCGCAGTTGTTACTTGGACTAAAAATGAAGTACTCTAATTTGTCTCCAGAAAAATAGGTTATTTTGTCTTTTTTTGCTATAGCTTTGTCACTTTACCAAGAAGGCAACACGTTTGTGTTGGCAGGTTGGCTTTTTATACAATGTATTGTATGCAGAAATACTGTAAGACAAATGGGGTGTTAAATAAAAAATGTTTCACTTAAAAAAAAAAATTGAAGTTTGAGGCACTATTCTTTCTCATGATGGATTGCTTCAGGAGTTTGTTCAAAAACATCCGTCATGGTAAAGCCATGTTTAGTCAGTCCTTTCCACAGCAAGGATTGAGCCATAGGAAGACCACACTAGGGCTCCAACCCCTCCAAAAGTGAATAAAAGAGGAGACCCAGATTTTGAAGGCTGGGTCTAGTTTAGCCTTGCATGCAACCTGTGCTTGCTTCAGTGCCGAGGTGGCTGGTGCGTTAGCCCAGGAAGAGCAGCATTACTCGTTTTTGCATCCACGTTAAAACACTGATAGTGTGCAGATATATCCACACTGACCCTGACACCTTGTTCTCTCTAATTCATGCATTGCCCCTATTGCTTCTGGCACTGGTCATGAAAATCCCAGTCTGTCCTGAGCCCCATCCCTTCAGCTGTTTGTACATATGTATATGCATGCGATGGCTGCAGCTCTTGCACCTCCTAGAGAGCAAGGAGCAGACTGATCATCTGCCTGACCCATACCACTTGGGGAAAAACAACAGCACAGGTTGTGTAAGAGGTCTTGCAAGTATGCTTTTATTTCTTCTTTTTCTTTCTTTCTTTCTTTTCTTTCTTTCTTTCTTTTTTTTTTTTGAAAATACTATGCACAATCTGTTTAAAGCTTGTCAAAATGCACAGGCTCCCATCCAATGGAGCTGTGCGGGAGCATAGATTCAAGACAAGAATAAAATCTTTACTGTTCATCTTCATAAGACACTTCCTTTTTCCCATTACAAAATACTTTTAAGAATAGTAACATTTATAAATGTATCTATATTTGACATCATATAAAATAAACCAAGATTTATAGTAAGTTCTAACATTTTTTGTACTTCCTTCCTTTTTTTTTTTTTTTACATGGAGTATGTTACAATATATACAGTAACTTCTCACCATGTTTGTCAAACCAGCCTGATTATACCCACCAGGCTTTAGCTTATATGTACAAATATGCTAAAAGTGCAAGACTTTAATTAAAGCTGCCTGTGTTTTCAGAGGTCTGGAATTGTGTGGCCTATATATATAGATATACATATACATACACATACATATATATGTATATTAAAAACATATATCTGTATATCTATATAGGGAGAGAGAGATAGTATATAGGTGCTTGTGTGCTAGAAAGCCTCAGGCCGATACTGAGCACTGGGTCGACACTGGCACTGGAGCCCAACCCCTGGCACAGGCGGCGCTGGTCACCTTCCTACCCGCTGCTTGTGATCGCTCATAGGTACCTGGGGGTGAACCAAACCCACCAGCAACCCTCAATTCCAAATAGGTCCCCAAAACACAGCTCATAGCAAACACCGAGGTAAACAAATACAAATCAACCTGAATACAGAGATTTAGTTCGTCGTTTATCTTCTGAGCGTGAGTGATAATATAAGGCAAAAATCCCGTGGCCTCAAGCCAGCCTCGCCCCGGCCCGCAGGCAGGCTGAGCAGGGACGGAGGCAGCCCCAGGAAGGGGCTGCAGGACCCTGCCCCGCGGAGCCCGGCTGCCCCACACGGCTCTGCCCGCGCCTGGGACCACCAGCAGCTGCGCTGGCGGCTGGGGCGGGGGCACTGGAACCAAAGTGGGGTGGGGAGGTCATGATAAAGTGCGTGCTTTAGGTCCCTTGTTCTTAGCAAGGCCAATGTAACATGTAAACATCCTCGCAAGCCTCCTCCGCTCCCTGCTGAGAGGCTGCCATCAGAAGGGCTGTGCAGGGGCACAGCCCCGTCCGGCACCCCCACGAACTACTCCCTCCTCCCTAGCGAGCCCTGCTAATACCCCCCCGGCCCCAGCCGCCACCACTGAGAACGTTTCATTGACACCCACCGGGGCCGGGCTGGTGTGTGGGGCTGGGAACTGCAGCCCAGCCGCTGTCTTGCACTGGGGCAATGCGGGTTTAGTGGGCAAGATGGGGAAATGCATGGCCTTCGCCTCCTGCCAGCTACACTGGGATGTCAGTTGTGTACAACAGTGTATCCTCAGCATAAAGGTGTGCCTGTGTTTTCGTCCCCACTAACATTATGTGACAAGGTTAGGGGAAAAAAAAAAAAAAATACAGCAATCCCTTCTGCCCCAAGCTCATGAGAAACCTTACTATGTTAGGATGGGGGGAGACCCTAAAAGTAATAGTGCCTAAAATATATATATTGAGCTGGCAGAGCTTTCCAAGGCTCTGTGCTGGCCCCGCAGCAGCTGCTGTTATTTGTAGGGCTGTGAAACGTGGGCACTGGGGCTGTTTGCTGCAGGGCTGGCTCCCAGCCCTGTGCTTGCAAGGCACTGCCGCGGCATTGTCACTGCCGGGCACCCCCTGCCACCGAAGCGCTGCTGGAGGCCGTGGCTGCGTCTCCCCTCCGCCTGCTCTGCAGCGCCCAATTCTTCGCTGCCGGCATCCCCAGGGATGTGCACCCAAAGGACCCCAGCGCCAGCCCCTGCCCTGCTTTTGCCAAGGCCCTGTGGAAAGCCGGGGCGCTCACAGCTTTTGTTCGCATGCACCCACAGATGCAGCCGTCCCTACAGCTCCCGCCGCCTCTAACTACAGCTGTGCCTCTGCCTGTACCTGCCTGCATGCCAGCATTCCCGCTCCCCCTTTTCCTGAAGCCAGGGCTGCTTGTGCCAGAGGCCGCTCGGTCAGTCAGCACCCGTGTGCAGCTGCTGCAGTGGTGCAAAGAGCCAAGAAAGCAGCTGGCAGAGGAAAAACAATAAGCAAATAAAAATAAAAATAATGAAAAAAGAACAAACGACCCCCAAAGCTTTGCTTGGACTCGACAGTGGTTACGAACTAACCTGTCCCCAAACAGTGCTCTGGCGCCAATCTGGTGCCTTTCTGCTAGGTGATCCTGCTCCTAACTAACCACTTTCCTGCAAAGCTTAAAGTAATGGCCTAAACCATCTTCTGCATTTGGGCTGTAACAGTGCTCACAGTTAGCTACTAATGCCTCAAAAATGTACATTTTCATTTTTCCTTTGGAAAGACACAAACAGTAGGGACACTTAACTATACACCCACTGAGGAATAAACTGGTTTTCAATTCATAAATATAAACATATAGTTAAAAAGTGACAATTTACAAAAATACAATTTATTGCTGACCCTACAGGCTTGTAACATCACCTGTGTCATTGTGAGTATATGTTTCAGGTTTGTCAAATTGAAATATGACCTAGCAAAACCACAAAGTTTGCTGTCACATGATGTCCTACGTGTGTTTGTTTTCATGTAAAGAAACATATACAACACCATCCACTTGGAACAAAACAAAACAGAAAAGAAAGAGTAAAGATTCTTTGTCCGTAACCTGAAAAATACTTGGCTACAGGGAGTAAAAACCATATAAATTTATCTGCACTTGTTAACCAAAATAAAACATGACGAATATCTTACTGGTTGTGATGTGAGCTGGTATAACAACAGTAAGAAATTCAGGCAAAAGTGGTGTTATGTAAATTAGCAGCATTATCTAATCTCCTGGAAAACAAAAAAGGTGGGGTTGAGGTATAGAAAAAAGGAAAAAATTCCACAACGGACCTACTGGAGCGAGACGAGCTATGTACACGGGAATCCCATGGCGTCCTGGGGACTGCTGTGGTCTGCGTGTGCTCCAAGCGCTGGGCTCGAATTCACGGTGCCTTTCAGCATCAAAGCCCGAAACGGACAAGGCTTGTCTGCAGTGCCACGTGCTCTCCGTGGTGACCTGATTGAGCACCTTCCCGCAGCTGGACAGCCGTCACCATCCAGGTCACAGCAGCCGTACCTGGCGCTGGCGCAAGCACGCACGGCTTGGTGACCTGCAGCAGCATCCTGACGCCTGCCCGCGGCTCCCGACCGGAGCACATCTTTCTCACCGACAAGTTTACAGATGCGTTTGGAGCCGAGCTCCGGCAGGCAGGAGCCCCACGGTGAGCATCCTCCTGCTTCTTGCACTCGATGGTGCCCTCCCTCCAGGACAGGCATGGCTGGGGCTTGCAGCCACTCACAGCCCAAGGGCTCTCTTGGGCGGTGGCCGTGCCACCAGGAGACCCTGGCTCAGCCCCACAGAAATCCCAATCCACGAGGTGTCCTCCGGAGCCATCCGCCCCCGGTGGGACCATCCCGTCCACCGCCTTCCCCACGGGGCCTGACCTCACCCGTCCATGCTCTGACGGTGCCGTCCCCGCTCCGCCTGCGCTCAGGGCGCCGAGCTGCCGTGGCCAAGGTTGTCCTCGCCTCTGGGAGCTGGCGGTCAGGGCAGCTGCATTTCGGGCAGGTCCTGCAGGTTGCAGGCCTGGCCCTGTGCGTGGCGGCTCTGCGGCTGCGGGTGCAGGAAGTAGCTCAGGGGGTTCTGCTGCGGGACGTGGGGCGGCTGGAAAACACGCGGGCTCGGCCCCCCTGGCTCAGGACCTTGCATCTGCAGGGAGACATGAAGCCGACAGAGCGTGGGTGCCAAGCCAGTCTGGAAATGCCGAGCACGTGCAGATACAGCAGGGATGGAGGGCATGCAAGTGCACAGGCCAGGTCCGATTACAGTCAGGTAAGCCCCATTTCTTCTAAAAAAAAAAACCTTTCTTCTAAAAAAACCTCAACCCCCAAACCCAGCCCCATGCACACCCACAAACCTGCTCCAGCTCCCTTACCTGAAGGTAGAGACGGTGCTGCTGAACCTGCTGCTGCGGCCACTGGTGGAGGTGCACTGGGGTGCTGGGCTGGTGGGAGGTGAAGCTGGCGTGGGGGATCACCACCGACGGGGAGAACACGGGCGACGGGGCGGGGGGCCGGACCGTGCTGCAGGTGATGGGCTGCATCTGTACAGGGGGAGGCAAGATCTGCTGCTCTGCCACCAATCTGCCAGGAGAAGGAAAACACAGTGTGAGAAGCCAAACCTGGAGCCACCACCCTGTGCAGCCCAGGTGCTGCAGGAATCAGGCTGCAAGCAGGATTTGTCACACCATGCAAAACCCGACACGAACATCCCCTCCCCACCGAGCACGGGGACTGGAACTGCAGGAAATTGGGGTATTTAAGGTTGTACACCTCTGACTTGATCAAGCATTTTAGGCTTTGCAAAAGCCAGCAAGCAGTTAAAAAATACTTTTCAAAGAAAAGTAGTTACCATACAGTTCTTTGTAATTAAAAAAATATATATTCTCGTTACTTTTTCTCCTAACCAGCTTAGCTTTTGTTTCCTTTAAGCCTGGCATGGTTTGTGTTTGCATGATCTTACACATCTTTTCACAGTCATTTTCAGGGCCATGAAGTGCCCTGCTCCGATACTGCACGAGAGGAGGGAAGAGCAAGGACTCACTTTCCCTGCTGCCTGCTGGCGCTGCTCGGCGCAGCCTGAGCGCTGCCGTTGGCGGCGGGCATCATGGCTTGGATGGACTGGTCCAGCAGCATTCTGCAGGGGAGGAAAAGAGAGAATGGTCAGGGCACGGATGGATCCAAACTGCTGGCTGCCAGGCTCTAGAAACAAGCCCCTTAGGACCTCCTAGCAAGCATGCAAAGCACCACCGATTCTCCATGAAAAAAGACAATGAAATCGGATGCTTATCGTCACTTTGTGAGCCATGGAGGTGAGCTGAAACCTGCCAAATCTTTCATGTGAGAAATACGTTTTTATAGATGGTGAGCCCTCTAGGCAACCTGGTTTACCTTGTTCCTTTACACAATGTTGTTTTCAGATACCTCCCTGAAAGGCAGTTGTAAAGTTTGGGGAAGTTTCCAGCTTTGTATAAAAGAATAATGTTTTTGCCATAGCACTCATCCTGGCTGGAAAAAAGAGACCCTGGAGCTTCAGCGAGAGCAAGACACAGGTCTGGGAGGACAGTCCCAGCTCGTACCTGAGGCTCCTGTCCTGGCTGTAGTCAGACTGCGGCTGCCTTTCGCTAACATCAGTTGGCATCTGTGCAGCCACCGTAATGGGATGCGCTTGTGAAAACACCATGGGGTTGTTGTAGAGGGGCATTGAAATGCTCGTCTGCCCCGGCAGACACGTTTGCTGGGCTTGGTTTCCTCTCATTAGGTGCTGCTGCTGCTGCAGAACCTGAAATGCAGACACATGTAAGTAAGTTCTTAAAGCTCCCTGTTAGACAGCTAAGACAATTGCTTCAAGGATGCAGGTGGGAAAAAGACAATGAACTGTGGATGTTCTCCCTGAACAGAGCAATAGGAACAGTACGTCTGTGAGGACAAACACCCTGCGTGCACTTATTACCCCAGCACGGCAGGGGCCGGCAGCCCCAGGTGCAGGAGCAGATGGGCTCCTGCTGCATCAGAGCATGGGGGCGAGGATGGGCTCGGGGGAGAGCAGCCCCGCTTGTGAAGGGAGGGGGAGTGCCACGTCCCCAAGGAACACTTCTCCTGCTTCACCACCTCAATTCACCACCCAAGGAGATGTGGCCCGATCTCTTCTCTAGATCTAGAGAAGAAAAGGCTCCGGGGAGGCCTTATAGTGGCCCTCCAGTACATAAAGAGGGTCTACAGGAAAGCTGGGGAGGGACCCTTCACCAGGGATTGCAGTGATAGGACAAGGGGCAATGGTTTTAAATGTTAAGAGGGTGGATTTGGATTAGATATAAGGAGGAAATTCTTTACTATGAGGTGGTGAGGCACTGGAGCAGGCTCCCCAGAGAAGCTGTGGATGCCCCATCCCTGGAGGTGTTCAAGGCTGGGTTGGATGGGACCCTGGGCAGCCTGGTCTGGGGGGGAGGTGTCCCTGCCTGTGGCAGGGGGGTTGGAATTGGATGGGCTTTAAGGTCCCTTCCAACTCAAACCATTCAATGATTCTCTGATCTATGCAGGGAATTTAGGTCTAGTGATGCCAAAGTTGTTCTTCAAAGCTGCCTTCCAAGATTTCTTGGCAAGAAAAAAATTACACTTCTACAATTACGCCTAGTTCCCTGAATTATGAAGTCACAATTCTTGCTGACTGCAAAGGAGCACTGGGTGGTAATTGCAAGCAGCCATGAATCAGAGACCAGACTTCCCACTTGGTTCCTCTAAAGTCACTGGGACGGCTCCAGCGCTCCCTGGGCTCTGATGTTTTTAGGCTACCGAGCTTTGATTTTTACAGCTGAATGGCATCATTTGCAACCATCTCGACACACATTTCATAACAGCGGCTATGGAGTAAAACAAGCACGGCGGAGATGAGCAGGACAGCGGTGGGTAGCCAGGGGCTGCTGCCCATCCCACACCACCCTGCACCTCCACGTAACGCTTAGAGCCAGCAGGCACGTGTGTAAAAAGCCATCAAGGCAGCCAGCCACCTGGGAGGACGTGCCGCAGGGCTCCCTGAGGAACTGGCGTGGTGAGGGCACGTGGGGGCCCCCGTAGTGCTTGGTCCCCATCGGGCCTGGCTGCGGGGACTTCTTGGCGCTGGGCTGCCGGGGCGTCCCGGGCGGCGGCGGGGGCCTCCTGGGGTTCTGGTGCTGCACGTTGTTGAAGACCAGGGGTATCGGTTGCTGCATCAGCATCTTTAAGAAGAAGAGACGCATGAGTTGTCACAGCTGTATGTTGGGAAGAGCCACGAGACAGCCCTTATCAGGCAATTGCCACTAGATGGTGCTTCAGTTTTGCTACTAAAATTGGGGTTTCACATGATCCTGCCACTGTGGCAGCTGGGTGAGGGGTGCCTCCGGCAGGGTGCCCCAAAGCCCACGGCCACCGCCTGGCCCCAGCTTGCACAGGAACAGCACGGAGTGTCACAGGAGGCTCAGCGGGCTGTTGCACTGCAAGGAGAGACCCGCTCCCGCTCCTCGGCTGTCTCTGTCAATGTATATAACACCACATCTCCAGATTCAGTGGCAAAGTGAACCATGGATAACAGAAATTCATGGTAGCTTGTGCACAAGAGCCACGACCGCTCCAGTCCCATTACGCCTGTCACATGTCACAGGAATGGCACGAGGGATGCAGCGGCGTTAACTAAACTGCTGAGCTCGCTGTGCAGAGGGAACTTGACTGGCTTGACCACTTCCTTGGGACTGTTTTTCTAAATCGTGAAAATGATTCAATACTTAAGCAGACAGTGATGCCAGCTACCTCTCAGGAGACACCTTGCCAGCCACCCCCACACCTGAGACTACACTACCAAATTTATCCAGAGCTCACTTCTAAATGCTTTTGCCATAGACAACGTTGATACTGATCTGCATGCTCCAAGGAACAGCAAACTGTTCGTGGGCTGGGAACAGCGGGGGCAGCAGGTACCTGCAGGTTGGAGTCCTGCACCAGCTGGAGCTGCTCCTTGATGACATGGAGCTCCTCTTGCTGCGTCTTGATGTCCGCTTGCAGTATGCGAGTCCTCTCCTCCAGCTGCTCCTTCAGCTGATGCATCATCCCCAGCTGGGCCGGAAAGTGGTACACTGGCTGTGAGAATGGAGAACAAGCCACAGGTAGGACCGGTCCTGCTACACACATTCATAATGATGCTGGTTCCAGAAAAATGACTTCCTTTGTACAAGGCAGGCAGGTTACTGAAATAACTGACTAGTTATTATTTATGACTCCCATATTTTTCTTTTTTCCTTTTTTTTTTTCTTATTCTGGCCTATCTCAGACCTGCCATGCCACCCCCTTCCTCTACCAGGGCAATAATGCTCCATAGTGTTGTATCAGTCTGTGCCAGCTGCTTACACTGCAGCATCTTCAGCAGCCCCCAGAGGTCTGACAACTCTAAGCCTTTCTTTAAACTGTGTCCTTGACATCCTAGCTTGCATTGGGCGCAGGGACAGGGAAGCGGGGCCCAGCCCGACTCACCACGCACACAGCCAGACGAGCCCCAGCACAAACCCTTCACCTCCCATCCAGCACGGAGGCAGGAGCAGCTCACCAGAGCCACCACCAGGTCTGCCCTGCAGCAGCGCGTCCGGCAGAACCAAACCACGTACCATCACGGCTTGCTGAGAGGGGACTGCCGGCTGAGCCACGGGATGCTGAGGGAGGTGGTCACCAGGGGCTGGAGGAGTTGCTATGGCCTAGAAATGAAAACTTTGCCTTATTGTAGGTCCATAGCACCTACAGAGCACCTCAGCATAGTGCAGAGTTGGCGTGGTACCACCTCATACTGGCCACACAACTCTGGTGATGAAAAAGTGCGGGAAGCTTGAAAGCTTCACGTGGAGGTTTGAGGGTGAGCCCGAAGGGAGAATGTGAGCTCCTGTGTGCCCCCTGCTAATTGTAAACCCTCAGCATCAGCATCTGTGTTTGGACAAAAGCCATTTCACAAGTGCAAACCCAAGAGAAGTGGGCTTGTGCTGGGAGAAGGCGTTTGGCCTGGAGGAGCAATGAACCCCAAGACAGGAGGCAGCCGTGTTGCCTCCAGCAGCTCTGCTTGACCCTAGGAAACCCCAGCCCTGGCCCCACACATTCAGAGGTGGGGATCAGACCCCTCCAAGGGCAAGACCAAGGTCTGCCAGCTCATTTCTTCAGCAGCACCAACCTGAGCGCTTCCAGCCAATGCCAGCCGCAGGGCTGCCTTCTCCGGCACCGCCGGCCGGGTGGGAGTGCTGGTGTCGGTGTGTCGCATGGACGAGGTGGCTGGAAAAGAGACATTTTGTTGTGACACAGTGGTGGGGAGGGTGGGGGGGTGGCAGACCCATACCCGGCTGCCGCTGCTGAGCCTGAGCTCCCCACGCAGACCAGCAGGCACCTGAGTGCTGCGGGGCTGGGTCCCCAAGCCACCCACCACTGGTCTCACATGGTGATGGAGGACACAGCACGCAGCCGTGGCACTGCCGAGGTACCACACCACCTCCGTCCTTGATGCTGAGCACCCACCCCGCCGACTCAGTCCCTGCTGGTGGAAGTCTCCCCCCCTGGACCCCTGTTATTTTGCAGGGTGCTCTGCCCCTCACTCCCCTGCCGAGCCGGGCACCTACATGCGGAGTCGGAGAGCGCGGTGTGCGAGGAGCGGCGGGAGCTGTGGGACGACAGCGAGACTCCCTCCCGGCTGGCCTCCTGGCTGCTGCCGCACCGCCCCACCTCCAGGTAGCTGCCGTGGCTCTGCGGGAAGCCAAGCACAGGCCGTCAGAGGGAAAACAGCAGGGCTGGTGCTGGAGGGCCGGCACTGCCGGACACCTCCACCTCGATGGTCACCCCGATGCGTTCACCTCCCTGCCCAGAGGGTAGTAGCCTAACCCAGCGAATATGAGCGGCGTTGGAGGTGTCACACCGCAACGACAGATGCCGCTTGGCAGGTGGTTTATGGCAAACAGCCCATAATTCGGCTGTTCGACCTGCGGGATGTGGGCGACCACATCACCGTGCCATCACCCTCCCCATGCCTCCCTGAGAGCTCCCCAGCTCCCCACTCCCCTCCAGAAGAGCAAGGAATGGGAGCAGTTGCTCTGCCTCTCCTCCTGCTGCCTCGCACCAGCAGACGCAGCTTTATATCTGCAGAAAACCGCCTCAGCTATCACGGGAAGGGGACAGACACAGAAGTGTCTGAGAAGTGAGAGAGAAGTTGCTGGCAAGGCAGTCCCTGCTCCAGTGCAAAAGGTCTCTGGGACAGCTTCCGCTATGCATCCCATAAATGATTTCTATAAAATAGTGGCTGAAGAGCAGTGAGGCTAATTGAATGACAATTACACAACAATCCACTTGGAGCTGCTTTGATTACTGGTCTTGTAAACTATTGAGAGGAAGAACTTAAAAGGAATCGAAATGACCTTGTCAATTGGGCAGGTGTGTTGGGATGCCAGACTGATTCAAGCCATGGGAATTACTGCTCTGGTCACAATCCTACACTTCATGCCATCCTGCCCAAAGGTGCAAACAGAGCTGAAATCTGGAATAAGAACCAATGCATTGTTTTCCCTTCACTTCCAATCTTTGTCTGAGCATTGGTGACAAGCTGGCATTAACAAAACAGGTGCACAGTGGTACATACCAGCCTGCACTCAGCTCCCCTGTGCCTTACTAATGGTGCTAAGCACAGCAGTCTATCCTCCAGCTCCAGTTTTACTTCTCTGCTTCTGACCTGAGGTGCTTTAACCTACTATTTGAGTAAAGTTCTCAGAAAGATATGGAAAAGCTGAGCAGTAGCAAGGCAACCGCTGAATTTGCAGTTTTATGCCCGCACCAAGATGGGACAGCTTAGAGCAATGTAGTGTAAAATTTCTGTGTGTCTGCTTGAGTCATAACCCAACTGAAGGCTTGGAAGGAGAGGGGAAAAAAGGAAAAAGAGATGGAAGAACAGGTATTTTCTTATGATCAGTAAAAGATGACTGTGTGGTTTAAAAGCCTATTCATTGAACTGTGAGGAGACATTACATTAACTGTGAAGAGACAGTACCTTTATAGAAGAGGATGCCAGTTCAATTGATGACTCTTCAAGGCCAAGATCTCGCCTTCTTTCAGCTCGAACTTCTGCATAACTAACAAAAACAGTGAAAAATTTAAACCAGTTTTTCAGTGTCAGGCCTCAGCTGTCCATGAAAACAGATGCGCTGGATATTATTTACTGCACTCTGACTGTCCTGCCACACAGGTCACGATAGAGCTTTCCCGTTGAGTCAGAAGCCGTGCACAGCTCACGCACATGCGCGCACACTTTATATACAAGGTGCTTAGAGAACATCGTGGCACAGCCTTGCAACCTGTGAATAACCACATGTGCTGAGTGTCCATAGATCAGAAACAACAGGGCAGTGTCACGGTGTCACGGTCCCACTCCACCCAAGCAGAACTACGCAATTAATTGAACTCATCATTCCAACCACAGATGTAGATGCCTCTTTGCAGATGTTGGCCCTGGATGCCTTCAAGCAACACTCATCTAAAAGCGAAGCTCTGGGGGTGCACACAGCACCATGCGTGCTACATCAGGGTTAAAATCCCTCACCCTGGTGGGGGCTCTGAACACAAAATGCTGGCTGCCCAGGTGCAATGTGAGGTGGAGGCAGAAATCCCCAGGAATGTGCCTCTAAAAGTCTGTATTTTCTTCCGTTACTCTTTTTTATCTTAAATAATAAAATATTTACAGTAAACAATGCCACATGATTCACCACTGGGATAAATTGCAGAGGATGTTCTAAAGACTCTGAGCGGCTGTGTGTTGTGGGCACTGAAAGCTGTCAGAATTAAGGCTGCTGAAATACGAATGGGCTGTAATCTTTGTGGGGGGCAAGAGAAGCTGCAGAACTGAATTCACTTATATCAGTGTAGGCACTGAATTTTCCTGAAATCATGTTTTAAGCCTAAAGTTCAATTAACCTGTGTGTTTCAGTAATATATTCTAAGCCTTAACTATACAAGACAACTGTATTTCAAAATCTATTTAGGACTATATCACTAGGCTTAAGAGGTACTGAGAACAGAAGAAGAAACAAGTCCATGCACAATAAATTCAGAGCTTGAAGTGCAGCCCAATTGCCTGAAGGATGGCAGAAGCAACACAACTCAGAAGCAATCTCTCCATCTAACATTTGCTTAAAATAGCACTTGACATGTAGTTTATTTCAGCACTCTAACCACTGACACCTGTTTATCGGTGTAAGGTGTCCTCAGTCTGTGTTTCTGAACATGGAAAAAAATTCCCAGTTTACTTGTGCTTTTTCTTCCAGATGTTTGACAGGAGCAGAAGAAAAAAATCGCAAATTGATTCCTGGCAGTAAAGAAAGATGCACCAAGCTATACGTTTACTCAAGTTAATAGATCAAACCGGTATGTCGCTATTTTTTCGAGCCCTCCAGCAAATATATCCCTGCTATGACCACTGTTTTTGCGATGGCAGTGGTTAACGCAGCAGCTCTGGTGCTTCCACTCATGGCTGGCTCCAGCCCTGCTCCACAGCTGAGCCCAGAGCAGCATCCCACTAGAGGGGGATCCTGGGCCACGCTGCGGGTGAGGAATGTGGCCAGCAGGACAGCAGCTACCTTCCAGTCATGAATATTTAAAGCTCTCATCAAAAGGTTTCGTAGGAGACGTATGATCCCATTTACGCCCATAAAGCCGTCTGATTCTTAATGGCTTCAATTCTTTGTGATGCCATGACATCACTGGGGACAGAAGAGGAACGTAACACTGTGATAGACATGGCCAGTGGTGGCTTCCAGACCCAGTTGCCAAAGAGTGGTGAAAACACATTAAGCTTTTCCCCAAGTTCCCTGTCATACTAATTTTATATAATTGCACACCATCTTAGTGTGTTAAGGTGCACAGCAAATATTTGGCTAAGACAAAACAGGACGAGGAAACATAATGGATGAATACACGGGACATGTACTGTAAAGTGCGTGGTGCTTGCTCCTACCTAACTACCAGGTGAGTGCAAACGATGAACTCGGGCTTGGAATTCCACTGGTGGTAGGTGATGTAGTAGTGTGTCTGCAGCCAGATCCACTGCTGGCCTTTGGTCAGGAACCTGTAGTAACACGACTTGCCTTTTCCAAATTGCATCACTGGTAAACAAAAAGAAAGCACTTTATAGCAAACGAACTACAGAAAGTTCATGGTGCAAAGGTGATTAGAAAAAAAAAACACTTGGTCCCACTCTCTCTGTAGTGTCTGCTACCACACTAATAAAGCTCTTGCGGCTTGACGGACACACAACCATGTGCTGAACTTTCATTTGGGTTCCTTCCTGCTACTAATTTTCACAAGAGTGCGCTTTACTATTTTGAGATTGTTCTTATAACTAGCAATTGGCATAACTACATAACTGGTTATATTCCTAGAACTAATTAGTGGGCTTCTCTGAAAGTAATAAGCATAAATAACATCATTTAAGCAAGGCATTTGCCTTTCAGAACTACATGAGAATGAATTTCAGAGATGGTAGCTTGAAGTCAGGATCCTAATAATGACACAAAACAACAAGATACTGGAGTTTAGCATTTTAACTGAGAGTTTGCTTCTAATACAATAGACCTGGTACATATTATCAGGGTACGTCCAGAAAAATCACAGATGCTGTGGTATAACAGGAACATAATGAGGGGAACGACATTAAATAACCACATTAATTGCTCCCAGACTGCTGTCAGTACAAAATGAAACATGCTCATTTTAAATACCCATAATTAGTGCAAAGTGAAATACAAGTGTGGTTTAAGCAAACCCATTTCACTTCACAGCAGGCGAGATGCCTGCCCACAGCGGTCAACCTGATGGACGGGAACTTATCCAGCCACGAGAACCCAGGCACTTCTACAAACCTGCACATCTCTACTTTGTTAACTATCAGGGCTGCTGAAAGCATACAGACTTCTTTCCCACAGATGTTTCTGGTGGAAGGAAAAGACTCCTTTCCCTGCAAACAACCCTGCGTGGCCCTGCAGCCACAGAGGGGCTGTGAGGCTCTGCTGTCCCGGTCAGGCCTGGGGCAGGTGGCAGTTCGTGCTTAGGTCCTTCTGGACTACAGAAAGTCCCCAGGAATGGTGACAATCAACAACATCCCAGGGGTCAGGGCTGCCTTCATAAATGGGCGACAGAGTGTAGGAATTTCTGGATTCCCATCTATTAATCTAATTTCACTCTCACACAACATGGGCTTAAACAGGGTATCTGCTAATTTGGGAAAGCTGCAGAAATAGTTGCTGATCTGACTGGATTCTGCAGGGACACAGCCTCCCAGTCAGGCACGGCTAAGGCAGTCTTTCTTTCATGGGAAGAGGGCATTCCCTCACTCCCAGACAGAGATGCCTTTTGCAATGACAGTGAAAGGCTGCACGAGTGAGACATGAGTTCACAGACAGGCATGCTGCGGAGGGATAGGAACTTACAGTGTTCATGGCACCTAGCGAGAAGCTCCAGATCATCTGCGTGGTAGTAGTCATACCCTGACGTTCCCAGAACCTCAAAGGGTAAGTATCCTATAATAGGTGGAGCCCTAGGAGGGAAGCAAAGGGCAGGCGGTCAGCACAAACCTGATACTGTGACACCAGGGCTGACATGCTGTGATGCTAGAGACCAAAACCATCTCATACATCCACTTGGGAGTGGATTTTCATACACACCATGATGCATTGCCATATACAAGCAGAAAAAAAAAAAAAAAAAAAGAGAGAGGGAGAGGCAAAAACTGAGAAAATGAAAAGGTGTGTGTTCACTGTTTCATAGCCTATTCATTATGTGGGTGTAGAGAAGGCATGTGCGTACGCAAGTGACTCAATTCATTAAGCACGCTTGTGAGACATGGCTTGAGAAATGCTATGGATGTTCATGTGCATAATAACTTGGAGCTTGAGTAAAACGATCCAGTAGGTTGGATATGTCATCTTGGTAGTGAATGTAGAGGGAAAAGTAAGTGGGAAGCTGCAATGTGTGTCAGGACCAGCTTGGGTAAAAGAGAAAGTAATTGTTCCCATGGAAAAGGTTGGGAAATTGCAACCAGCAAAAATGTGGGTAGTAAAGACAAGAATAGGTATGGGGCTGATTTTGAGAACTGATACTTCTATGGCAGGTAGAGAAGAAATTGAGGAAGTATTTAGACAGGCACATTGAAATGACTTACTAGACTATTCTGCTGTCAATTCTAGATGTTCCATTTTCTAGCCAAAACCTGATATTCTTTTTTTTTTAAGCAGGTGTCCTAACAACGCTGAGCTTGTACACAGCCTCCACTGGAGCCTGCTAGCTTATGATTATGAAACAGCACTGAAATGCGAGGTGAAAAACACTATTTTTACCTCTGGTCCCTATAGCAGCATGCCACCTCCTGGCCAAGGCACAAGTACACTCCCCCTTGCATCGACTCAAGCACCACAGGTACTTGGTGAGGCAGGATTTGACCATGCTGAGCTCATTTGGCTTTTTGCTCCACCTGTTTGTTTAGGCTGCTGGATGTGCTGATAGCAGGAGGCTCGCCTGCCAAGTTCAGCACTTCCTCAGGAGGCAGTGTGTCAGCGGAACACTTCATGCTTCAAACGTGGGGCAGTTCAGAGGTGGCACTGCCCACTGAACGTGCCTCTCGCTCCACCTTTCTCTTGGATTGTCAAGTGACCCTCTGCAGGAAGGTGAATGCCACAAAGTGGCCAAGAACAAGAGCAAAAAATTATTTAAGTTAAGTACATTTGGGTTTGGACAGACAGATCTTCAGTCTTCTGGATATTAACATGGGAAGTCCTCCTGTTCTGGTTCAATGACCCAGCTCCACAGTCATACCCCAAAGAGATGCTGTGGGCATAGATTATTCAACTACAGAGGGCCAGAAGAGGTCTATAACCTCTCCCTTACCAGGTTTGTTCTTTTCTCATTGTGCAGGGAGGCTCTAAGTCCTGCCTGTGCCCTCCTGAGGGCTTCCCCACAGCTGTGGGCAGCCTGGCAGCAAATGGGAAATGGGGGAAAAGGATGTATGGACGGGGATCTGCTCAACAGCAGCCCCTGTGGCACACCACCAGGAGGATCAAGGGCTCAGCAGGAGCTCCCGAGTCTGAGCAATCTGCTAGACCTTGCCCAGCACAAGGAGCTATGTGGAGGAACCAGGCTTCCACACTCTGCTGGCAAACCTCTTGAAACAGAGCCCGCTTAGTACACAGTGGTCTCCGCCACAATACAGCCCTATTTATCCAAATGACTCCTCATAGAGCACTGTGTTCCTTTTCTTCATGTGACACAGATTTCTGTTAATGATGATAATACGTGTATTTATTAAAGTGTCCTTTCTTGCCATCTCTTTGGCAGATTGGCCAGTGTCTCTTGGCTCTAAAATGGCATGCTTATCTTCAAGACAATAACGTCTTTCAGATGCACATCAGATAAACATTTGAGCTGATCAGGAAAGTATTATGCTTCCATGACTTTTGCCAGATTTCCTTAAATGAGAAAGCAACGACAAAATGCTCCTAATCTGTCATTTGACAAGGAGCTGGCTCGCTTGTGGAACAATTTAGAAGTGTCTTGTTAGCTTAACTTCCAGCCTTGAGGCCTGCAGCTGGCTGTGCAAGTGGAAATGCAACATCTTCAGAGAGCCTTTGAGTGCCGGACTGGCGACTGGGTAAAAAGCCTGACGGGTGGGCCTTTCAGCTACGAGCCTCCAGCACAAGAAGTGCTGGCCCAGACCCCGCAGTCTTTTAATAACGGAAGAGAAAATAAGGAAAATGCAGAACAGACATAGATTGTTATCACAGTTCACAGTTTTTCTTTCTCTACACATATATATATGTAGACCAGGAAAACAGATTTTTCCCAGTTTTCTAACGTTTATCCAGGTCTGTGGAGTGCTTTTTGCATTATTTATCATGACTCCATATATGCCATTGCCATGATATGAAAGGTCCTGGTTCCAAGCAATGCTGGATACCTGCTGCTCCCACTGACGGCACACTTCATGACATCAAGCCGTGTGAGCTGATGTAACCACACAAGAAACAGGAAAATACCTAACAACATTTCACAGTGTCCTAGAGATCCTGGGTACTGCACTGAAGAGAGGTTTGAATCAGTGATTAAATGAGACAACCCACACGATTCCCTTCTGGTTCTTGGGTCTGTGCTCGCCGCTTAGAGCTGGTGCTGTCACAAACTGCCTCAGCATCTGCATTAGCTTAATCCACTCCCAGGAACAATGGTTTCCTCACTGGGGATATCAGTGGGACTGGAGTGGCTGCGAGTGCCCAGCACAGAGCTTCCTCTCTGAGTTATAACCCAGATTCATCAAAAGACTCTTTGATACGCTTTAAAGAAGCTCCTGCGTGCCTTATTCACAGCAGCTGCTGGGACACAGCCCTTTGGAAAGCCAGCTCACTGCTTCACACAGTGACATAAGGGGCTTAGGGCTCTTTTAGGAATCCTTGTTGAATCACCTGATTCTGAAAATGTGTCTCATTGGGCAGGCCAATTAAAGTCTAACGAAGTCACTACAGTGAGATCTCCACAATAGGAATAATAAGCTGACTGTCCCGAACCACACAGTGTTAACCGTAGGGCTGTCGCATGGCCAGTTCTGCTGCGCTTCAAGGTATGACGCATGGAGCACACATCTTCCTTACTACAGAAATGCAAGTCATTCATCATTTATACTCTCTCTTTCTCTTCCTTGTTCTAAATGTGCAGATGATATTTAGTCCACCCCCCTGTAAAACTTCTTTCCTACAGCCTTTCTTACTGGTGGTGTATTTCTAGTGATGGCTGCCTTTGCAGCTTGCGGAGGAAGGGATAATGAAAGGGCAGGATTTCACAACATGTTTATGTATACATGTCAAATGCAGAGAAGCAAAAGGGAGAACAAACACCTCCAGCTTCTTCTGAAGAAAATGAATCCTATGTTAATCAGCTTAATAAAGTGATTCCTGTCTTTTTCACTCCACAAGCCCACCGTACTACATTCATTCAAAAATAAATCTGCAATTAAACCATTTAACCCACTGCTTTTACTTTTATTTTTATAAATTCCATCGTTTATCAAGGTCAAAATCAAAAGTTTATCAATACAACAAAATATTTAGAAGGGTTCCTGGAAGCTGTAGATGGTGAACAGAGGATACAGGTAACAGGACCCACAGTGCTCAGTTTCAATGACTTAATGTCTTGGTGAAGTTAGACATCTTTCTAGACATTTAACCTTCACTTTATATGGTTTCTTACCTGCCTTAAATATGAAAGAGGGAAAAGCTTTTAAGGAGGCCTGATAAGTAAGTTCAGCATATTATTATCTATGTTGTTTAATTTAATTAGAGCTATTTTACTTGGGATCTCAGGCAACAGCAACATAAACATTTCTCTTTTTAAACTACAGATTGTTTATACTTCAGTGACCAAATCTCTTACCTGTGGTCCAAGAATAAAAATTTCCATTCCAAACTATGCCTCGATGTGAATTCTTCGCATGGCTCTTCAACATTGCAGAGCTCCTGCAAAACAGTTGGCACATTCAGATATTTAATTCTGCAAAATAACAAAAGGAGCCCTCTCTCAAGACCACAAATGCACCATCTTGGTGTAACAAAACCTAGCAAAACGCAAGGCTTTTAAAGCACTTGACTTTTTTTTTCTCTAAGGAATGCATAAACCTTGTTTTATAGATGCATAAACTGATGAAAAGTGGCTGAATAATTTACCCCGGGCTGAGTTTCAGAGCTAGGATAAATAGTCCAAGAGCCTCATCTTGCAGTCTGCAGGCAACATTCTCCAACTTTTTGTAAATACTGCTAACTGAAGACGGATGACAGAGCAGGTTCCAGCCTCAAGCTGGGCTGGCTGATGCTCTCTCCAGCAAGAATCACGCACTGTCATTATCCCTGCCATCGCTGCACTGTGCCACAGCACACTTAAAGATCAGGAGAAAGAATATGAACTGTGGTGCTCGGGGGCTCAAGGTGCAGGTGGCCTTCTTACACAAAGGAGCAGTGGGGTGTATTTCTTTAGTGGCTGCAACATTTCAAGCAGTTTAGCTGGGCACCTCTTACTGGCACCTCCCGAGCTTGCTGCTCTGAAACATCCCATCACACAACCACCTCTTCTCAAACACAACTCCCATTTTATGTTTTCTCCTTCCAAAATAACTGTCATCTCCCACTCCCAAGCACGGCAGTGTCCTCCCTCACTTACAAGCCCTCAGCACAGCCAGTTTGTGCTGCTGAATGTGCTCTTTGAGAGGCTGCTGCGACATGGCTGCTCTTGCGAGGGCACCGAGCGCAGCTCATGGTACGGCAGCAGCTCCAGCTGAGCACGGGCTGGCTCCGGTATGAAGGGGAAAAGGCAGTGGGAGAGCTCTCACCTTTAAGAACTGCGGTGTGACGAGACGAACAGTTGCTACGAGGCAAATCTGCTCTTCTGTGGCTGACCTGAAAGCTCGCGCAATAGCTGACTCAAAGCCATTACAGGAGGGTGTAGGCACTAGACACAACCAGACAATTTATTTAAGAAGAAGAGGAAGGAGACCTTTCTTTTCATGTTAAGACAGGTACAATGACTGATGAAACCCAAACAACAAACTCCTCCGACCCACACCGTGATGCCACACTGATACACGCTGATGTTATTTAAAGCACGATCCTTTAGGCTCCAAGTTACAGAGCTGCAGCCACCTACCCCTGGCTTGCGGGGAAGCTTCATAAGACAGCTCTGATTGCCCGCAGCATGCAGCTACAGCCTCCTTGCTAGCGTGTCCTTAGAGAGAATGGAAAACTGATGCAAAGACACTGAACTTCAGCTGACTTTGAAAGGTGGAGGGCTTTGCACTATTTCTGCTTTTTCCAGTGTGTTTTACAAGTGTCCCTTTAAAATCACAAATTGAAGATCAAGAAGATTACAGAAAGAACTCTTTGCTACCATAATTTTGCCCTCAATCTTTTTTTCTCAATACAGAGTAGGTCACAACTGGATGTTAGAAGATGTGGTGAACAAAAGGCTGGATTATTTTCCCAAGGAAATTGTTCACATCAAATCTAGAAATTTCTCCCTTTTTATTTTATTTTATTTCCGGGAAATAACACCTTTCTGCAGCCCAACACTTGCAAGATTCAAGATTTTACAAGTTTCTCAAACTATTTCATCTTTAAAAAGTGTCACTCAATTGCCACAAGTGAAACAGAATAGCATATTTTACTGGTTAATTGGGTAAGTAGGCTGCTTCAGAATTGGCAACAAGTCAAATGGAGGGAGAATCAGTCTGATGTCACTTCTCTGACCAACAGCCTCCCCAGCACTTTTATGTGAAAAAATCTCACTAACATATCCACAGCACACTCCATCCCTGCTGATTACAGCATTTTCAGCTTAAACAAGGCCTTTAGGTGGCTACAGAAAAACACACAATTTAAAGGAGAGAAGCTGACAGGCAGGCTGGAGAGGTAACTTACCATGAGTAAAATATTTAAAATCCACTACAAATTTCACATATTCATATGTCAGGGGTTCATTTGGATCTAAGCTGCCTCTTGCTAAATGGCAGCAAAACTCTATTTGCTTTTCCACTGAAAAGAGAGAAAGAGAGGGAGACATACACAATGTTACTGGCAGCCTGCACTTTAGCATACTCAATATATCGAATCTGTCCAGGTTTTTACACCCACCCTGCTGCTGTGGCATCTGAGCACACTTTGCTGAGATGCTCCTGATACCCATAAGCAAACATATAACTAGTAGGAGCAATGATCAGCTGGTTCTGCTTTAGGATGTGTATGATCACCCTTTCTCCCATGGCTTTATAGTTACCCCACTACACTGGGGCTGAAGCCCTGGCAAGATCGAAGTCAGTGGTATTTGCCCCTGACTTCATCGTGTGCGCGATTTAGTGTGAAATACTCGACAGATGGATTGCTCGTGGGACCCAGACCAAAGGGCACTGGAGTCACCCTAAGTCTATCCACTGACTGTGGAGGGCACCATGCCAAGCTCTTGTTCACTTTTCTTCCCAAGGTCTGAACTCCACGGGTTAGACCGTGGGCTCTTCAGCTGGAGGGAAACCATCCCACGTAGAACACCAGCATGAGGGCTGCTCAGCTCCTGTGCATGCTTCTGGAGCAGTGGAGAGGGAGGTGAGCCCTGGTGGCCACGGTGAACCACCAGCGAAGGGGAGGCTAGGAGGAGGGGGTCCCAGCACAGGCTTGGTGAAACGTGGCTGTAAGGAAGATGCGGCTGCCAGCTCTGGTGCTGGGGACATGGTCTGGGGAGAACGGCAGAGGAAGGGACATTTTGGGAATGGGACAGCAGCCAGCAGTAGAGATCTGGGTGGACAGTTCAGATAGAAAAGCTGTTGCTTAAATTGCATGGAGGGTTTCTCAGGTGTCCTGAGACATGCCAGTTTCCTAAGGAACAAAGGCTCTGCCAAATGTTCTTCCCCAGAGTCCCTCACTCCTTTCACAGGCTCAGTCCCACCCTGAGAAAAATATTTAATGAGGGCAGCTTCACTCTGTCCTGTGACCCGAAGCAAACAGTGAAATACAGACTGTCCAAATCAAGTATTGGGAGCAAGTAGGAACATCACATGACAGGCAGCATCAAAACCCAGAAATATTAACAGAGGCAAAATAGCAGCAGCAGGCAGGAGAATTAAATAGCTGGAGAGCCCAGTGCAGGCTGCCCCTGGGAGCTGTTTGCCTTTGGCAAATTTCCTTGATCGACAGACAAGCAAAGAGCTTACCGTTTAGAAAATCAGCTGCAACAGGATCTGTCATGAGCACATGCGGAGAAAGGAGCTTGTAGACCTCGCTCTGCTCTCGCTCAGGCAGAAAGTTTAATATATTTTGGTCCACCAAATCTGACTGATGCAAAAGAATGCTTTGTCATGTTCAACAGCACAGCCTGACACAACCACACAAGTTTTCATCCTACAGTGGAGCACAGATGCTGCCAGTCTAGCACAGACGCTTAAAACAAGGAAACCCAGTCAATCTGCAGGTGGATCTAGGGCAGAATATCACCCTTAGGTTATTTTACCCCGGGTAGCTATCTATTTGCAAAAGGTTGAATGGGTTCCAGAGGTTGCCCTTCAGTTCAGCCAGATGCAAGCTGGAAAAGAAGTCCTGATACCACAGGAATACAACAGGATGTGAAATATCATTTCAAAATGAAAATGTGAAACCTTTCCCTTTGGAAGCATAAGACAGAAGTAGGACAGCTCTTGCTCCCATCCTCCACTGGTCTTTTAGGCTGAATGTCTGGCAAAATCAACTCGTCCTGCAAGTGTTCCAGTGCTGATAAACCCACAAGTCCTGACTAAAGGGGTTCTACCAAAATGTCAGCACATATTTGTTTCTCTGCACACCAGGACATTCAGCCAGGTTAGGACATTCAGGTTCGAATTTACCCTCACATAGCATAATATATGGCTCTCACTTTGCACCAGATAAAAACAAAAATTGGTTTTAAGCAGCCAGCAGAAGCTTCCATACCAACAACTAACTGATCTCATGGAAATTCTCATGGAAAACTCTTAACATTTTTGTTACTAAAGACCATGGGCTCAAAGTAGAAAAACCCAATGTCATTAGGAGAGCATACATTTAGTCCTGAAATCATCTTTAAATGATCTGAGAAGAGTTTCAGCACATACAGATTTCATAAACATGAGGTTTTCTATATACCTGCTGGGATAAATGCCACCCAGATCCTTCTTCAGACAAGCAGTCAAGCTGCAAGTTATTAGTACAGTGATTTTGCAGATTTTTTTAGCTAACTTACAGACACTAAGACAGAATCACAGGAGTCTGAGAAACTCTCTAAGAGTTTGCTGGTTTATCCACCACCCATAGACAGTTGGCTCTTTGGTTGGACAAAATGAAGCCCCATCTCTGCAGTGACGGGGCTGTGTCAAAGCAGGGGAGTGATTCTGCAATGTATTGTGTTAGAACTTACCGGTAAGTGTCCAAGCAGAGATGAGACACTATCGGATACATAAATAATAATCCCATCAGTGGTGAGAGCGATGAGAAAGCCATCTAATGCCTAATGACAAAAGGCAGACCAAAAGAAAAAAAACAAAAGAATTATGCATGGGAACAACTTAAAATACAATACAATAGGCTAATTTATTCGGTGGTGATGACTGTAACAGTCTAAAACCAATATAAATCAATTATGGCAATGACAGTTCAATGTAGAAAAATAAAAATGACACATGGTGTCTAATTCAGCATTCTTCTTATATTCTTATTTGCTCATTAATATTAAATTGACTTGTATTTTGCACCCAGTGAGTACATACTTAATATGAAGCAAGACAGTGGTGGCTGAATTTTCTACACCCACACAATCCTAGTGACTTCAGTCACTTCATTATGTGTTCTGAATTACACAATAGTTAACCAATTCAGTGTGTAAGGAAATGTTAGATATCATCACAGCAAACCCAGCATTATGGATGGATAGATGGATGGATGGACAGATGGATGGTTAAGCAGAGACAGACAAATCAAATAATACTGTTTTTTTTTTTTTAGCTATTTATGGCTAATAAGGACAAGATCTAAAGCCTTATTTATTTTGCTTAAAACACTCATTTGCTAGGCAACTGACATGACTATTTGAAAGTTTGTTTTCCCTTTCTTTTGAAAGTTTGTTTTCCCTTTCTTTTTCACAATGGTTTCTGGCCTGGAGTCTACATTCTCTGTGCCTTCTAAATCACTGCATGTGCTTTCTTCTTTGAGTGCTCTCTCCCTGTTCTTCACAACATCTTCTCGTACCATTGATCCAGTCTCTGTTCCTATTCTTCTGTAACACTTAGAAGGTCTAGGAGGTCTGATGTCTGGCCAGCACCACGCACAAAGCCAGCTCTTCTAAAGACATCATTAGGCTGCTCTGCAGCTCAGCTTGCAGGGAGGCAAAGATGCTGCGCAGAGGTAGCATCCAGCATCTTCCCCTACAGCCAGTTATTCCCTACCTCACTGTGACTCCCTGCCTTTGCTAAAAATAAGCCCTCTCTGGGTAAAACCACTGATTTTAAGTAAGCTGGTCAATGGTCTAACATAGTCCAGCAAACCAACAGTTATTAAAGGGCTCTCTCCCCTGCCACTTCTAAGGGGGAAATTTGTTTTGATTCAGCTGGAACAAACTAGCTTGTTTGGTAAGAAAAATTCCCAGAAAGAATGAACAGACTTTTCCAGGGAGGTGAGTCATGACATCCTGATGAAAAGGAGTAACTAAGACACTGCAGCACCTCCCAGCTCAGCCCAGCATACACCCTAATTTTGGTGGGGCAAAAAGCAACAGCTGCCTACGCAGGGTAGGAGATGTCCTTGCCAGAGGAGCATGCAGTACAAAACCAAAGCCTCATCCTTAAGAAAGGAAAAACGTATGCTTGTGTGGTGTTTCTAGATCAGCTAATCACTTTATAGGTGAGAGTATCAGGGCTGATCTGAACGCGTGTAAAAGCAACCGAAGTAAAAGACACGGCAGTCACATCACAGGTACAGTCCTGCACAGCTAGTGGCAGAAAAGGCAGCAAAGCAAAGGCTGCCTTGCCAATGGGATGGGGGAAGATGGGAGCTGCCCTGCTTTGCTCAGGTCCTTTGCAGTTTGTTAATACTGCCAGCTCTAGCAGCTGGTCTGAGAAGGGCATTTCTCTTTTTCCTCTCTCACTTGGCCAAATCTGGGCCAAATTAGTCTTCGTGCCTAAATGAGAAACTGTTTACCTTTAAGGGGAACCAGTCATATTTTTAATTCTATGTCTGCAAAGCATTTAGCACAACACTGGTCTCTGTCAGGTTTGGATTATATGTGCCAGCAGAGTAGAAATCATTAACATTGGGACCCACAGGTGAAAGGAACTGTATCTCTGAACTACTCCAGTGCACCGATTACTTTTCACTAATCTATGCTGCTTTAATTTCTTCTTACCTCTAACATCAACTGGGTGAACTCCTCGTTGCTAAGAAATGAAGGCTTCCAGTCTTGTCTAATCTCACAGGCTTCTGTCTGTGCTGTGATTTCTTACAGAGAAAACATCAAAAAAGCAACATGACTCACATTCATTGGGACCTTTTTTTTCATTTTCAAGTAACACGATTTCTTTTAAGAGGCTTTCAGAGGAATCATCCTCAGATCATTCTCCATACAAAGCCTTCTTATATGCAACACTCAATTTCCACGCCATCACGATACAAATGCATTAGAAATCAAGAAAAGAAGAGGAGACATTTTGCGTAGTCTGAAGGAAACCATCAAAAACAAAGAAAACAGTTTCTTCCAAGATGTTCTTTCCAGTGCTCTGGGCTAGCCTCAGAGTGAGCTGAACATCACTGACAGCAGACCGGGTCGGTGGCTCTGCAGCCACTGCAGGAAGGCGTGCAGGAGCACACAGGCAGCAGGAGGGGCTGCACCCAGCCGGCTCCTAGCCCGGCAGGCCTGGGAAGAGGGAGCAGAAATCCCCTTCCCCAGGCTTTTGTGGCTTGTGCCGCTCCTCCCTCCTGCTCTGCTTGAGAGCACACAAAGCATGCCAGGGGATGCGGAGGTCAGTGAGGGAAACGCAGCGATGTCACTGCATTCAAACCTAGCCCACCTGTTGAGGCCAACTGCCATGCCTTAATCTGCCCCTCACTTAAGTTCATGTCCTATATAGGGTTTCTAGATGCTTGGGAAAAACAGTTTTCATCTTCTGAGCAGCAACTGGCTGTTGGTCAGCTAGAGAGCCAACGCCTCCAAGGGGAAGGGGCCAGTGCCCTCAGTACCTTTCTGTTTCTGTAAGAAGTCGATGGTCCTCTGCAGTATGGTGGACTTGTCCATCTTGAGAGGGTGGCCATGGCCCTGCAGCATTGTGCAAAGCTCTTTAATGAGGACATTGAACTGGTCTCTCCTCTTCTTTTCGGATTTGTTGCGTGATGCCCTGGATGACAGAAACATAAATGTCATTTAGTAAAATGAAGGGTCTGCAGCTCGACCCAAGGAGAAGCAAGTGGCCCTGTCCCAGCAAAGCACTTTAAACACAAGAATCTGAACTCTGCTGGGACTGCTCATTTGTTTAAAATGAGGCTTGGGAGTAAGTGTGGTATTGGTGCTTAGAGCCTTGCAGCAGGACTGAACTCACTGTCGGCAAGGAATGCCTGCAGGTAACAAATAGGATTTATGTGCATTTGAGCAAGACTGTATCCTTACATACATTTCAGAAGCAGTTCTCATTGTTTCAAAATCAGTGATGACTAGACAAAGGTGCTAGGGGCGAAATTTCTCCAGTAAAATAGTCCTGGCATCACATACTGACTTTTTGCCCACTTTTGTTTTGCAGCTACTATGCACGCATATAAAGGTCAAAATGAGAAGGATGCCTCATTCCCGGATTTGTACTTGCAGAAGTAGCTCATTGCCAGAGAACACTGTGCAGAGACAACTTGACTGCAGAATAAAGTCAAGCACACACTCTCATACCAGGTTTTGAAAATCTGGAGTAGCAGCAGCATGATATATGAAACTGGGCACGTTAGGAGTCTGGCTGCGGAAAGCACAGACTAGTTTCCGGCTTGCATTAATATAATTTAAGAATGTTTTATTAGGGTTTTCCCCTCCATTAAAAACAATAAAGGAGAAAGCAAATCCATTCAATTTCTTCCAAAATGTTCCAATGCTCATATCTGAGATAACCCTATTTTCATACAACCTCTTCCAGTAGTAATTAATTTTCTTTACAAGTGTATTCATGATGATACATGGTCCCTGTGATCCAGCCCGAGTGCGGTATGCAGAAAGCATTTCCATTCACTTTCAGGTTGGCATTTGGAGGTTCTCACATCCAGCATTTGCGTTCACAGCCCTCTGTTTTGGCACTAGTGTACAATGAGTAATTAGAACTGAACCAAGCTCCTCTGAAGGGAGACCAGCGCCTACCTGTGCTAAGGCAGGACTGCCCTGTAAGTCTCGTGGGGAGCTCTGCCCCAGGTGGGTAGCACTGCGTGAGGTCAATAAAATCGCAGGTCGGGGTACTGCATCGGCATAATAAATAGCCATGGGATAACATGAGATTCTGAGGGTAAGGCAATGTAATCTAAGGAGCACCGAGCTGATTAACTGATCATAGGGATGGTCAAATACACCCTGAGAAGCTTGAAAATGGCAACATAATTACATTTTATGTGGTCTGCTATACAGAGCCTGAAAACTGCAGGCTTTTGCCTCTGACATCAGTGTCCCAACTACTTTTTCAAGCATCAGACAACACAGCATTTACAGTTCTCCCCTGGGAGAGCTTCCATGCTCAATGCTCTGTGCATCCCTTCATACCTCTTTGCCCTGTCCTTCTCATCTTCATCCATCAGTTCGTTTACACAGCACAGGGCTCTGGAAGGCAAAGACAGAAGCACTTACTGAGTCAGACTGCCTGATCTTGGTGAGGATGTCAGAACACGGAGCTTACAGGTTTGTACGTTATGACCTCCCAGATGTTTCTAGCGTCCCCTTCCCCAGCCTCCACTCGATTACATAGTTTCTTGCTTATTCTGTCACCTACTGAGGCTTGGGAAGTGAAACCTTTGCCATATGCCCAAAGAACTGTAACTGTACAGGGAAAGAGCCAGCAGCACCCAGCCTGCCTTTGCAGTCCCCTCTGTGAACTGGCCCCAGCCACTAGCAACCTGATGCAGCCAGAGGAACACCAGGGATGGGGAACCCTACCAAAGCACTGGTTTCTGCACAGGAAACAGCATCTCCCCTGCAAATGTGAGAGCTGATCTCAGTTTGATGTCTGTGCCAGGTAGCTCTGTGCCTGGCCCTGCTTTGGGGAGTCAACTAGGCTGCTGGAGTTCATTGCAATGCTTAAAGAGCATCTGAGATTTCTATCCCAGTGCAAGGGCATAGGAGGAAGGAGGAAGCTGTGCTGATCCCCCAAAGGATTAGTATTAGGCAACAACAGGGTATGGTCAGGAGATTCAAGGGATGATATGAGACAGGCTCACCCGAAGTGCCCTGCAGCCAACAACTGATGCTTGCACTGGCGGACTCCCACCACATCATCCCAGCTGCGTCCTACCACGGGGATTCATACCCAAGACTTCAAGTTAAAACTGTTCCTCAGCTGGCATTATCCAGGGAAAGGAAGGCAATGTGACCTGGCTTCCCTGGGGTCTGCCTGTCAGCAGTCATTGTGGGCTGCTGTCTTTACTGTGTACTAACTGTTCCTGCAGTACAGGTGAGGAGAACAGTTGGCCACAGTTCGCAGTAAGGACATGGTACTCTCAAGCCCTGTGCAATGATGAAAAATTCATCATGATGAGGGTGACCTCTTCACTGGTGATTTGCTCTTAGTGGCTCAGGTTGGGAACTCCAAATGAAATAAAACCACCCACAACTGAGAGGATGTCAAAGATGCTGCTCACAGAAAAAGCAAACAAAAATTCCCTCTCCCCCCCCCTGCCCTGGGGCAAGGATTCCCCTCCCTGCAGGAGACCTGGGCAGAGGAAACCATATGATTTCTTCAGTCCCAAAATGTCAATGTCCTCCATGGGGAGGGAGTGGTTCTCACTGCCTGAGTCACTGGAAGCTAACAGCCAAATTAGACATTACCTGTTCTATTGCTCAGATTCATCAGTCCAGACTGACGGAGTGGGATTAGCACTTCTTATCACCATGTAAATAGAGACGGAGAAAAATTAATCCTGGAAGGAAAAGCAAATCCAGTTAAAACACAGTTGCAAACAAGACTTAGCCTAAAGAGCGGCAATCACTTCAAGCTGAAGAAGTCTGCCGCTGCCAACTAGAAACGTGTTCAGGTCTAACTGGTGAGCAGAGCCTCCAGGACCCAGCGCTGGGACCTGTCTGGGACTCCTGGCTCTGTGTGCACCATCTGCTGCCCCAGGAGCAGCCTGGCAAGGCCCAACTGACCGCTCGTGTCCAAAAAATCACGTGGCCCAGTAGCGTGGAAGAATGGCCCTACTAGCGTGGGGCCACTGAGTCCTTCCAACACGTGACAGGTCACCTTGCATGTGTGCAATGAGAACCAGTGAGCATATCTGCCATTCACCAACACCGATCCATCTGGTGTTTGTGACCAAAAACCTCCTCTGAGATGTGCATGATCAGCTAGAGGCAGTGCAAGCCACAGCCGCCCGCCTGTGGATGGGTTTAGGGCCTCCTGTTAAGGTTTGCTTCTGAGAGGACATGAGGGTCTCCTTTTTGTTTGCTATTTACTCATGAATACTCTGAATGCCTCATGGACTTGAAGGTTTTAATGACATTAGTTATCCCAAAAGCTTTATTTTTGTTGTGCCATTTCTTTTTCCATATAAAATGTACACTGTTCCTCAGTTAGTTGTCCCTCATGCTCTCTTATTTCCCCAGCCTCTCTGACCATACCCACACCACAGCGCTCAACCCTCTGAAACTGTCGCTGTCAAAACTTTGGTTCAAGTGAGCCTTATTCTCAGGAAGGACGCGGACACAACCAAGCTGCCCAGGAGGGAGAGCAGCATCTTGAACAACAGCCAAGTGCTGCGTTTCCAAATTCAACAAGCTTTTAATGCCCTTGAAGCGACCTCCTTGCCTTGAGACGCAGGTTTGTTACCGCTTCTCCTGTTACCACCACGAGCCTTCAGAGTCAGCCCAAGGCACTGCAAAACACCCACCGACACTGCCAGTGACTACGGATTTGTAGCTATGGTGGCCAAGCAAGCATGCCTACATTTTTGAAAACCCAAAGGACTAGCACAGCAATAGCTTGTTCCCTTCCCAAAGGAGTGAAAGCACCTCAAAGGGAAGGAAACCCAGGAGGGTGCTGAGGAATCACTGTGGGATACACATGACAAGCACTGCAGAGGGCAGCTGGGACAGAGGCAGGGTTGACTGCATGCTAAATACCATCAGCAACACCGAGCCCGTCCGGTGGTACAGGGAGAGTGCTTTGTACGGGGGATTGTGTGAGCAACATGGGACAACAGGCCAAATTCTTGCTCACTGCAGCTACCTGGAATTATGTCAGTCCATCTGCTCAAAAGCTTGGCTCCGATATACTGTAATGCAGTGGTTATAAACTGCAGTACAGGAGTTACCTGGAAGAGGACTGAAGCTCCTGACACAATAGAAGTACAAGAGTAACACATAACCACATAAATATATAAAATACTCCACGTGTTTCAGCCGTAAGCACTTCAGTAAAAAGTGCAGTTGAGATTAAGTCGGCATTTTCAGCTCAGAACACGACCTTCCAGGGAAAACCTTACGCAACGCCTGGTATCCCCCGTGAGGCTGCACCTGCAAACAACAAACACCGCCTAACAAGTTGAAATAGGGCAGACCTGCTCGGCTTCTGTTCTCACAGCAGCCTTATGCTGGTCAATTTACAAGCTTTCCTCCTAGTTCAAAAGGAGTGTGTGATCTTGTTTGTTATCCTATTGACCTACATTAGAACTGAAATTCTTATCTTAGTCACCGCTTTTCATCGTCAGTGCTATTTTTTCAAAATCGCATGGTTGTTTCTCCTCCAGAAGGATGACCCACACTGAAGTTTTGCTAACTCTTAATAATTTCTGAGATACAGAGCTATAAGGAGTACTCTTTTTAAAGCAGTGGGTTAAATTATAAAAAAATACTTGGAACTACACAAACAGATCTATTAGAATTTTTCAGAAAACATTTTTCGTACACAGGCCTACACATGCAAAAATTCAGCCAAACAAAAGGATTCCTCCTGAGTTCTGAATGCAAAGCTTTGCGCAGAAACCTTCCCAGTGCCTTGCCATCACCTGTCTAACAACCCAAGGCTCCTGGGAAGCCGGACGGGTTTTCTGCCTTGTACACGTGGCTGCCCTGCCAGCCAGCTTGAATAGCAGTCAGCTGAGCGATGCTGTTTTGTCACCGAGAGGGACAACGTCCAGCTAACGCTCACCAAGCCTAAATTCGGAAGTGAGGTCCCAATTCCCCGCTCTCCAGCAGTAGTTGCTGCATCCCGCTGCGGCATGGCTGATGTGAGCTGCCAGGGGCGGTGAGGCTTCCCAGGGCTGTCCCGGGGACACCCCAGCGAGCGCGAGCGGTGTCCGCGGTCAGCGCCAGACTTGGAGGCTCAGACAGAATAAATGGCCATAAAAGAAGCCCCAGGCCCGAACACACAGAGAAGCTTTTTGCATGATGCAGCAGGATGGCGAGCTATAAAAAGTCTTAGCAGAAGACACCTAAGGACAGAATATTCTTAACCGGATTAAGCACCTCAGGACTACATTTGGCTAAGTGCTTTTTGTCTTGTTATGAGCCAGAGCTAAATATAGTAACCACAATACTTAAGAATAGTTTCATAAGGGTTGTATACACTCCTCAGCGAGATAAGGCACTTAGCACTACTGACAGAGGTATGTCTGCATGTTAAGAGTATTTTAAATAGCTCCAGATAGAATCTCTTTGACCTTAACTGTATTAACCAGAGGGATCAAAATTTATTTATTGCCTCCTGAAAATCCTCTCCTGCAACACTCGGAGAGAAGGACTCCTGACCTCTGTGGGCAGGTGAAGAGAGAGGACACCTGCCAATGCTGCCAGCATCTCTTTCCACCCCACCTACAATCGGTGACAATCAGCTTTCCCACCACGAAATGTGCATCCATCATGGCTTGATGCCCTCCGTAGAGGGAACAGATTTGTTCTTCCCTTGCACAAGGCATCTCGAACAACACTCTGAGCATTTTAAGGGCAAGTTATATTTTAGACTTTTCAAATATCACTGTATTTAAAGTTGTTTCCAGGGTTACAGAAAGGGCAGCGGAGTATGACAGCCTTAACAAGAGAAGGGACTTCTGAAACACACATCTAAAAGTTAAAATGCTGTTTCATCCTTTCTGCAATATTCTGGTACCATTTTCACTGAAGAGGGAGTGGGAGAGGGAATTTTTTTTTTTTAACTTTGTTTTGCAGAACTGTTTGACTTTAGGAGCTGAAACTGCAATATTTTGACTAAAGACAATGTTTATTTACTGGATTGCTGTAAAACATCAAAACATTCATGTTACTTTGAGAATAACTCTTAACGGAATAACACATTAGTAAGAATTATCCCCTGAAACCCACAGTTCCTATGACTGCTTCACTACAGCATTAATTTTAATTATTTGGCTATGTCACTGATGGCAAGGTAAAGATCACTGAGTCTAGTGCTGCCGATTTCTTTCTGAGCAGGAGCAAATGAAGTTCTCATCAGTCATCTAAAAGCAGCCCTGAACCCAGCTAATTTGATTGCTTTTTCCAACTATAGCAAGTGGTCTAATTAAAAATATTCTCTACGCATAAAAACTTTGTTTGCTTGTATTTAAATTTTCATAGAATTTTGCATTTGTGTAATGTATGGCAGTTAGGGAGTCTTCAAATCTATACTGTAGGAAATATTTTAATTATGGAAATGTGCCATGCTAATAATTTCCACACATTTTACATGCAGTGAATTCAGCAGAGAGCCCTCAATTACAAGATGCAGCACTTTGTGGCACAATGTAGTCGTAAATAAAAGAGCTAATGCATTCTCCAGCAATACGATTTATATGTCAATATGCCAATTTTTCATTCTTCCAGAGGCAACAGGAGGGCACAACTGCGGTTGACAGCTAAACAGCTGACTTAATTTTTAAAAGGCAGAATTTAACCTTTTCAGTAAAGTGTTACTGATTCAATTATAAGATGCTAATGTAAATGACATTTGAAAAGCCAACAGTGCCTCTGAACCTTGCCGGCTGTTTCGCACGAGGCGAGCATCCCGTCCCCCGGCACACCAGCGCGCAGCAGCCAGGAAAGCCACGGTGGCCGTGCTGCTGCCCAGGCCTGCTGCTGAACAGAGCCGGTGACAAACGGTGACACCTTTGGGCAAGTCTTACTTAACTTACTTAACTTACTTTTCCTTACTACTCAGGGAATCGGATCTTTCTCCAAAGTGGTTTCTCTCCATCTCATTGTTCCTTATCTGTCACCTGCTTTCATCTTCCATTGATTTTCTCTTCTCCATGTTCTTTGCTCCCCTTTTCCCAAAAGAGAAAAGCGTTTCAGTGCTCTCAGCACCAACGAGCCGCTCAGCTGTGACAACTCCACGTTTGCCCAGGCCCGAGGCATGCGCGACCGGCTGGCTGCTTGGGGACACACCGCCCTGGGGACCGTGCCAGCGGGGATGTCTCAGCACAGGTGGCTCCCACGCCACCTTGGTCCAGGCCCAGGAGCACTGGGTCCTGTCCCGTCTGAGAGCTCCTAATCCCCGGAGCCCCACCACTTATTTCTATTTTCCACCCGTGCCTGTATTTTCATGCGGCATCTCTGCAGAAACTGGGACAGGGTAAAGGTGGTGAACTGATGAGAGAACCAAAAATTCTGCGTCCTCTTCTGTTCATCTGCCAGAAGCAGGCCTTTTCTGCCCCTGCTGCAACAGCAGCATCTCATCGCGCTCACTTAGCTGCAGCGTACCCTTCCCTGGTTTACTGAGCTCTAAATTTAGCTTGTTACCTGTGACAGATTTATGACTACATTCATTACAGCAGTAACAGCTTCAGAGAGAAGCTAAGAGGTGCCCAAAGAAAATGGATTATACAAAACAATTACACCATAAAAAAGGCTGTATCAGAACACTGTGATTCAGCACAGAAATGAAATGAAAGATAAAGGGAGGAACAATGCTGCTGTGGGTTTTCTTTTTTTCTGGTTTTGTGTGTGTGTGTGTTTTTTTCTTTTTAAAGTAGGGTATGCTGTTTTCTGACAAAAGGAAAGGGGAGAAAGATTAAAAACACTAACAGACACTTGAAAAGAAAAGATGATTACTGGAACATTTTGTTCTCTAGGATTTTTGTCAGATCCTGGAGAAAATAGCTGGTCAACTTTGTTCTGTTCCAGCAATTTACTAAGCCTTGCAGGCTAAAGGTACAATATTGGAGAAGATTATTTAAAATGTCTCCAGGGCTTCTGTAACAAGAAGGGCATGTATTTAATTAATTCTATCAATTTGTCTAATAGCCTCTTAAAATCCGCAAAACATGGCAAAAGGCAGGACTGCTGATTCACAGCCCTAACAGTACAAAAACATAATTCCACTGGCACACGCACGGGAGGACAAAAATGAGTATGCAAATAATACTTCTTCTGCAGTCTTGGATGAATACCTGCGTTTATTTGTAGCCATGCAGTTACTACAGGAACTACCTTCCCAGTAAATGTTGTTGTACTATGAAATGATGATAATGTTTCTAACCTATAAAGAAATCTTTAACACACCCGACTCATTCAGACACAGTATTTCTGGACCTGAACGCTCTGTCTAATATTTAGAGCCAAATAATCCTCAAAACAATAACATACGGACAGTTCTCCCTTTTGTGGAATAGCAGCAATGGCAGTTGTTCACAAAAAATCCTTTAGCAGAAATTGAGACGTGTGTTCTCACGTGCCTATTTCCAGGAAAGGCACATAGAGACAAAGAGAAGGCAGCAATATTGAAAACTCACAACCAGAAGTCTTTTGAACGGCATGTTCTCCAAAATTTCCAGAAAATACCATTTTTCTTAAAGCTCTCATTCTGCTTATGGCTGATCCCGACGGTGCAAGTGCACATGCGTGTATGGGGTGCGTAGACACACGCTTACAAACACACATTTTAGTTCAGAACGATCTGCAAAAAAATACTGAAAGCAATCTGTTCCAAGGAAAGCAGTGGTGACATTCAGGATGAGTTCACCTTCTGATGTTGAAAGTTGAGCAGCCATTCCTGCTGGTGAATGTGCAAAGAAGGCGAGCAGGGCTCCCTCTCTCATGCCTCAGGGCACTTTCTGTCATGTTCACTTCTCTGGCAAATCACAAAAGATGGTGCTTATGTGTGTGGGGGGACGTTAACCCAACAAATTTCAGCAATGAAAAAAGCAGCTCAACAAGCTAAAAAAAAAACCGAAAACAACTAATTTGATTCTGCAGCTTAAACAAGATGGACAACATCTGGTCATAAATCCACTGCTGAAATTCTGGATCATTTCAGGGTTTCATTCAGCGCGGTTTCAACACTATCAGGGCAAACCATCCAGGCACCTCTTGAAAAGAAACCACCACCACCTGCCAGGCCCCCAGGGCCAGCTCCTGCGCCTGGGGTGGCCCCTCGGCACCCGGACACTGCCTGCTGGAGCCGCAGCTCCCCGCTGGGGGTGCCGCGCGCGGCTCCCACCCGGAGGGCACGGCTCGCAGCAGCTCGCTTTATGGCATTAAGCGAGGCCACTGGGTCCTTTTTCGGTTTTGGATTCTGTTTTGGCAGCTATGTAGGTGCTAGGACAAACGTGTCAAAGCTGTCTTTTCGGATGTGCTACCCTGAAATACCTCTTGCATTTCCTCTTCTGTTCTATTTACTACGGGTGAAACTCATCCCAAGCTAACATAAAGCCTACGTGCCGTTGAACTACCTACTTCTAGGCCTTGTGCTCTCCCTGGGTGCAGAATAAATGCAATCATTACAGAATAAAGAAAATCAGCCATCTAGCCAAGCTAAATACCTCCTCCTCCACTTCTTTCAGCAGGAGACCAACCCCCAGCTACCACCAGTTCGTTGAACGAGGCACCAGTAGCATCCATGTCCTCAGCTGTTCGCTTTTTCTGCTCAAACAATACATTTTTTGTTTGCAGTTACTTCTGTGCCTTTCTCAGGCTTGTATATAAAATGCATTTCGGATGGTACAGAGGAGGAGATGAGCATTTGTGCTTTGTGTTTGCTTGTGCTGGAGGTTGAACTCATAACGCAACAATAAAGGTGAGGCCCAAGGGCCGTTTGCCTCGCACAGTAAAAGCAGGAGCCTTCAAATGCGTCAGGAGCGGGGCCGTGATGGCTCCAGGACCACACTTCCAAACTGCTCTGTTCTGGGGAGGAGAAAAAGGGGTTCCATGACTTGGCTTCAAAGTCCTTCTCCTCTCAGGCTGCAGGACCAGCAGAAGGTGGCAGCTATCTGTGGACTGGAGAATCTCCTTTCAAACTAGCAAGTCTTCTGTCCCCATACATTTCTCCCCCAGCCATTGCCCTACAAACGGGCCTCAGCTCACTTCAAAGCCTGACAGCAACCACAGGCGATCTTGGAGTCAGAGCGCAGCTGTGAAAGCGAGGTACGTTGCCATCACTCATGAAAGCAAGAACAGTCTGCCATCTCCCTGACGAGCACATCCCGGGTCCCCACGTACCTGCCTCAAGAACAAATGGGGTGGTGCCAGACCTCTCTTTGGACCTCATTTAATGAAAGAGGCTCAATACTACCAGGACTCCTCCACTACATGGCCAGGTATTTAGTCCAGTCCATTTCTTTCTGGCATGCACAGACTGCAGTATATCACAGAATCACAGAATCATTTAGGTTGGAAAAGACCTCCAAGATCATCCAGTCCAACCTATAACCTAACACTACCAAGTCCACCATTAAACCATGTCACTAAGCTCTTCATCTACATGTTTTTTGAAGACCTCCAACCTCCAATGTCAATCTCTCTGATGCTTTGCAAGCAGCTTGCTGCCATCCTTTTTCTCCTCTACTGCTCCTACATCAGGAAGTCTCGGCACACTCCATAAACACAGTTATCCCTGTTGCACAAGTGAGGAAACAGGGGCACACATTTCACTTCTGTCTGTTTTTATGACTGTCCCAGTTTTGGGAAGCTGGATGTAAACGGAGTTACAGCCTAATTTTCAGTAATGCTGAAACCCAGCATAAACACCTACAAACAATACACATTTTGGAAACGCTTGACCTAAATCATTGGTCCAAGGTCAGGCAGCAGAGTTAAGAAGTGAATCCAGATGTCCTGATGATTAGCCCTGTCTACTGGCATTCAGTCAAGTCTTCCCTCCTAAAATAAGCTTCCTGAAGCATCAGACTATGGTCTTAGAACTCCCTTAAATATGTAGCACTGATAAGAACTGATTTTCAAGTGAAGGAGGGAGAAAAAAACAACAGTTCATTATTTTTTCCTCAAGTGACCAGTGAGTGACCAGTGGAAGGACAGCTCAGGATTCATTTGATCCCAAACTTCTGATAAATCAAAAAAAGTAAAATAAAAATAAAAATAAAAATCTAAAAGTTCTTCTCCCTTTTTAAAACAACATGAAAAAAAATGTTCTGCCTTAGTAATTCTAGACCTGAGTAATTTAATCTGCTCTCTGTTGCAATCTGTTTCTCATGTGTATCACCAGCCTGGAATTTCTGGAACTCAATACATAAGGAAGCTATTCAAATAAAGGAAATATTATGACAAAAGGATTAGAGATAGGTCTAAACCAGATTGAAAACCTCCCTGGAGCAGAGGAGAATTCAGCTGCCGATCCAGAGTTAAACCTCTTGACTCCAGCCCAAATCTCAAACCCAAACAGTGCCAAAACGATGGCACTTCCCAGTGCCAGCCCACCGCTCTGCTCTGGTTCAGAGAGAGAAGAAAGGAGAGAACGGGCTCAGGGGCCACGCAGGGCTACTGCAGCAGAAGTGGAGCAGCGCTAGTAGTTCGAACAGTTAAACTGCCCTATGCGAATGACCTGTGAGAAAATTATAAAGAGCTTTAGTAGTTAAAATTCAAAGTCTCACATGCAAGCTTACTTAGAGTTTTATCTACTTATCCATTAAATGAATATCAAAGGATTCGCTGCAGCTCAGCTAACTGACCTCATTTTATATCTTTGGCTTCACGCGTCCCAAGTTCAAGCGTAAGAAACCTCTTTACCCTCTTGGTGTGTTTAAGTCTGGAGCGTTCCAGGTATAACGTGCATGTAAGTCAAAAGGAATTTAAACAAAGCACTTACATTTCAAAATTTGTCTTATCCTCATTTGGCTCCGAGAATTTCAGCTGCTTTCCTTAAATGATCTCCTCGCATCTGCTCTCCAGCTGAGCCGTGTTCATGCCCCACTGACCTTACTGCTGCCATCTCTGTAATCTTGCAGCTGAGAATAACCAGCCACGCACCCCGGCCCCACAAGTGTCAGGAGCCTTTCAAGAAAGAGGAGGTATAAAAGAATCAGCTTTTATGTAAGAGGGAAAAGAAGGATTTAAGAGAAAAACCACTGTGCAACACAGGTGAGCGATGGGAACCGCGCGCCTGAGGAGCCCTGCCCCGGCTTCCTCGGGCAACGGGAACCGGAGGCGTCAGCATCTTGCAGGATTATGCTCTGCAACGGCAGCTGGCAGATATTTTTCTAATGCAGAGTACAGCGGCATCATTCACACTCGTTTGATTCTATTTGCTGATGTTCCTATTCAACCCCGACTAATCCGATCAAGTTATTTCTTGGCCTGTGCCTTAAAGCCGAATAAGTAAACACTTTTCATAAGGTCTGAGCCCACTTGTTTCAAGTGTATGATTAAGCACTGGATGTGAGCATTATTGTGAGAAAACTCACCTAATTACTCACCATTTCCAACATAACTCACGCTTGTCTTGAAGTGGTAATTTTCCACAGTGTTTTATTTCCTGCATTACAAACATATAATATGGCTGCAAGGGGGTCCCAAAGACCAAATACACGCCTGTGTTTCAGCTACCCTAATGAACAGATCTTTTGAGCTGAGAACAGCTAATAATGGCCCCAGTTAGACAGTAAGATGCAAAATATTTTCTGTGGCTATGAGACCTTCTCCTTCTTGTTTACTATGAAGACAGACAGATGATAAATATAGTCAGTAAATGCATTTTAGACAAAGTCATGCTCATTTCTACTATTTGCACTCAGTAACACTAGATGACTTATGAACCAGCAAAGCTGTTGATCCAAGTGTAATTCTACTGCAGTTACACCAAGGATGGATTTGAACTATTGAAGCTTACACATTTTTTTTTTCAAGAAGAATTGCTGCCACTTATGTTACTGGAAGTATTAATAATATAGCTGGTTTTCCTTCCTTCCCTAGAACAACCTCCACACCTTCTCTTTCTCTTCTCGAGACACTTTTAACTTCACATCCAATATCCTCTTTTGCAATATCTTGCCCATGTTGCTTCTCAACTAGCTCCTCAAAAGATGTTATTTGTTCTGAAAGCTTCAGGAATAAAAGAATATTTAAACAATTAACTGCAATCATATTCATCATTCTGCACAGTACTGCAAATACGCACTGGAAATATAATAAGAAAGCAAAACTTTTGCTCCAAAAGAGGAAAAGAGAAGATAAACATCAACATGTCTCTCTCTCTCTTATTACTTTGTTATCATTTCTAGACTACGAATATGACAGCCACTGGAGCACTTTAATACTGGGTCATTATTGTTACACATATTATGCACAAAGACCGAAGTCCTCATTCTGTCACAGATAAGATATTCCCACATATTTTTTTCCCTTGCAGTTTATTTGCATGGCTGGCTGGATAATCAGCCCAAATAACAAAATATGACTCAGCACGCCCAAACGTCCGCTTTGCTTTGTGGATTCTCTTGTTTTTTTTTTTTTTTTTAAACTCTGCAGGACCAGAAAAGATGTGTCCCTCCCAGACAATGCCCAAGTAAGAAAGATTTGAGTAAACACAGAGACCCGGGGCAGAGGAAGGGATCAAACAGCCACGTCTCTGCTGCTGTGCACTCCAAGAGGCTCTGGTTGCCCCATGCTCCAGCCCTGGTGCAACAGGAGGTGAGGCAGGGCAGCCACCGATGCTCTGGCCCTGCTGGAGAGCACCCAGTCCCTCGTCACCTGCGGCACACGGTCCCTCGTCACCTGCAGACTGGCAGGAATTCCTCACCCCGGCAGGGGAAGACACAGGACAGAGGTCTGGTAATGTCCCACAAGGACGGGTGCCTGTGAAATTAGGCACATGTTTTTTTTCCAGACATCAAAATGCTCGCTATTGATTAAAACAACCGTGTGAGGATGCAGAACATTTTAAAATATGTTTATTTCATATCTGCAATGGTCTAGTAATGAATCCTCCTACTGTGAGTCACAATCAGGACTCCAATACAACTGGTGGTTTAAATGCATGGGTCCATCTCTCCCGAAGGATAATGCTCCTCTAGTCAGCAGCTAACGGCAGCGGCGATGGGCATCACCGTCCTGCAGAGCATCCTGGCTGTAGGGACGGGGCTGAGAAGGACAGAGGATCCCCACCTTCAGACATCGGTGGTCCCTGGCTCTCAGGTAAGCGACCTGGCCAGCTGGAAAGGCCGCAGCGTGAGACGGCACCTCCCTGAGACAGAGTGCACAGCGCGCTGAAGAACGAAGAGCCGCCGGCACACGCCTCTCGCCTTAACCACCTGTGTAATTCCTGCGCGAAGGCAGCGGGATTTGCTTGTGCTTTCCAGAATTAGGACAGACACAAATCTGTTACTCTGGGCTTTCGTGACCAAAGCACCTTAAACCATATATCCATATAGCAGCAGTGTCCACACTATATTTAACACAATAAAATTAGGCTGGCTGAGAAGATAAACATTAAAACCAGCTGATGGAAAGAAAGTTGCTGCAATGTATACGCACACAAAACAAATGGGTTGTTTCCGTGATCATCTGACTACGTAACACCAGCAAGGCCAGCACGACCTCTGACGAGCATTTACGTGGTAGCACGAAGCCAGCAGCAGAAGTTAAAAATGTCCATGACCTTTAGTTAGCAGTCCCAGTTTCCTTGGGATTTCACACTGTGTTGGAGTGGCAAATATCATCTGTACTCACAGCCTCTTTCCTTCCTGCGCTGCTTTCGTGTATGGCTCCTATAAATCACAAGCAAACTTCACAGTGGTTTAGCCTAACCTCAAGCAGGGAAAACATTCAATTAGGCAGAGAGAAAAGCCACCTTCCTCCTTCCTTCTCCCCCTCTCATCAGGCCCGCTGCACAAGTGTTGTGGTGCTCGGGCGGTCGTTTGCACGCTGACGCCCGCGTCGGTGCCTGCCCCAGCACCGTGCCCCGCTGGCGACGTCTGCGGCTCCGTGCCCGGCCCCGGGGGCGAATTCTGCACGATGTAAAGCAGGCTGAAGCTGGCGTGCTTGTTAGGGCTAAGCGTGCTCGTCTCTCTTCAAGCGAGCCCCTGGCTACCAGCCGTGCAGTCACAAAAAGTAATCCAAAGTACCTAAGCTGCTTTCTTGTATGCGAAAGCGTAAATGAATAAGAAATCAAGTACAGTACCACAAAATGCGGCTCTTCAGTCTCAGAAGCTTGTTTACCATTGCTGTAGTAGCTGAATCGCTGAATGAAATATTTACAACTATTCATGCAATCAAACTCATTTTCCTAAGGAAATAACTGATTAGGTACCTCACATCTGTTCCTGACAATGATTTAAGCCTGTGCCGATCCATATCTAGTCCTGACATGAATGCTAATGTTTTAGAAGCAGTCATCCTTAATGGGAGGGTGACGACAGGCTATCCGGTTCTGGTGGCGATGGACTGTGGTTGGGAAGGTCTGCAGCTACAGGTGAGGGATGACACAGCCAGCCCACAAGTTTCTCCAACCTTATGACCTAGGGCTTCGGAAGCCTGGCAGGAGATAGAAGCTGGAGCAGCGCTTGACGTGGAATTATCTTGGGAATTATCTTCCTATCCCTGTCAAAAGTTTTTAATATCTCACAGATGTTTGCTTCCTCTATGCAGAAGAGCAATCCTGCTCTGCCAGACTCCGGCGTTGCATGTCCTCCTTCCAGCAACATTTCCCCATCAGGACTCTTCTCTGATGGAAGATACTGCAAGTGTCGCAAGGCTGGGAGGACAATCAGCTGCTAGTAAAGCTGATTGAGATGATTCCCTAATAAAACATGACACTGACGTCATGAAAGACAATAGCAAATGCCACACTTTTGCTCAAAAAATAGCAGTTCTGTGGGCAAACTCTCAAAGCCAAGACGCTGATAGAAACATAGGGAGAAAACTAATGTTTAGTTAATCTAATTTAATTCACCCAGCAATCCTCTTTTCCCCAGTAAACTTATCTCAAGAACTTACAAAGAAGAAAAAAGACATATTTATTGCAGTGGCTCCAAACTCCATAACTGCATACATCACTGCCGAGACCCTCGCAAGTCAGCTGCAGAGCTCCTCGGTGCCGTGTCAGAGATGTTGAAGACAAAACGCACGATTTGTACCTGCTCCTGCTGGTACTGTCCATCATTGTGCTAACTGTCGGGTCTGATGACAGCAACCGGGTCAGAAGAAAACTTTTGGCAACACCTATAATCATGCAAACTCTACTTCAAGGTCAAGGAACGAAATAAAAACAACTGAAGAAAATCTACCCGCGTTTGCCTGCAAAGGCCCTTGCAGAGCTGTAAGTCAAACAGAAACGAAGTCTGTGTAAGTGGCTGAGCAGTAAGCTCTGGAACAGTCAGGAATGCCTCATAAAAAGTAGACTTCAAACACAATCCAAAGAAGATTAAACTGACAATTTATCTCTCTTGGGACTTCTATACGTCATAAACAGACACTATGCCTTTTACATAAAGCAGCTTATTATCTGATTTGTTCACTGATACCTCTTTTTACTCAAACAATTCAAACTGGACTATACTAGAAAATCCCAGAATAGTTTCCCCAGTACGACAGCTTTTGAAACGAGATGATGATTTACATTTATAAAATTTTACTTACTGTGCAATCAAATGCATGTTAATATAATACACTATCTCTAAGGACAACTTTTAAGAAAGATGCTATTCCAGCTGGATTGCTTATTAATATTCATATGCTTTCCTTCAAAAAAAAAGCAAAACATAGAAGTTGTTGTCTTCTTTTGAGTTACTCTTCTTCCATCCCTTGAGCGAAAAAAGAGATTCTGCTCTAGTCACAACAACCTACTACCAACTATCAAATCAGTCCAACACTCTAGATCGTGGTTGCTCTACTAGTTGCATTTTTAACTATGAATATACCCGCGATAAGGAATTCAGCTCCAGATTTGAAACATGTGCTCTGGATAAGATGGAGTTCTGATCCAGCCTCATGTCTGGTTTCCAAATGGCTTACTCACAATTTTAGTCCATTGCACTTATTTTTCTCCCATTTTAGGCAAAAGATCTTTGCCCTTTATGGACAGTATACCGGGACTATAGCAGAATCACATACACTTTCCTGCTCTAAAGACCCTCTTCTGGGGCACTCTCCTTCCAAACTGAAGAATTTCCAGAAAGTGGAAAAACAGAATTACACACAATCTCCCCCCGTAACAGGATTTTCAGCAAGGGTTCCCGAGTTGTGCAAACTTTCCCAAATAACGGACTTCTGCTCCAGACCCGGTGAGACATAGACACCAGAAGGTCTTGCAGCAGAAGAACCAAGTCCCAGGAGATGTGGAGATGCCCCAGATAAGGAAGGCATTTAGGTGCGTGGAGGCCCACGCTCCAGCAGAAGGAGCAATGAGTGCCGTCGGTCCCAGGACGGGCCCCCAGGGGCCGACGTGCGCTCCCTCTGCCGTCACACAGCTCCGTACCACTACTGCCATGCGGGAGGCCAACCCCAGAGCTTCTGATGGAAGGAAAATAACTCACTTTTTCTGTGTTGACTCATTGTCTCTGCTAATGACAAGGCTCAGCCCCATGCAATAAGCAAGATTAAATAGGAGATGTAGGTGTTAAGATTAGCACCAAGTGTTTGTTTTGCTCACACTTCCTACTGCGCCCCTTCCATTGAAAGCCTGCCCCCAGATGAAGCCATTCCAAGGATTTGGGTGAAAAGCAAACTGTTGATATTCCTCTTTAACACACCCCGCAGCAGCGGAGCCAACCAAAGGCCCGCCTTTTTGCCACGCATGACTCACTTAATGCACACACTTAACAAACCACTTAACAAAATTTGATTAGAAACAGTTTGATCAGCATGAATATTTCTAATTTACTGTAAATTGTGGCCGCGTACCTTGCACTCAGAGACGGGCCAAACAGGTTTGCAGCCAAACTTCCTCGGCGCGGGCGTAACCTCCCCAGCCGTTCCAGCCTCTCTAATTGCTGGGTTTGCTGCAACAAGCCGACGCTGGACCGAACGCACAGCATCCTCCTCAGTACGCACAGACACACCTGCAGCTCGTGCAGCAGAGCCTTAGGCGGCCCAGACCCCGGGCTGACCCCCAGGGATGTTTATTTTCCTTCAGCCGACGCGCTGGGAGAGGTCCCCCCTGCACAGCCAGCGATGCCCGATCAGCTTCGCCTTCAACAGGGCCAGGGGTTCGGCTTATCCCTTTCAGATAAAGCCTCTGCATTCGCTCAGAAGTCTCCTTCTAACGCCGCCGTGTCTATGCAAAATAATTAACGGCAACGGGAGCTGTTATCAGCTCGTCTTTTGCTTATTTATTTCTCCCCAAAATGGTTTACTTAGTATGCTGCTTACGGTCAAAACTTTATTGTCCTGAAGCAATGTGCCACGCTGTGCTGTGAGTTAAAACAAGATTAAAGTAGGCTGAGCCCAGAAGAGAACAAACAAACCTTATTAATTTCTTTTACGCATGTGTGTATGCGTGTGTTTGTGGGCTGAACAGATGAAGCAAGAGGAGATTAGCATTTTTATGGATGATTCCTGCCATTGCTACATACTTGAAAATCTTGCTTAAGCTTGGGCAGTTTGTAAACAAGAGTAAACACACCTACAAATATCTTTGCATTTAGCTATTAGCCAATCAATTAAGGCAGCTGGCAGTACCTGCCACCCAGCAAAGTGCCTGACATCGACCTACACGTCACTTACCCGGGAGAGGGAACGCCGCTGGTGGGGAAGCAGAGGTCCAGAAGTGCCTGCTGAGGTGCCACACAGCCACGGGGACCAGAGGGGCTTGCCTGGACCCCTGCCCTGAGCCAGGCTGAGCGCAGAGCGGATGGAAGCCGCTGCTACAAGCACTACAGGCCAAGCCCGGGGTGCTCGGGACCCCGGGTGCCCCCCGGCCGTGTCACCTGCCCCACCGCCTGGGGGCCCTTTCCGACCGCCGGTGCGCGTTCATGTGCATGCATCCGTCCTCCTCCGCTGGGCCTCCGAGGTCCTGCCCTGCCTCCCGGCCTCCCTCCGAAGGCCAGCGGCGTTTCACGGGGCTCCCTGGGAGCGCCGAGTTACCATAGAGCCGCGCGCTACGGAAACGTCGACAAATTAATCAGTTATACAATTGTGTTTGCTAAGAATACAGGTCCCAGTCAGATGATCCAACGCATTTCAGCGGCTCCGTGGAGTTAGGTTAACACACTTCCTCGCCTACAATCTCAGCGTTATCCTCATCTGCGCTGTCATTTTTCCATATTTCAATTTCTCTTAACAGGCAGCTTATCAGGTACGTGATCTCTGCTTCAGGCTAAGTCAAGCTGTTTTCCTTCTCGCTTGCCTGCTTGCTTTCTGTCTTTTTTTTCCTTTTCTTTCTTTCTTTCTTGTAATAAGAAAATGTACTAAGATGCACGTTATACATCAACTTTTCTGTAACAAAACTGTCTTGCTAAAATTACCATTCGTCACTAACGGCCGGCAATCTCTTATTTCTTCTAGAGGTTATCCTGCACAAATTACAGGATTTTGCTCTGATCAGCTCCAGAGCAGTGCTGATTTTAAGTCCAGCTTTGCAACATATCTTAGGAACATCAGGTAGGAAGGGAACGGTGGGAACATCAACACCAGCTCTCCAACCTCAGGAAACAGCGCTTCCAGCGCTGACTTTACAACATCTCCTCAGCCTTCAGGAGGGAACTCCATAACACGTCCTCACATCCTTCAGCAAACCTACAATTCCCATCATTAGCACACAAGACGAAACTGCGCCGTGGCACGGAAAAGCGGGGCAGGTGAAGATCACCGCCCATACCACACATCCTTGCAAGCACACCAAGTTCATTAAACAACGTTAGCAACAAATCCCAGAAAATATACCACGAAGTACACTATCCTTACACCCGCGGCCAATGTCTACAGCTTGAGAGGAAGGCAAATGTGGGGGGAGGAAAAGGGTCGAATCTCCAGCAATGGGGAAAATTCTCTCTTGCCGTGGCTCCCAAGAAAATTGCAGAAGCCTTGATGCATGGGGTTAACGTAACAGTGCAAACAAAACCCAGTCCAGTCTCCTTTCAACCTTACATTAAAAATACAAATATACTGGAGACCGAAGGGCTAATTCTGCAAACCTAATTTCCTATCTCCAGGAACTCTCTGATTTAATTGTATAATCTCTTTCATAAGATTATCAAGATCTATCTCAAAACTATCCTAATTGAAAGACTATTACACAACTTCAATCCTTAGGTAGTTGGAAGCTTTCTTCTAATTTCCCATTCAAATTTATTCATGACCAACTTACACAATTTAATCTCGTGTGGATGCTATCTTTTGACTTACACAGTTTTTCCTGCTTCGTGCTATTTAGTCCCAGCTGTGTGTAAAAAGACCTATTGTAACCCGTCCGTTCATCTGTTCAATTGGCCGGAGCTAAACAAATGAAGGTGTTTAATCTCACGTCATACAACAGAGCGTCCACTCGTGTGATCACATCTCCAGCCCTCCTACTGTTCTGGTTTAACATTTTCTTGATGGGGGTGTCCGGAGCTAAGCAAGATCCCAATGGGCTACTCCATGAGCGACAGAAAGCTCTTGTACAATGATAAAATTGCACTTCCCGGAACCTATCCTATTATTTTCCTTCCATTTACAAGAACGGCGTTGGTGTCCCTCACAGCTGTGTCGCACCGCTTGCTCACAGGCACCCCGCACCAGCCGGTGCCTCCACATCTCTCCCTTCTGTCCCTGCCAGAGTTTCGCACTCAAAGTTCTTGTTGTTGGTCTCGCCCCGCAAAACTTTGCATGACTTTGCACCCAGTGCCATTAAATGTCATTTTATTTCTATCGCTCCAATCAACAAACTCATCCAAATTCCTTTCATGTGATAATCCAGTCCTCCTCCATAGGGAGGCCACCTCCCAGCCCGGTGTCCTGCAGGTCAGAGCGGCTCCATCCAGCTTGGTCCCCAGGAGCCGCAGCACCGCTCGCTGCCGTCCCAAAGGCGCCCTTTGAACGCCTCTCTCCAGTCAGGCGCCTTCGGTTGGACACAACCTTCTGCTCAGCCAGCTCCTTCTCCACCTTCCAGCTCTTGTATTGAGCCTCCATCTTCATTTTAAGCACTAATGTCCTCTGGGGCATGCTACCAAATGCTTGGCTTTACATAAATCACATTCCTGCATTACCCCACCTAAGAGATCTGTTATATAAAAAAGATGTTAGATTAGTCTAGCACAATCCATCTTTGATAAAATCTTGTTGCAATTTATCCTTCTTCCTCATTATTTCCACGTCTAATTATTCTTTCCTACAAAATACGTCATGAGACACCGTGTACTATTGCACTGAAACCAGCACGCCTAGAGTTCCCTGCTTCACTCTTATATTTTTTGGCTGTGCGGGGGCTCCGAGGACAGGATACAAACACTTCCCCTCCTCTGCAGCTGACGAGCCACGGGAGACCCTTACTGCAAGCCTCGCCGTACCAGCCTGCTGCCACTGCTTTTGGTATCCAGAACCAGGATTGCTGCTGGGACTCCTCCTTTTGTCTCACTAAGATATTTAAATTTTGCTTTTTTTTTTTTTTTTTTAAGAAACAACTTTGCTATGAATAGCTTCTAGTCTCTTACAGATTTGTTGGAAATTACACTGAGTGCCAGGTTCTACAGAAGGTCCTGCCTTCATGAGAAAGTTGTGTCACAACCCAGAGACCCAAGTTCTCCTTTCAGTTTAGGCACAGCTAATTTCAGTTCTGTGTAAATTGACCAAGGGCAGGTTAAACCAAAATAAGTTCATTCGAACCAAAATAAGAACGTCTGTACGCGAGGTCACACCAGGTTAATCAAATCACTTTAAAAATGGACTTAAACTAAACTGGTGTAATCTCTCTGTGTAGACAAGGCCAAAGCCAATAATGGAAAATGAAGTAGGTCGAGTTCCCCCGTGAATTGCACGCGCTGACCGAACCCGGCGGTTCCGCGGCGAGCGGAGGCATGGCCAGCGGGCTCAGCCGGGCACGGAGCGCGTAGCAGGGCCTCGCCACCACCTCCAGCTTGCCTGCAACCAGGGCTTTTGGGGGGCTTGAACCCCGAACCGGGCCGTGCACGGTTGCTGCAGGCAGCCAGCCACGGGGCAAGAAGGCTCGGCGCTAGAGTCCTCGCACACCGCCAGAAGCAGCAGAGAACTAAGGAAAAAGGAGGTGTGTAAGGGATACAGGGTCGCAGCATTTCAATACTAGCAACAAAGACTGGCCCACACTGTTGAGACTTCCAGATGCTTCACCACTTTGGTTAAAGACCCATTATTCCACTAGAATCCCTAACCATCCCAGCACAAGCCTGGGTTCAGGTGTTCTGGTGTAGGCACACAGCTCGCTGCCCCGGTCCTGAAGGAATGAGCTACGTTGGCATTAAAGCCCTTGTATCATTACGCGTGAATCTTGGGCGGTTGCGTAATTTAGGGCAAAACAAGGCGACTTCTGTGTACAGACAAGCCCTAGATCCAAACTGTAAAGACACAGTACAATTTTCTGATACTACTAACGAGCAGAAGCTGGATTCGACATTGGTATCTCTGAAATTCAACATTGCTTCCAACACCATGAGACTTTAATTATGAACTACTCACTTGCTAATTTTAATCTTTAACCCTGAGCTATTTTTGAGTACTCGATGTGTGTCTTCAACCAGTGAAATAATTTAATACAGACATAAACTGAGTGGCTAAAAAACAGGAACCATTGCAGGTCTTACTGCCAAATTGCACAGAAGTTTGCAGTTCATCAAAAAAATACTCAAACCGATTTTACTTTTTCCTCTAGATCAACTAATCCCAATCCACAGCCCCGAATGAACAGAATAAACGAGCAGCAAGTAACCACTCCTACAGCAATTCGCATTTTTCCCATCACATCTTCCAGAAGAATTCGGAAGGTTCAGCAGCGAGCACGGCCACCCCACAGGTACGAACGCCTCCATCCACACAAACTTCCATTTCTGCCTTCAGCACCGAGCCTGCCGTCCCCGCCAGCGCTCGCTGCGTGTGTCACAAGTTCGGCCACCGCGGTGTCCCGAGTGCCGGTGCTCTGCTCCTCGGCCACGCAGCCCCAGCGCGCCGGGTGACTCTGGTCAGCACGTATTAGGCAGAATTCTCTCTCTCCCTCTTTTATTTTTAAATACATTTTCTAGAAAAACAAAATCTAAATGCGTTTTTTTCCAACTGCAGCAAGGCACCGCAGCCTAGGAAGTTTATAAAAATAAAGGAAATTCCCAAACAAAGCGGTGCATGCTGTTGTGCTCCGCTCACAACAAGGGGTTCGCACCGCATCCTCCCGAAATGACCGACGGCTTCAGGCAGCGCTCGCAGGACCCGCGAAGACGGCGCAGAGCTGCCTCTTCAAGGCGAGCTCCGTTCCCACCCGGCAGGGACCGAGCCAGCAAACTAAGGACAGGGGCCAGCC
>VXAA01002597.1:502586-536513 GCA_013399115.1 Anseranas semipalmata
GCGGGGTGCCGCTGGTCCCCCCGAGCCCCTCCGCGATCTCCAGCGGGCTTTCCGCGCCGCTTCCGTGCCCGAAACAAGCTGTTCTTTGGCGTGGTTAGTCATTGCGTACCGTGAGTCACTGATTTAACATTTGCTGCTTCCTTCCTCGTGCGGCTTCTTTTCTTCTCCCCTTCTGCGCCGTGAGCACCTTCCCTCCTCCTCCTCCTCCTCCAGGCCGGGGGCAGCTCCCGCAGCGGCCGCTCCCCGCGCCGAGGCGGCTGCGGAGCCGGCGGGGCCGCCGCTGCCCACCCCGGCCCTTGGGCAACGCCGGCCGCCCGGGACCTCTCCGCTGCTCCTCGTATTTCTGCAAGCCCTGGATACCGAGGGCTTTGGCATCAAGGCTGGGGGGCATCGCCTGAGCCCCTTCCCAACCGGCGCGCTCCCTTCCCAACAGGTCAGTTCTGCTGCTGCCCCTTGAGCCCCTCTCGGCAGCCGCCCCGCCAGCGCAGCACCTGCAGCCCCCGTGTGCCTGCCCCTGGCCCCCTCCCAGCCTTCTTTGTCAGCCCAGTGCGGCTGTGCTCGCTGCCTCGAGTGGCGAAGCTCATTTCCCCCCCGAGAGCAGGTTTCCGAGGCACGCACCCTAGTCACACGAAACACGGCAACCCTTCCCTGGTCCATTTAGGAGAAGTCCCTCCTGCCCTCTTTCAGGCAAGGCACGGACAGCTGTCAAATGGGGCGTTTCGCTCCTTTTCACTCGAGTTAGGATGTGTCTCTGCAGTGCAGCCTGCTTATCTGGGTGACGGTCACTTGGAGGGTGCCACCGCCCGGAGGCAGCGGGCATGCAGCGAGGGCCCCAGGTCGTGCTGTGGGGCGGCTGCGCTGGTGCTGTGGCCACCTCTGCGCCTGGGACGCTTCCGTCCCCGCAGTCCAGGGCCACAGCCCGACCGCCCCCGTCCCGCGAGCCCGGCAAGCGCAGCAAATGGCATCAACGCTCTTACAGTGCAGCACAACCCTCCGGAATGTCACGGCACGCACTGATCACAGCAACATGGTTGTCTGACCAGAAATCATGTTCTATTGCGAGTGTTTCAGCCAGCTCCCCTGGCAGGTAGAGACGCAGCTGGCAGCAGGCTGGGCGAGCGCAGGGGCTGCTCTTCCTGTGGCAATGCTGAAAGAGTTTTCATGTGGATGACTTTAATTATCTCGTTTAGAAGAACACACTCTCTGCTGAGATCCTTCCAAAAGTTAAACAAGAACGGTGAAACGGACATCTCCGACAAGACAAAACTCCTGCATTGCTCAGCAAGCTGCAGCGTTGGGCAGCTTTAGCTGTTCTCTGCAATGGTTGCCATATCCTCAGAGTTGTTTATACTATTTTTTAACAATGCTGCATTGCAAAGGCACGTCAGCAGCTATAAAACAAAAAGAAGACTGGTTTTGGCCAGAAAATAAAAACAGCAAAGAAAACATGTATTCATATATATATATTTACAGCCTGTCCCTGCTGCACGCACCCAGCACGCTGGAGAACCCTGCAGTCCGGCAGGGACCATGGAGGAGTAACCCAATTAAACGAAGAAACAGAGGGCTAGCTTGGGCTGCATTTTGCAAGCTCCCACTCCCATGCACGATCTTTCATTTGGAGCAAAGGGTTGGCCAACCTAGCCTTTAAATCACGTACTCCAAAAGCTCATAGCCAGGAAATGTTTGCCTCACGCTGTGCCAAGTCCAGAACCAGCACCCAAGCCCCGTCTCGCTCCGGAGCGTGCCCGGCAATTCAACACGATGCTCTTGTTTCTCACGCAGCAGTAAGCGTGAGGCTGGGGATAACCCAAACCGAAAGGAAAGAGAGGAATGTAGACAACGAGGTGCAACAGACAGCCTTGCCTTGATCCGCAGGGGCTGGTGCCGTGCAGCTTTCCCTGCGACTCCGGGCTGTGGTTCGGGCGTCCAAGCGCACGCATGCGGGCGAGGCCGGCGGGACGTGGAGTGAATTGTGCTGGCACTATTGCACAATGCTGTTACCTTGATACGGTGTGGTGTAAAGATTGTAAACTGCCTCTTTATTAGTCATCCCCTATCCATTTTAATTGTGCCTGATAAACAGGGCTATTTCACCTTTGCATTCTCTCGTCTGCACTTATCTTTCATATTTATATCGCCGAGGAGACTTTCAATCTTTTATCATGGTGAGGGAGGCGCAGAGGAACGAACAGGCACTTCCCTCGCAGCCTGGCGGTATTTTAGTGCCTTTGCATGTCACGTTTTCAGCTCTCTGCTTTCCAAGCATGGAGATCCCTACAGGTCCTTGATCCTGGCGCTGCAAATGTTTAGGCAGAGGCTTAGGTTAATGCACGGGAAGCAGTAAGAAGGGATAGGCTGATTTAAGCATGCACTTAATTTTTTTCAGGATCAAGTGCTGTAGGTGTGTGCTTAACACCACTGAAGTTACTTTGATCTTCTCTGAAGACAGAATTTTCTGCAGATTAAGTTCTCGGCTCTGACCGATGGTGTTGGTTAGTTAACAAAATCAAAGTTGGGAGATGAATAATTATTGGATTGAATTTAAAGAACGTAGCTGAGGTTTCTGGAATGTTTTAGTCGCATTCACTTGTAACATATACTGCCCAAGAGTTTGTCAATGTGAAATTTTGTCCCTGCAATTCCATATCTAAAAGCTGATGGCCAGAGCATGTTTGTGAGTTCCTAAGTTCACTAAAAGCTCCTGGAAGCAGTGGTGCACTTTCCCTCCTGCGGCACTCTAACCTTCTGGTGCCACACACCGCGGCGTGCAGCGCCGGCATTGCTGCTGCCCATCGGGGACGGCTCAGAGCTCGCCTCTGCTTCAAGCAGCGCCCACAGGTATCAGAATGCTCCTCCCTCTGGAGATGCATCTGTTCTCTGGGCTTACGTAGTTTTGCCTGCATCTTTTCCACCTTCAAAAAGGCTAAAAATTAAACTCAGGTTTGCACCGGTCATGTGAGAAGATGGGTAAAATCCCGTTCTCGTTTAGGTTCAGAAAAAGGAACGGAAACTCCATTGAAGGCAGAGAAAAAAACCACATTTACTCCAGTGTGAACAGGATTTCCCCCTTGGTGTAAGACCTTGCGTCCCTGAGAGCTGGAAGGAGCTCCTTGCTGTCCCACAGAGCATCCCTGAGTGCCACTTTGAATCTTCATGCAACTGCTTAAAAGGATTAGGAATATAAATGAGTTAATCACCATTTAGGACAAAATTCCAGCTAAGCTTTTCAGGACTGACCATTTTAATTCCCATCATCCAGCACCTTATTTTGTAGAAAATAATTTCAGATGGTCCTTGCAGAGGCAAGAGTGAGATCTGGTTTTCTGTATATTTTCTTGTGCTAGAATAGCAGCATGGCCAGAAAGTGATCAGGGGGCCCATCAGCAGACATGTGGAAGATGTTTGTATTTATTTGGAAAACTGAGAGGTGCCGAAGTCAGATATCTGGCCAGGAAAAAGAATTCTTTTAATGTGGTTGACCATACTTTAAACAATGATTACTGTTTTTATAAAGGAAAAACCGTCCTTTCTTAACTGTAGTAAAATATTCTCTGATAAGAATTCTTGTGGTCTGTTATTCTGCCTAACTCAAAGAAGTGGGGAAAAAAAACCCTTGCAAAAGCAAGAACAAGGCTACCTCCTTCTCTCCTTATCCTTCTGTGAGCATCCACTAACTCTAAAGCTCTTTCAGCTGCATTTTAGCTTGATCCCACGGGATAATGTACCTGTGCATTAATTTGCTTTGATCCTGGGCTCGTATCTTCTGGAGGCTGTGCTGAGGACGAATTCAGGCTGCTGCCTTTAAATATGGGTTAAGTGGGCATAGGGAATAATCACCTCTGATTAATATAATCAGCTACTGAGGGGCCTCGTGAACAGAGACACAGAATAAAAACTTAATAATAATTTTGTTAAAGGGCCAAATCCCCCTGGATTCAGCAGCCAGAGAACAAATGCACGGAGGGAGCACCGAGCAGCGGCAGCGACTGGAGCATCACCCACGGATGAAAGCGTAGAGGAAGAACGGGCAAGTCAGTGCAGCAATACTGCTCATCATCTGCAAGCGCGTCCCTCCAGATAAGTCACAGTTGTTAGTAATTAGTACATGATAAACATGGATATTCCCTGTTAATACCTCTGCTGATGCTTTGTTCGTACAAGGTGTGCTCGGACAGGAGCAGCGGAGCCGCCTCCATCCCTACCTTCCTGTCTGCCCGCTCGTAGCCTTCATCTCCGTTGCTCTGCCCGGGCTGGTCTGCAGCCAGAGGGCTCCCAACTACGTCCTAATCTCATCCAGCAGCTGGGGAACTGGGAAGGAGAGTGCCATTGGGATGGCTGTCACCTGCAGGCACACGGCACCGCGGTGCCCTGAAGATGGGGAGACCTCCTTCTGCAGCATCACGCGCGACGGGGTGCGGAGGGAAGCGACTGCACGATTTCACCTGGTCAGGAAGGCAAAATTTTCCTCTCTGAGACGAAGTGCCCAGTGCAGTCCCTTCCCAGCCCTGCAGCTGGTACAAGGTGTTAAATCGAGACTACTGAAGGCAGCGGAAAGAGCCAGCAGGGAGCAGGGCACAGCATTCTGCATAAATTCACGTATGCATGAACCAACTGACCCAACCTTCAGCAGAGATCTTACCCTGGGAGCAAGACAGACCGAAAGCATCAGGCATCACTGGTGCTGTGCTGCTGTGCTCATACCTAAACAAAGCAAGTTAAAATGCAAGTCTGCGAGACTTTACCACTGTTTTGCCACTAAACGATACTGAAATGTGTCAATAATTATACGGAACCGCGTGGGATGTTACTGCGCTCTCTACTCACAGAAACGTGCAGTTTTTCTGGGCACAGAGGAGGTGCTGAACATCATCAATGAACTGACGACGATGCTAGAAACGAGCGTTATGTGACAGATTTCATCTACCAGCAGTGTTGCAAAAAGTCAGTCCAAGTAAGTGGAAACAACCCCTCTTCCAGCCCGCGGAAATCAGTTTGTGCTGTGCAGCTGTAAGCGGTCACATTTTTGTGTTTCTACAGAAAGCGACTATGCAAGACAGTCGGAATTTCCTCATCTAAACGGGAATATCAAGGCACCTGTGGGCAGGGCATGTGAATGAGGGGTTGGGACCGGAGGGAGAGCAGTCCCATGCACATGCTTGTAATGAAACTCGTGATGTTTTGCAGAAGCAAGACCTGTTGGAATTAGATTGGATTTTTTTTAATTTGGACAGCTTGTTGCTCTTCTTGGCCCCACTGTGGTGCCCGTGTGGACAGGTCGGTACTGCCACCCTTCTCACCCGGACCCCAAGCCCCTCCATCGCATCCCTGCCTGGCTTACCACCAGGTCCCGCTGGCCACCTCCATGCCAGGTCCTGTCTGCCTCCAGGGGAACGTTTCAGAACAATGGCTCCTACTTGGTTTGCACTGACCATCTTCCATCAAGGTTCGGCATTTCTCATGAACGCCATCCTCCTCTGTACGCAGTTTTGCATTCGGCACAGTATACAAACAGCATGGCTCTGCAGACCAAACCAGGGCTTCTTTGAACATCACAAAACACTCTTTGGGAAATGGTGGCTGACAACAAATTTCTTTTGAACAAAGCAAAAAGCCTCCTTGCTTTGGAGCATCATTAATAAAGAGTAGTTGCTGTGTTACAGAGACATCTTTTAGTTCCCCACAGCTTTCATCCCCCCCTTGCCCATTTAATACATCTGCCTGCCTCTAACACTGATGGTGGTGCAGAATAGCAGCCATTTCAACCAGGGAACAACAAGAGAGAGACACTCTGAAAATGATTTTAAAAAAGTGCATTGTTTCCTGTAGAGCTTTGGTCCTTTCACTTGCAGAACTTGAGCTGACCTGCATTAGACAGCCCTTGCACAAAGTGCGATAAAAACAGCCCTCCCTGCGGGTTTGCTGCCCCGTCATCATCTCCTCCAGTTAATTCAGCCGCCACGCAGCAGTACGTACGCGGCACAGATCATGTCACTAGCGCAGCAACCGGTGGATGAATCATAATGAAACTATGAAGAGGAAACATGTCACAAGCAGCAGGGAAAGCTTGCTGTTTGGTGGAGTGCTTCATCTACAGAAGAGTGCTCAAGTTAAGGATGCTGACGAGAGAATTAACTTGTGCCCTGGTCACTTAATGCAGCTCTTTATGCAGTTATTTACTGGTCCTGTTGCTATGGGAAATATGAATACTCGCCATGACAACTGCGGAGCGTGGCACGCAACCTGCTTCACGCGCAGCATCTTCCGAAGGAAACGCTCCTGTTCACGCGGCCTCCAAAACTCTGTGTCCTTGACAGCAATTCAGCGTGGGGTTTTTAGGCACAGCGATTATTCTGCTGTGTTTTACACTGTGATACTGCCTGCTGTCTACTACTATTTATTACTGCTTTCTTACATAGCACTTCAATATTAGACCTTAAAGCACTTCCCGAAGGTAATCCCTCCAAAAAAATACTCTGCTTACTTCACAGATGAGAAAATCATCTGTAAAACGTACAGAAGCTCGGGTACAAAAGTAAGAGCAGTGCTGGCTGGCCTGGTACAGCTATGGGGCAGGACGGCCCTACGGACTGCGCGCCGTCGGGGCGGAGCGGCTCCTGGGACAGACCTCGACGCGCCGCGCATCCGCGCCTCCCATCGAAGGCAGCGCCGTGCCCAGGGCTCTCTGCAGCCCTGGGTGCGGGACCGGGGGTCTGCTGGGTGCTGTGAGCGGCCCTGGGGACGGCCGGCACGCCCTGTGATTGAAGTGATTTCTGGAGGGGAAAAACCCCCACCAAGTCATCATCAAGAGTTACGAGCAACCCAGAACACAAAGAATGTGCTCGGATGAAATATATGGCTGAGAAAACCATTACCGCCCCAGACTGTAATCATTCTGGCTATTTACCTCTTAGCCTTTCCAAACATGTTCAAAAGTGCATAATAAGTGACATCTCTTCTTTATCACACGGTTTAGCCTAGAGGGAAACTCTCTCTTCTAGTTACCGCCGTTAACCATGTTGCTTTTGGCATTGGATCTATTTCCCCACTTTAAAAAACAGCATTGACAACTTTTTTCCACTGTTTAATTTGTGCAGTCACAGTAATTAAATATGAATCTTCAAATATTGCTTGACATGCTGCAGATTTATCATCAGTGAAACACTCTTCTGCGCATTTCCATAATTGCTGCTGTTCAGAACAAAATGGTTATGCACTGAAAGACTGACAATTTTCTCCTTTTGGTTAAGTTCTCATTTGTTTGCCCTCTTGGCAGTGCTGTATAGCAGTTTCATTTCATAATTAAATTATTTTCCACTCACATATGGAGGCAATAGTTTACTTTTCATTTTTTTTTTTTCATTTTACATTGTTTCTAAAGATGTGCAATCCAATACGTACTGTAAGGAGCCAACATATCCTTTAACAGCATCTTATGAAACGCTATTCATGTGCTGCCCCAGCTGAGTAACAAATATAAATCACATAGATATTTCATCTGAATAAGTGGCCTTGATGGCCCAGAAGGTTTTGCCTGGCTGGTGGCTTTAACCCCCGGTGTTTCCACGGGTGGTAAATTTTGCAAAGAAATAGCTTCAGGACTTTGTTCAAATTGAAAGGATTTTTTCTCCATCTCCACACTTTGCTCTTTTACACGATGACTGCCCACCATCTCCGCATGTTTTCTTAGACAGGACAAAGACTAACACTCCTTGGGAGACCAGTTTTGCAGTAAAGACGGAAGGAGAAGTGATGCTGGAGAGCCTTCGGAGCACGCCGGCAGAGGCAGCCTGAGCGATGTCCCTGTCCCAGCCACCCCTGCTAGGGCTCCCCAGCCCAGCTGCCTGCCCAGCTGATGGACTGCCTCACTGCTCACACCTTCCTGGCAGCTCAGAAACCCTACTGGCTGCCTTCCCTTCAGTAAATAAATATGTAATTTCTTGTGAGCAAGGTCTTATCAGATTGAACAAGCCTCCTGGGAAGGTTTGAGGTATGAGAACCAGTATCAAAAACTGCAGATAGGGTCAAATACGTAGAGCGATAAGAAGCCCCAGTGCATTTCTTCACTGCCTATCAGCATTTTACTCTAGGGGCCAGGTTAGCCCCCTCCCAACTCAAGATGAGAAAGGAACGGGCCGTTCCCGTTGCTCGGGCCTTGTTTAAACCCTGCCTCGCCGCCCCGCTACGCATGGGTGCTGCTGGGCGAGCCCCAGCTGGATGCTGCAGTCACTCCTCGGCACGGCTGGGGACAACCCAGATGCCTGCTGGGCCAAAGGAGAAGAGGACTTCAAACCATGACTGCTGCATGAGGAGGGAACAAGGAGTTTTGCTCAGCCACGATTAAGCACAAGCTTTCAGCTGCCTGCCCATGTGCAGCTATGACCCGCTGCCGGTGCCTGGGGATGGAGCAAGAGACCTCCGGATCCAACCAGACCTGCAGCTCCTGCCCTCCCGGTGGGCTGACGCGGCATGTGGTCTCGTTTGGCTCCTGCCTGACTCATCACACACCTCAGGGTCTCCTCACACATCTAAGGGTCTCCTCACCACAGCCCCTAAGAGCAGGGAGAGCGTCTCCTCATTTCGCAGAACTCAGACGGGTCCTCTCCTTTGCACAGCTTCTTTCATCACAGGTTAGTGACCTCCTAAGGCTTTTTTTTTTTGTTTTAAATCTTTAAACTTCGGTACACAAGTTTGGAATCACAGCCTGTGTTGGCACTGGGGAAGCCTCAACAGGTTTCCTCTAAAGTAACAACCTACAGCTTGAGGGGCTGAACTTAGTAATTTCCTGCTCGCCATGGGCAAAACCCATTATCCACACGGACATCAGTCACTTTTGCTAGCACTAACCACAGCACATAGAGGGCAGAGAGCAACGAACTGATCTCAGAGCAAGGTGTCCTCCTCCTCCCTCTGGAGGACACTGGAGATCTTCCAGTGCGTGGCCAGCGCTCGGCTGTGCGTTTCTATTTCAGGTCTCGGCTGCTGGAGCTGGCTGGAACGGTTGATCGGCTTACCTACTGTCTTGCCAGGATCAGGGCTTGAACGAGGGCAAGCTGGCTGTGACCCAACCCAGACAGGTCTAAGGTTGTGCTGACATGCTGGGGAAGAGAAGGAGCTGTGAGAACCTCTGTTCTCCACAAGGAAAGTTTGCTTTTTATTCAGATTTTCAGACCCAAGGACATTAGGAGATTGGCTTCTGCCCCATTGATTGTAAGAAGGATCAAAGATGGTCTGTTATTTTTTTTTTGGTTGTTTGGTTTGGTTTGGTTTTGGCAGCAGGTGAAGCCCATTCTTTTGAACACGGTTCTTTCTTGTACCAAGTCATTTCGAGAGGTGTCAGGGCCACCCTCGTAACTATGTCGGCACCGAGGGCAACGCAAGCTTTCTTTGACCAGACTGAAGCAGTGGTCTGTGTGCTCAGCTCCCCCCGTCCACAAAGGCCACAGAGCTGAAAGACTGCACAAGAAGCTAAAAAGAAGAGGCAAATACATTTGCATTCTGGGTGCTGGAAACGTGGATATCCACAGGACACACTGCTCCTGAGGCTGACAGGCAGAGCTGAGGCATCTGAGATAGCCTTAGCTGTCACCTTGGAAGAATCATTGTCCTCTTTAGGCAGGCTTTCCATTGCTCACAACTGCAAAGGGAGTCTGACACTTGGAAAAGTAAAGCTGAGCAAATGGCTGGTGTTTTTGGATTACAAAACTGGTATTGCTTACGCCTCCCAAAGAGAGTGCAAGGGTGTCCCTTCGTGAAGCCTGGGGAGGACAGAACTTACCTGGGTTTTCTAAAAATCCTCTCAGAATGGTAACAGCAGGGACCTTTGTTCCTGTGTCCTCATAAAATACAGACTGGGCAAAATTTTAATGGGGACTAAGCCTTTGGGACTATCAACTCACTTCTCCAGTGAGCGCAGGGCAATAGCCATGTGCAGTGACGAGTGCACCCTCCTTTAGGCTACCCTGCATGTCAGAGCGCTGGATTTAAACTCGGGGGGCTGCAGGGCCGGAGCTGTATTTTTAGAATACCTTGGAAGGTAAAAACCAAGATTTCCAGCCAAGCGTATGACTACGTTTTGTGTGCAGTTTACAAATGGGAGAAATTAGAGCCACATCCTTTGACTGAACAAAAAGACAACAGAAATCTTCAGGCAGAATTCTCTTCTCAGATCTACCCACGCTGCATACATTGATGTCAAAGAAAGGCATCTTCTGTGCAGCTTGTAGAGAGAATGCAGCATGAAAACAGATGCCCAAAGCACATATCTTAGAAGAATATATTTAGCCTCGCAGCATTTTACACTGAGAAGTGGTTGTGCAAAATACAGTTTTCTTGCCAGCATTATTTTAGTAAATAATAAGAAGAATCTCATCCTACTTACTGTTATAGATAATCTGGTTAAAGTGGGGAGGAAGGAGTAGCTTTGGGTATGCACTGGTAAGAAGAAGTACCGTGACATTTACTGTGCTCAGGTTCTTAGGCCTTCATTTCGGAGCGCACGGTGGGCACGGGGAGCAGCTGGCAGTATCCAGTCTTCTTTGGGGAAAGGGACGGGCAGAGCCGACGGGTCTGAAACTTGCTCAGGCAGTTTATCAGGTGGAAATCTGCCAGTTTACAGTGAAAGGTGATACGTACAACTTCACAGGGCTGATTCTGTTGCTTGATGGAACCACGCAAGCATGTGAAACGTTAAATACAACAGAGAGAGTTCTGGAGATGTTACAGGACCCTGCCACAGGAGAGAGGGGAGGGAGACCCGAGGCTCACGCCGGCTGTACCGTCAGGAGCACGGGGCGCAGCGCATCGCCCTCGTGCTGGCAGGGTGTCGGTGTGTGCCCATCAGCACCCTGCGGAGCGTCCCCGTCCCCTGCATCACGCTGCTGTTACCTGCTGTCACCACCGCGCCAAACAGAGTTTGGGTCTCGCTCTTTATCCTTACGGAACGGAACGCACGATTTTTTTACAGCTCCACAAGTCGGAACGGTAAGCAGCTCGTCGCTAATGAAAGAACATATTTCAGGCGCTGTCAAAATTAATTGATACCCTTCAATTTGGGACACAATCAGCCTAGACGGCAGAAGTCTAATGTAGGCAGTCTTGAGCAGCCTGTCATTATCCTTCTCTAAAAGGATGAGTTGAGACTTAAACGCACCAGATGAACAGACACAAAGTACAGAGGATACTAGAGAAGAGTAAATATCATACTCAGAGGCGAGTGTGCGTTCTCCAGTTACTTGATCCGCTCCATTCCAGAATAAAACTAATAGACCCAGTCCTGAAATTGGTATCTAGAAAGTACCTCCACAATGTAACTCTAACACTGAACACAACACTTTCATCTGCAAAAGTATTCGGAATTCAACCCATCATTAAAATTGATATTATAATAACTACTGAGCTATTCTTGTATGGGGAAGTACTCATTAATGCCGGTAAAGCACTGTGAGGACGGGAGGTGCTATTGCTAAGAGCTATCACTGGCCTCGGTCAAATTATTTTGCAGTTCACTGGAAATAAGAACTTCTGTCTCCAGTCCAGAATCACTAGAAATTACATGATCCCTTCTCCCATAGATGCAGGACAGAAAAAAGGCTTTTAGGGTGAATTGTGGCAAGATCTAGTGGGCCATTTTCTATGACACTTTACAAGGATACTATTATTAATAATAATATTGTTAATAATAGTAATCAATTATTATTAATATTATTGCTCTCATATGCCAGTTGCAGACTAATTCAAAACAGGGTAAGTTCTGCTAAAAAGAAAAAAAGCCCCACTACATTTAGGCTTCCGTTATTAATGCAATTACCAAATTGAGCTAAATGACTGCTTTTAGTTCAAACAGACCAGACTTTGTAGTTAATACATAGTTATGTTCATTTATTTTATTAGTTGCTTCTGAGGTAGTAATTTAGTAACTTACATGTTCTTCATTTTGAAGTTCAACCCAGTATCCTCAATTCGTATCTGCAGCCCTTTTATGTAAGTGCAATTTTAAATCTCAACTTCACACAAGTATAAAGCTAAAAAGATAATGGCAGTGCCATTGCCCTATGTCTTTCAAGCTCTTTCCATTTCATATAACCCAGCAGCACAAGTAGGCTTTTCTTCTATTGATAATAACTCCAGATGTGGCACAGCCATACCTATAACTAACACACTCGACAATAACATTCACAAGATATAGCGGTCAGGAGGGCAATCAAGCACAGCACTAACAAAAAGAGGAAGATGCAGCCTCCGCCACCACAGCTATCCCAGCGAACAAGAGGAGGCTACCTTGGCATTCCAGCCTTGGAAGAGCGCAGTGTCTGAACAGGAAAAGTTGGGCTGCTGGAATAGTTTGGATTTTGATCTGCGCTTGTTAGGATCAGCCTCACAGCAACGCGTGTGCCTTACGTTGTTCTTCACCTCAGGCACATGCTTTGCTGTGTTGCACACTCACTTGGTGATGCTTCTGGTCTTCTTATTCAATGCATTTTCAGCAGCAGCAAAGTGCAGTTTTACATAAAGACACAGGAAGAAAAAAGATACTGGTTCCCCGCGGCAGTGACTTGTGTGCGCTACCCTACACGGGGCCTTGGCTCCCTTCCTTGGGCCATAACAGCCCAAATATCCGACCAGCGAGGCAGCGCTCTGGCAAAGCTGAGATGTAGGCATTGGCACGGAAGGAGCACCCCTAGACATTTAGCAACTCAACCAGAGCAGGGGAACATCCTTTCCTCTGGTGACAGAGGAACAGAGTGGGGTTTGGCCTGATAAAATGGGCCGGATTGATTTGGCTGGCTGTTTCTGTAAATACACTATTGTGCCAAAAGGAGCTGACAATTACCTTTTCATCACTCATTACACACATTGCCCAAAGGCTGATCCCTTCAGTCACTGAGCACTATCTCACTTCTGCTGCTGAGCATCTCTGCGCCAAAACCGGGAGCCCGCCTTCATCGCACACCTTGCAAACCAGATCGCTTCCACACCGAGGGGGCTGGAGCCACGTTTTCTTTCCCTCTGCCACGTCTCTGGGGATCTCCATCTCCACGTGCCCGAGGAGTCGAGCCTGCGCCCCAGCTCTGCTGGGGGAGATGACGACTCTTGGTGGGGAAATCCTGGTGCACCGACCGCACCAGGCAGCGTCCCCAGCCGGCAGCATCGCTTCCCTCGCTCCGTGCCCCGAGCTGGTCCCCAGCCCGGCACGCTGCAGCTCGAACCTAAAGCTGTCACCACCTGTGGCACAGCGGCGGGAAGCCACCGGCTTGCCTCATGCCAGAAATCCAGCTGCTTTTGCAGGCCCTGCGCGGCGTGCTCTGCAGTGGCTCCGCTCTCTTGCCTGCCGGCCGCTCGGGGCTGCAGCCAGGGGAGATTTTTCATCCCGGGGCTGGGTGGGGGCACAGTGGGATTCACAGCGTTCCTTCACCTGTGCCCAAAGGCAGCTGACGAATTTGTGTTTGGACAGATCTGTATCTGGACAAAAACATCCCAGTGAAGCATCAGGGTGGGGGACTTGGACAAATCATCACCTGAGCCAGGAGGCGTAAGCAAGTGACTGCCAGCTTTACACATTATAGCATGTAACTTGCTGACAGGCAGAACTTCCCTTCCAGGACCAATTTGTCTCCCGGACAAACTCCTCCTCCATGAGGATCCTGCAAACACTTACTTCCCTCGTTAGGAAAGAGAAAGAAAGCACGCATCAGGAAGAAATGATGATGCACATGGTGAAAGCAATCCGTGGATTGCTTCCCATACAGCGAAGGACACAAGTTCCTGGATGAGTTCACAAACACCGCTGTAATAGTGAAGAACAGAAATCAGAGGAGTCTTTTCCTTGCAATACCACTGCAAAGAGCTTCAGGTCTATCAGATGGCTCTGTTAAAGTCAGCTTTGCATTGGATACAGCCACTGGCAGGGGGACAGCCTACACTTCTCTCCTTAATCTTCTTGGCATGCTTAGTTGGCCAGAGTTTAAATAAAATAAATACTAGATTGATTCATGCTTGCAATCATGAAGGATGAGAAAGTTGCAAGAAGATCATGCAAAATACGTACGACAACGGGATCCATGAGATTTCCTCTAATTTCTGCTATCTGGATTTTCTTTTGAAGCCTCCAAATATCTCTGACTTCTCCGGATTGGAATTCGGAGGTAGGATGGGCTTCACAAATGCATTGGGAAATAATACTTAGTAATGGACAAACCTGAATCAATGGATCCTCCCAGCTGCTCTGAGATGCGGGTTAGCCAGAAGAGCCAGGCGTTGTGCAATGCCCTGGCGGAGCAGAACGTGCCCCACTGCACCGCCTGCCAGGCCCAGGGGAGGTGGCCACTTCTGCCTCTGCAAGGCGGAGAAGTGGCCGCGCCGAATGGAATTAAAAACTCCCCTCTCAGCACCGGGCAATGACTGTGCGTGATGGCTTCTGCACAGCTCAGAGGACATTGCGGGGTGGGGACGGGGCAAGCCTGGGAACCGCACTGCAGGTGGACTTGCTGCACGGGCGGCGCCAGCCAGACCCAAAGGACAACGTCACCCCCTCTGTTCACTCGTGTGAGTGGCAAAGCCACAAACGCACGGCGCAGGCCTCAAACATTACTGCTCTCTTCCCACCCTTTCCTCCAACCAATGCCCAATGTCTTATAGCTGCTGGTTTTTCATATTAAAGCACATAAAAAAAGAAACACTCAGGATGGACGAGACTGATGAGAAAGTGCTACGTGGAAAATTATGGCTGCCCGTGTCTAGCCAGTAGTATCTCCACAAACAGTTATTCAGATGTGCCCTGTTCACACCTATCAGCAACTAATTGCAACATGACTATAAGATCACCAGGACCATATTGACACGCAAGGAAGTGATTAGGAACACAGAGCTCCCTAAGAAGCAAGGGCTGTCCCACTTTTCACAATGATGTTGGAGAACAGACATCTCTGCGGAGCTCTAATGGGCTACAGGGGTGAGCTAACAATAAGCACTCTTTAATTAAGCTCTTTGAGAAAGTCAGGCTCCCACTGGGCTTGTTGTGAGAGCAGCAAAGCTCTTGATTTATAGCAATTCAATGCCCAAGCTTCCTAACGCTGATGTAGGACACCAAATCACCAAGACCTCTCCAGTGTAATTAAAGGCAGGATGTGCTCCCGGCTGGCTTATCGCACCTCGGAACGGGATGCGGTGGGTGTGTTCTAGGGGTTTGTTCCTGGAACTTATGTGGTCCATGTTACATAGGAGATTGCATTGGTGATATAAAAGCAAAGTTAGTTAGAAGGGGGGAGGAGCAGTGGTGGGAAGATTATTCAGGAGCTTCTGAATTCTGATCATGCCACACATTTGCTGCAAAGTTTGGAGAAGCCTAAAACTTTGCTCTTCCTCTGTTAGATTAGGCAGGAAAAATAATTAAGCAGATAGGGATGTAGGGGTTAATCAGTTTATGGCTTGATTTTCAGAAACACTAGGCAAATTTCAACTCATTGCTGGTGCTCTGTATCTTTGAAAATCGGGCCAAACAGTCTTATATATATATATGTATATTTTCTTTTTTGCAGCATTTATAAAAGCTGATATTGTTCCTATATTCTAAATTCATCTCGGTCATCCCACCAGGGCTCTGGGCCTGAACTTGGGCTCAAGCACACAGCGTCAGACCGCTGATACCCAACCAACTTAGCGTGGCATGTGAACGCTAGCGGCTATATGCTGTCTGCACATGGAGGTGCACGGGAGGATCTGCCCCAGTCCCTGATGAACCACAATGATCTGTGCAAATTGAATTGATTTGGGAATTCTCCTAAGTTCACCTCTACCCACTGGCTCTCATTATGCCTTTAAGCAGAAATCCCTACTAATAACTATTCCTTCTTGGGAATATTGGCTCCTTCTAGGCTGCAGTCAAGTCGCCCCTAAAAGGGTGACTGAGCCAACCAGGCGGAAGCCCTGGAGTCCTTCACCAACACGCACGTTTCCCACTCCTTCAGTCTCCCTTAGTCCTCTGCAGCATTTCCTCACCCTTCTTGAATTAAAGGAAGGCTTGCATCAGCATTGCGATGAGTGCCAAATAACAGAAGTAATATAACTTAATATCCCTGATTGTATTCCTTCTAACTACAGCATTGTGGCTATTTAACAGTGACCCTTCGAGTCTTGTTCAGAGTTATTGCTTTCAGCCCTGTGAGCGTACCTTTCCAGCTCTGTCCTTCGAAGCATGACGCTGTTAGTCCGTACCGAAACAAGAGCAATGTGCTTGCCATGGGTAGCCAGTCCCTTTGTATTACTTTACAGGACTAAATAGAAACAGGAAGAAAATAACAGAAAAAATTTGAATCACCATTATTCTTACCTCTTCATCAGAAAAGCCATGTCAATATTTGAAAAAAAAAAGGGGGGGGGAGGGGGAAGACCCTAAAGAATTTCAGTTTCTGGTTTGCTACAAAAATACCATAGGACAGAAAATGCCAACAACAAAATTGTCTAGACACAGTTACAACCCTAGAGGTCAAAACTGTTTCGTAGCCAGCAGGACTCTTTTTGTGGGTGAAGTTAATTCCTCTGTGGAGGCCAATGTGAGGCCTTTGTCCCATTCAAACCTGCAGAATAGGTTCCCCGCAGCAGGTGGGCCCTCCTTTTACTCAGGATTGCATTTCAGTCTGTGTGCATATCGGATGAACAGGATTTGGTTCAAGAAAAGAGTCTGAAGGGAAAATTTTGTCAAGCTGTGTGATGTGCAAAAACACCCAACCCATCAAGAAGAAAGGCATGAAAAACACAATAGAGAAACCAAAAGCATACAGGAGGAATAAAGATATCCTTTGGGATAAGGCAATGGAACACGTGTGGGTGGAAAAGCACACAGGAGAGATACGGAAAGTATTCAAAGAGAAATTACTGTATGCCCAATGGTTATGTGTGCCATTGAGCTATAAATACTTCAGAACTGGAGACAAGGGTAAAATTTATACAAGGAAGTGGAAAAAGTCATCTGATGCAAGGAAAAGCTCTCTAAAAGCAAAGGAAGGTTGAAAAAGCTGAGGAGGAGAGTGGAAAAAAGGCTGTTTAATGAAGTGCAGAGAGCATGTCCAAAGACACGCTCCCTTCTCCGACGCATTGTTCTCGAAGCGTGCGTGTTTACCGAGGCCTTACTGTTAGCCAGCCTGACGTCGGCGACGAAGGAGCGTATTTCAGGAGCAGGCTGGGCCTGGCTGGGCCACGAAGCTTAGTGCGGCCCCTGGGAGCCACCCGCTGCAAGCCTCCCGGTTACCTTGCGCTCCTCCTGGCCCTCGGGGACCCACCGATTGCCTCTCGCGTTGTCCTGCGCTTGAAGCTCCCCCGGGCTCTGGCGGCTTTTCCAGGTTGTGTTTGTTCAGCACAAAGGGGCCCAGTTCCTAAACGTGCTCTGAGACCAAGCAAAGCTACAAACTACAACACGAGAGCCAAGACTGGCTGTTTGTATTTCCATTGCTGATGTACGTTCGTTTCTGCTGGCCCAGAAGCACACCGGTCTATTGACACTTACAAGCAGGAATTTCACATCCCCAGGTGATGGATGTGAGTGTACAAATAAAATGTTGCAGATCCTGTAACTACCACGACACGTTTGAGAACCACCTACAAGACCTATGCCCATAGGCGTGAACTGCTTCCAGCAAGGGTAATTAGTTATACATTACCTTAAGGAATGCAGGTTCCCCAGGGCAGGATCCATCTCACCTGACCTCAGTTATTTAAAATCTCACTTTTATTTTTCAGTTATTTAAAATCTCACACGGCATGAACCACACGTGCAGTTGTACTTTCCCCCGAGCCCGACCGCTCGGGTCTCTCCCCTGCCCCACTTGTTTTGCTGTAATTACATAAGCAGCATTTGCCTGGCTCCTACTTTCCCATTTCCTTCGCTCGTTTTCTGATTTTTAGGACACTCTTCTACTCAAGTTACACTGACCTCTTTTGAGAGAACGGGTAACATATTTTCTGACTAAAGCCTCTCGTCTGTGATAACCTGGCACATTTACTGCCCAAGTCAATAGTTAGACTCGGGAATTCTTTTCATTAGAAAAGCGACCACTAATCGATAGCGAAACCTGCAAGCCCCGTGTAACCCAGAAGCAGCTATGCAGAAATCGAGACCATCTGCGAGCAAGACAGACACCTACAGCAACGATCACACTGACTTTTTCCGTTTCATTCAGCAGCGGAAAATAAGTGAACGTATCGCCGGACATCCATACCCTGCCCAAGGTCACCTGCGAGAAGTTCTGCTTTAGCTAGAGCGGAATAACAATGGGGCCCGCTAACCATCGCTGTCCCCACTAAGAAACGTGGGCACCGCTCGGTGCATTCCACGGCGCTCCCTTCGCTCCCACCACTGTGGTTCAACCACGCAGCGCGTGAGGCCGTCAGCGGCGCCGTGACTTATCTGCCTGCGTTAGGAGCTTGCCAAACACCAGCTGAGGGTTTCCTTCTGAGGGCTGCGGATTCATCACACGTGTGGCAGCTACCGAAACAGCACAGATAGCCAACCTCCCCCAGGCCGGCTGGATTTTCTCTTTAACCCATGACAGAGCGTGTTGTATCCAGGGTATGAGAAAACTTGTCACGTGGAGGGCAGGGAGAACAAGAGGGCAGAAGACACGCGGGGGAAGGAGAGGAGAGGGGGACAGCGCCCGGCCGCCCGCGCACAGGGTGGCTGGGGTCGGTGAGCACCGAGCCCCTCGTACGCAGCCCAGCACGACGGCGCTTCCCCAGTCACACCGAACAGAAGGTTAATCAGATGGTAAAAATTACTATTCAAAAGATATTCTGTGCCATAAATATCCAGACTCTCAGCAGCGCATTCAGCAGCATGTCCAAGCCCCTTCCCCTTCGTGAGAGGAACAGAAACTGCTTCTCAAACAAATGAGAACAAGACTTTTGTTTTGTTTTGTTACAAAGAGAAATCAACTGATGATAGCAAACATTAAAAAAAAAACTCGCTTAATTATAATCTTTCTGGAGCAACCAGGATGGTTTCAGATTATTTTACATAACTGTGTTAAATCCCCCCTGAGAATTATTTGCCTCCTACGCTCCAGGGTGCTGGAGCTTAAAAGATGGCCAGTTATTTAACAGGCTTGTGAGTGGCTTAAACATGTACCAGCACTTGCTGCAAAAGAGCAAGTGCTAGCGGGTTTACTTTATCTTCACAACCCCTGCACGATGGGCAGGAGATTGTGCTTCGATGGTGCATTTTATTTTGAAATGCATATTGAGTCTGTCCTGCTGTGTATTCAAATTGTAATGAACTTTAAAAAAATATATATGGCCAAGGCTCGAAGTCTCATTTCCAGCAGTATTCACAGTGGCAACCTTGCAGAACTTCAGCAGTCAGCTTGCACAAAGACAGCATTTTTTGCTTCTGTAATCTGGAAAAGGAAGGAACATCTTATTTTCCTGCATTGCCGTCTTAGAAAAGGAGAAGCAATCTGACTAACGAATAGACCAATATTTTTGCAGTGACTTAGAAATGCATCTAAATGCATTATAAATGGAAAGGAAAAGATGGCATGAGTTGGCCCCAGTTTTGCTTGGGTTGCATTTATTTCTTTTGATTTCTGAAGTTTAAGGTATGTTTCTAATAACAATTCTCTGTGTGTCCCTAACATAGCATGGCCTGGGTATTATTTTCACTGCCACAGAGGCAACAAACAGCAACACTGGTAATACCTTTCCTGTGATGGCCTGGCAGCAAAATACGTCACGTTAATCAAATTCTCAGTGAGCTGTGCAGGGACAGGAGTGGCTACTGGCTGCTACCATGAAGAGGGAAGAAGTACAGAGCCAGAAGCAGCAGCTCGTTGTCAGCCGCTGGTAGTAAAACCGAACCCAAATACTGCACAGAGGCATAAAAGGGAGCTGAAGTCAGTCCTGAGCACCGCAGTGCCACCAGCAGCACCCTTGGGACCGCACCTAACGGTGCTGCAGAAGCCTTTTCTATCATTATTGTATTTGAAGGTTAATCCAGCTGAGGGCTGGACAAGCGGCATTGTGCTCACAGCGGGCGGCCAGACCCAAGAGCAGCCTTTGGAGGGGCACCCAAACTCTCCGTCTGCATCTGCTCCCAGCCCACCCCAGGAACCCTTTAGTTACAGCCATCACCCCACCCTCCTCCAGCAGCAGGAGAGCTGCAAGGACTGGAGTTATCTCTGCAGGGCTCAGCGGGGCAGAAAGGAGTGCGGACCTCAGGCACCGGTTACAAACCAGCTGAGGACGGGAGTTCGCCAGACACCAGGCAGGACGAGGTCCCATGCGGTCAGCACCCCGAGCTGCAGCCAGGCCCTAACGCTCAATGAAAGGGTGAGTCCAACCTTAACGCAAACCCAACCCTATGGGAAACTGCAGGGTCACGTCTGCTGCAGGGAATCCCTCGGCACCGCAGCACTGCAGAGCAGCACCGTGCTTCCGTTCACACTTGGTTGAAGCTGTTCAAGAGGATGTGCCAAAACACGAATCTCTGAGCTCAGAAGGGAAAGGGTACAAGCAGAGTTCAAGCCAACAGAGATTGTGCCACAGCAGCCGAGATGAGCTCTGGGGCGAATGGAAGAAGGGACCGAGGCGGAGAAGCCCTGCGGTGGCCCAGAGGACTGGGCAGTAACTAAAATGCGGCCGGTTTCTCACGAAAGCGCTTTGTGGAGCTGGGGATGTATGGACTTGTAGAGACTCAGCAAGAGGTCCATCACCTCCACGCATTTCGCTGGTGGTGGCCGAAGCCCACATAGGCCCAGAGCACCTTATCCTTCTCTGTCCCAGAGCAGCAGCGGCCGGCCCCAGGAGCGAGGGTGCCGCGGAGCCACCGCCAGCCCCTGCAGCACCGGCTGCGTCCAGCCCCGCGCGGCCTCCTGGAGCCGGGGGAAGGAAAGAGGAACTCGCGTCCCCCCTCTCCTTCTCCGTGTATGTAAATATTTTCTTCTGAAATAACATAAGCAAACTCATCTAGAAACAAGAAATTCTAGTCAGCTTTCCGAGAACACTTTGGAGACATTGATTTCATCAGCCGTGAGGGTATAAATTTGGGCTTCATGACTTCAGTGGAACTATTTAGAATTTGCCCCGTGTAATGAAGCTGGCCGTTTCTGAACACAAATAGAAAACACAACGATTGGTATTAAATTCCTGCAATCCCACTTGAGCGGGCTCTGCGTGTCAGAGCTGGGATAAATGCCTTCTCCCTCTGCTGTTAGTACAAAGCTGCATGACTACCTGGTATTATCGCACGGCAGAACTGACAGGGAGGTACGAACCTTATCTTAATTGCTGGAAAGAAAGTTAAGAGTATCTAGTTGACAGGCTTACCTTATTCACCTTCTGGGTTTGCCACTTATTCAGTTCAGGGGAATAAACATACATCATTTACACTTGTAAGTACATTCTGTCCTTTCTTCCCCTTAAATAAGCCCCAGCAGCGTGCACTGCAATTGAACTGCCAAAAAGGAAACCTTGGGAAAAGTCAAAACACGCGATTTTGAAGCCTGAGCACATTCAAAATCTACATTGTCTGTATGACAGATCTGTATTTTATAAATCAGGCCTCTAACCAGCTTTTTAAAACATAATGGATCAGCCCCAATTACTACTTGCAGCGCAGCGAGCGGGGAGTGGGGGCAGAAGCGCGGATCTAAAAAAGAGCAACGCACAGAGCGGTCCCGAGCACCAGCCCTGCCTCCCCACGCAACAAAACGTCACTGCCAAGGCGCCCGATGCCACCAGGCTCGGGGAAAACAGGTGGCCAGGGCATCCTGAGCCTGAGGGCATCATCGTGCTCGGGCAGTAGGGAAAAAGGACACATTCAAAACACAGACTCTATCCGCTAACGCGGGTGTTCCTATGGCATGTAGGTACCCAGATGTTGTCTGGATTTTAAAAGTCTGACACACAGGCTCCATAGCAGGTGCTGATCTGTGGTGGTACGCAGGTTGTTTAAACAAGTGCCAGGGAAAAAAGACTTCCAAAGAACATCCTAAAATAATCCCCCGGGGAGCCAAATAATCTTCCCTTTTCCAACCAGCCTGGGATTACTCCCACAGTGCGGAAGGAGCGCTGTTCCTTCCACAGCACAACCAAGTGCTGAACTGGCAAACAGCTGAAATGCTGTTGAGCACAAGGCGATTAGTGGAGGGTTAGGCTAAGCGAGTGCTATTTCCAGTGAAAATAAAAGATATTTAAGATTTATGTAACTTAAACATTGCTGCTGCTCACTGAACTGTAGAAATTCAAGAGTAAAAAATAAAAAAAAAGTAAAAAAAGCTGCACGAAGCCATCTGTGCCTCCTGTCTGTTCAGCGTGGGGTAGAGCCTTAACAAAGACAGATTAATGTGTGGAAATGGAAAGAACCGTGCAGAGAAAAATGCAAATAAGCACCAGGACGGCAGAGCCAGAGCAGGGGCTGAATCGCGACGTCGAGACAAACGGACACGGCAGCTTCTCTGCAGCTTGCCAGGAACCGGCCTTCGCGCCGGCTGAATGGGAGCGCCGTGCCCGGGCGGGCTGCAGGCTCCACGGGCTGGGCTCCTGCGGGTGCTGGCGAGGACGCAGAGGGAAGCAACAGGAGGAGGGAAAACCTGGGGGCCCGAAGCTTGCACGGAGCTAGGGGGGAAAGCCGAGCCACGGGCTGTGCACGCACGGCAGGGCAGGGGATGCTGAGGCTGATGGGCCTGCGCCAGCCGCACCGGCTGCGGATCCACTCCTCTCTGCATCACCTGCACATCGTTATTTGTGTTAATGAGCCGAGGCTAACCTCAAACAACCTATTTTCAGGTTTTTTTCTTTTTTAAATGGGACGCGCGTAGAAATAACAAGAGAACATTTTTACTTGAAACCAGAAACAAAGCTCCACAAAATCTTCTGCTCCCATTTCTCACTGGAAATAACGAAATGATAACAAAGTGGCCCCACTGCTCAGTCTCACTTTTCCCCTTTCCCGTGGGGGCTCTTACCACAAAACCCCCTGAGGGTTTCATAATCGATCGGGACCAGTATTTCCAGGAGGATGTCTTATTGAAAAAGCATCTGAAAGCTGACTCCAGCTAATCCCATTGCAACAAAAGGGCACCTTCTTTCCCTGCTTTATTCTCTTTATTTCTTCCCTCTCCCTGCCGTTTCCTCCACTTTAAGGCACATCCAAATTTTCTGATTCTTCCCCCTTCCCCTCTCACTTCTCAGTACACAGACAAGTGACAGACGTGACCCGCTCAATGCTGTCGTGCTCCATGGGGAAGAGCAGGAGAATCAGGGGCATAAGGAAATCCCCCCCCATGCTTAACAGCGAGCGTGTGAGCGGGATGGCAGCTCTGACCTCAGAGCACAGCAATGCCAACAGCCCCTGCCTGGAAAAAGGGAATTTTCCTAAACACTCAGGCAAACCAAAGGCTTCGGAGCTGTTATTAATAGGCTGGGAGAAAGCTTACTGCATGCGCTAACGAAAATGTGTCTAAGTAGTTTGGAGCCACCAATCCCTATTTTTAGCGAGATGTGGGCAGTTAAGTAACCCCTGGGCGTGTGTCCTGCCTGGGGAAAACCCCAAGCCACAAAGGACAGAGGAAGGAAATAATTTCCTACAAGGCCAAAGCAGAGGCTCTCAGCTGCGGGGGCAATGAAAACTCCCGAGGGACAGACAGCCACGTGGGGACAGCCTCACGGCCACGTCTCCGGTAGAAGAGTGGTCAGGTAGCCCAGCTACTGTAAATACTGTAGTATTTAGCTACTTGTAACATGAGGTCTTCTAAAACCTCACGGCCCAGCTACTTGTCCGCAAGGCTTGAGGTATGGAAGCACCGGCTATGAAAATTAGTCAAAAGCAACAGGCATGGAGAGAGCCTGCTGCGGGCTCCCAAGACTTCGCTGCCAGCCTGGTGTTTAAGAGGTTAATCATTCCCTGTGGTTGCCAAAAAGTTCTGCTCTGGAATTCATTTGCCTTGATTGCTTCCTGTTCATAAGAATAATTTAGGATTGAAAAAAAAAGATATATATATATGTATGTATACACACACATACACAATTAAGAGAACGTGGCTAACGCTAAACCTCACCTTCGTCAGCTTACTTCAGCCCAAGAGCTGGTGGAACGGGATTTGATCTCACAGCCCTCTTCTATCTCTCAGAAAAGCTGAGCTTTTCATTAGGGGTATCCAAGTGGACGCTTGCCATCCCTCTACACACCGTGCGGTGCTGGTCCTATAGCACCTCTGCCCATCGCCAGCTCAGCCTACCAAACACAGAACGGAAAACAGAAGCGCAGCAATCTGAGAAGTCTCTGCATGGGTGGTGGGACAGCGAACCCAGAAGGAAAGAAGGTTCAGTCCTCCAGTTCGTTCAAAGAGGAGATTCTCCTTCTCTTCTTCTTTGGCACTTTCCGAAATTTGAAATGCAAATACTGAGTGAAGATTTCACTCTGCAGATATATTCATTATATTCTACCGTAACCTCTGCAAGCCACCTCCTGCCCAACAGACAGCTATTCCAGCCCTTAGTTCCCTTTCATCCCAAATCCCAGAGAAGAAATGGATGTAGCGGGACCACCGACACCAGCAGCATCGCCATCGCCTCAGGTGCCTGGGTTTGGGATTAGCCAGGCCGTGCCGGCGGAGGCAGCAGAGGCGGTGTCTGTCTGGTGCCTTTGGATTAGATGCAACGCAGTTTATTGTGAGACTTCAACTACTTCAATCGCAGTCCTGGGGAGCAGCCGCAGAGGTGGAACAGGACCCGTGAAGAGGTGCAGCACCGAGATAATTAAGGGCTTGGCACAGCAGCAGCATGGATTTGGTGTGGCCATCACCAAGCTACTAATCAAGGCTGGACCCAAGCTCGCTTCCTGCAAAAGCTCCTGGGTGACTCCACGGCTCCTCCTGCCCCTCACAGCTCGCGTAGCTCCAGCAGGCACCGTGCTGCACGTGAGCTGCTATTTGTCCCCGAACCTGAGGGCTCAGGGCAGGTAACTCAGGACAGTGCTTACACACAGGGATGACCCTTTCTAGCTAGAAACTGCCCTCTACAAACTTCAGGAGGCTGTACTTACAACCTTCCATGTTATCACAGGAGTCCTCCTTACAAACACAGGAGGAAGACACCTGCCAGCTTTTGGAACATCACAATATATTAGATATGCCTGGGAATGGAGAAATCCCCAGCTCACATCGCACCTGGCTCTCATGAAGTCAAAGGTTACGGACCAAAATTCTAGATCCTGAGGTGGCAAAAAGGCACCATCCAAGTAACTGTGGAGCTTCCCGGAGTGCTGCGGGGAGGGACCGCTGCCCCATGCCTTCAGCTGGTGCGAACGCCACGAGCAGACCCACACATGTGAGTGACACGCACCAGGCAGCGATCTGGCTCGCTGGTTCCGCTCTGCAGTTCCTTCTCAGGAGATAGAGGCTGCATGCATGGATGGATATGCTGCTATCTGCCTGAGAGGGGATGTAAACTCTGATGAAAGAATTCAAATCTCCCAAAAACATAGAGGAAAGGGAATGGTGAGATGCCTAGCCCTGCTGCTCAAGCGTGCCATTTGGAAAATCATCCACAGGAGCTCCAGTTGGGAAGAGCAGCATCTTTCAAAGCAGAGACAAGAGAAGCAGTGCCCTCCTGCCGCAGCTTTTCCACTTGGAGGGAAGCTCCCAGGACCGAGAACTCCACCGGGGCAGTGGCTGCTCAAGAGCTGCTTGAGGATGGGGCAAGTTTTGCTAACATGTTCCAGGCAATCAGAGTGCAATGTCACCTCCGTCTCCAGTTTTCCTGCTGAACTAACGATGTTACAGAAGACCTAGGGGAGCAGGAGCGGGAACTTGCTCAGAAGCTGGGTCAGGACCATGACAGGAGGCCGGTCTCTGGTGGTCTTGCTCCAGGGAGGTCAGTGCCAGGCTCCCAGGCCCGCACGGGAGGGCAGCCACTTGCCAGCTAAGAGCCACGAAGCATCCCCGATGTTTCCAGCAGGGTGCACGTAGGTGGCAGAGCTGGGAAACCAGCCAGGTGCACGTGGTGGCACAGATGGGGCTCCCCGGCCTCTGAGAGGAGCCGGTTCCCCTCTTCTCAAAGAGGGATCGCAAAAACCACCGCTAAAAGTCACAGTTTAGCTCTCAGGGAATTTGAATTCTGCGCTTGACCAGCCACTGATGAAAATGTCCTCGCTGCTAGAAACTCCTCTCTAACGCAAACAGCTGCGTGCAAGCCTGGTCTTGACCGTGGCCTTGTCTTAATGACAGAAAAAGAAACACCTCCTTTCACACAGCCCCTGCCTGGGTACGTGGCAGCTGTGGGGCCTTCCACATTCCTGGGGTGTTTTCAGATGGAAAACAAATCTTAGCAGGTATAAATGAACGGGAAAGATATATATATATATAATATAAAGCCTTACCATAATTAATGGAACACAAACATGGCTGGCTGAAGGAAATTGCAGCAGTAAGTAAAGGTTTTCTTCATCCCTTCCCATTTTTCAAATAAATATTTCGGGTATTCCATGTGTGTGAAAGAAAGAGAGGAAACACACATCTCGTTCTTTACAAGCTATTATTTTTATATTCCTAAATAGCTGCTGTATTAAGAAGCCAAGAGAACGCAACCGTGTGCTTAGTCCCCAAACAAATTCAGCGTGAGCGGAGCCAGCGCTGGCTGCTCTCCCGAGGGCCTTGCTCTGACGTACTTCAGCTTGGATTTGTAAAACCATCTTTAGGAAAGAAAATGGCACGGCCTCATGTCTGGCTGGCTGCTTGCCTGGCTGCCCATGGCTGACCGTGGTGCTGCCGAAGGCACACGGCAGGGATGGGATTTCAAGAGACACTGCCCCCTTCATGGAAAAAATAAAAGAAAAAACCAACAAACCTGAAACCCCCAAAGTTTGCGCACTGGCTGCTGAGCTGAGACTCGTTTTGCACAGGCCACTGGACGGACATCAGATGGTAAGACGTTTTAATTGCTAATGGCCTGGTCTGGATTTCAACATGTGACACAGAGATAAAGGAATCTACATCCTATTATCAGTCCCCCGAGCAAATGTTACATCTTATTAAGTGCAACTAGATTCGTGGGTCAGAATCCCATACACAGAGAGCACATGCATTTGACTGGAAGCAGAATATTATTAGGGCATTCCCGTGCCATAACAATGGTTTGCCAGTTCCTCAGCAGAACCTCTGTATCACGCTTTGATATTTTCACTTTCAGGCCACAGCTGTTGAAGTGACAACGCCAGGCTGGAGAGCTATTTGTGCAGCGGGGATGCAGAACAGAGACAGATTCCTGCTCTTTTATCTCACTTGCAACCCAGAAAACGTCTAGGCGAAAGCACTTAGTGCTGTCGTCACTGCTTTGCAGGCAGGGAACTCGAGGCCGAGCGCAGCGATGGGCTTTGCGCGAGATCACGCAAGGAAAGCGGGGCGAGGGCAGGAGCGGAGCAGAGCACGCGTGGCATGGCCGCTCCCTGCGCAGCAGAGATTTTGTGAGGTGCAATCTTGCCTCAAATCCTGTTGGTTTTTTTTTTTCTTCCCCCTTTTTAATTTCTTTTAGATGAGTTTTCAGAAGCACTGAAAACTCGATGAATCACTTGGCTGAATGGCCCACATAGTTTCCTCCTAAGTCAGCTTTGGCAGCGAGCCACGGCACATATTCTGAGGCTTTGCTTCGAGTAATATTTTCACTGGTGAGATTATTCACGTACCTGAAGCCGGGCCACCTGTCCCTTGCGGACCCCTCTCCTAGCCCTTAGCGAGGTGGAAGAGGGCTGCTGCGGCAAGCTTCCGAAATCTGGGCACAAAGCCCCGACCGCGAGAGAAGCTTGCCTCCCACACCGAAGGGATCTCCCTCGGATGTTGCACCCCGCACCCAGCTGCGAGCCTGGGGGGGGGCGTTTCAAACCGAACGGAGCCCGAACCAAAACGCCTCGACTCCAGCATTCGGTGTTCCGAGCTAGGTTTAAGGTCTGCAGATATCCCAAGGGATCTTCTCTAACACATCCCCGGACCTCGAAGCAAATCGTCCCGCTACTGAAGTTGGAGTGAGCCCATGTCTCTGCACTGTGAGGAGTTTACAAGTTTTTTGACTTGAAGCTAACAACTTAGCAAGAACAGTCTTCTTGCCTAGCAACTGGACTCCAATTAGCTTTACTCTTCATTCCCAAAAAGGATGCCACCACAACGCGCGCATGCTGCAAGCTGCTAATCTGACGCAAGTACAGAAGGACAAGTTCAATCAAACATCTCACGGTTTTAGAGCACTGCCTGCGTTCGTTTTAGACTCATTTCAGCATGGCAGGTCACAGCAGCATAAACATTGTGGGGGAAGAAAAAGGCCGAGCTGGCAAACAGTCAGAACTTGCTGTTCCTGACCCAGTAACCTACTTTCTGAGCACCACGTAACACGAAGGCCACCCCTCGCTCAGACTGCGACGTCACCTCTTGCTTAACTTCTTAGAGGCAAATAGTGGGTCTGGCTGGGAAGAGTTAGATGACATGTGGCCGTCATTTGCTTCATTCTGGCCACAAAAATCATTTTAGGCTAGGCAGGAATATCAAGGGCAGCTTCTAACCTTGAGTCATCCGAAGCCACCGTCTGAACACACGTGCTCCGTGCAGCAGGGCTGGGACCTGGGCGTCCGTCACACCGACGCGCAGAGCAACCAGGAGCTTTGTCTGCAGCACCAGTGCTACCATAGGCATCACAGGCAAAGAAGTTGTCCAAGGGAACGCTGCATGAAGGAGACCTGTTTTTATAGTATTATATGTTATACGGCTACTATTCTCGTGAGTTTGGCTAAAGCCAATGGGAGTATTCCCAGCAGAATGCACGTGGAGGTGGACTAGGCTTGAGTAAAGGTGTCAGACCTTTCTCTACCAGGAATAAAAGGGGCACAGAAACAGAACATATATACACTCATCCAGTGGTGTTTGAAACTATCTCCCTCCATGAACATCCTTAGAAATCAGTGTTCAACGCTAACTGTTAAGAAGCAAAAGAAACAAAGATTAAATACACACAAGTATTTGAAAGGACTAATATTTTACTGAACAAACTATCAGGGAAAACAAATACAAGTATTAAGACACAGAGAGCAGTTACAGGGGAGCTCTTTAGGGAATTGATGGGACATGATTCTTTACTGGAATATGCCCATTTTTGCACTCGGTTGTTGCCAGTGCATCTCTTAACTGAAACACACAGAATAGGAAGGGGTGGAAATTAAAAGACTTTGGTCAAAGATTCCAGCTTCATGAAAAAAAAAAGTGGTAGAAATAATCAGAACAAAAGGTCTTGAAGTTATTCCACCTCCCAACTGGCTCAGCCTAAGATTTTATTTTGTTGACGCTTTGACTTCCCCATTGCAGAGCAGGAGGGGACGGAGCACTGCGGTATCTTAAGAATTCTAGCTACATTGTCTTGTGCCATCACAAACCATTTTTCCACCATCTCTTTTACCAGCAATTTTAACTTAACCTAAGATTAAAAACATATGGAAGTATTTCACTCTAGCTGGCACAAGCACAACACAGAAGTAAATGTTCTAATAGACATAAGAAGTCATTTTTCTTTGCTACAATGTCTAATTTAGATCTCTGAAATTGTAAAATTAAAATCTATTCTAATCCATACTTACACAAAAATGCATTTCTAGCAGATTATAATATCTAACTGCTTATTACACAAAAATCTTGGAATGACTGTATTGTAAAAAAAATAATTGCCTAATTATGAAATCCTGATGATAAAGACACCATTGTCATGAAAACATCTGGGTTACCAGCCCCCCAGAATGCATGAAATTTCAATAGGCAGAGAAAAATCGGGAGGCAGATGAAAGAGGAGTTATAAAGAGGTCCGGAGAAAAAACATCACCCGCTGCAATTGCTGTATCGAAGTGAGGGTGATGACTTCAAACAAATAACCCAATAACAACCTATTCACAGCAGCAGAGCAGTTAACATCTATGTGGAGACGAGGGACAATTAACAAATATTATGCATATTCTTGCATAACCTTGGGAAAAAAATATACATCTACTCTACCTCTCTGTAATGACAACCTGAAAAAATACTCATTGTATCGGGGTGTTAGAAGACAATTTAGCAATCTGATGCCTTGGAATAAAAAAGAGCTGCCCAATTTGAACGCAGCAGCAATCAGTGCCATTTCTATAGCATCTCACTCACATTAAACATCATTTAAATGATATCTGAAGAACACAACAGGAACAGCAATGAAGGAGGGGGAAAGGTCAGTTATGCGTAACCAGGAGAAGTACAGAGGAAGCCGAGATGTCTGACGGTGCATTCGGTTTGCCCCCCCACTGCCACAGAGCTAAGCCCCAACAAAAAATCTGGTCCGTGCCATTAAGCCTGCTGTCAGCGTTATGTTAACAGTGGAGTCAGTGGCTGTGCGTATTTTAGCCACTTATGAAACAATGAAAGCTTTTCTTGGAAAACAGGGAATATGGTGAGATTGTTATCCCACGTCGTCTAACGCCACAGCATGAGGAGCAAAGGCAAAGCAAGAACGGCTGCACAGACCGAGGGGTGCAGGCAAGGAAAAGCCACCCACACCTCTGTGGCCCCCTCTTGGTCCGAGCCCACGGCCCAAAGGCACGCGCACCCAGACCTGGCCCCGAGCACGAGGGAAGGCAACCCAGGGACGCTAATGAGGACTCGTTATTCAGACAGTTAATAATTATATGTGAGAAAGCGCTCCCAGGCCTGACAGCTCCATAAGGCTTCACTTCTCATCTCTAACCAGAGCTCCCACCACTGGCTCTGACTCTTCACCACTGATCAGGCTAAGCCTTGGACCCCACGATGGACACCTCACGCACAAGTAATCTGCAAGGCCCCGGCACCAGACTTTATGGATGAGACATCAAAGGATGATGCATCGCTGATAGGATAAGACTTTTTTTTTTTTTAAAACAGGGTTGATTACAATGCAGATGGCATCAAAAGCACAGTGGCCTTCTCACATGGTTGCCATCTGTGGTTCTCTGCTAAAGGTTATATCAGGACTCCCACTATAAAATGCTGCCAGCTGAGATTTATAACGCAGCGGACAGCTAAGTTCTCCGCCAAGAAGTCCTTCCAAAGCAAAACTGTTCAGTTGTGGGTATTCTGCTCATGTTGGATATTTTTGATTACTAACATGATGAAATCTGCAAGGCAGCATCAGCCCGTACATCTGAAGTGTTTCCCATAAACGGCTCTGCGCAGCAAACTGGTGCAGCCCCTCATCTCCTTCGGCCTCGCGGCTGCCTGCTTGTTTGCGCCGTGCAGGGACAGAACTCTCCCCCTCACAAAGGCTCACCGCCCCATTTGTCCAGCACTTGGGGCTCCCCTAAGCCCCATGTCTGGGCTTACGGGGGATTTAAGAAGCGTGTGTCGTGGGCTGGCCTGCAGGGTACTGGCGAGTACAACCGCATGCACAAGGGAAAGCTTTCATATTTTCTAAGGAAGTGTTACTCTTCTGCTAAGTAAATAAAGATGTGCCTGTTATTTACTTTCCAGCACATATTGCAAAGCTCATGCTAATTAAACTTCTAAAGCACACAACAGAATAAATCTGCACTGGCGTAATGCCAACAAATTGTATACGAACTCTCCCCCATGCGCTTAGTAAATATTTGCATGGAAGAAAATAACTCACTCCATCCTGGGCAAGGCACAAGCAGGTTAGGACTGGAGCCAAGAGCCTCCATTCTGCCATCGTGGGCTCCAGAGCTGAAAATCTGGGATCCACGGAGGGGAATTACACAAACATCAGGCAAAAAAAGAAAATAATCAGAAAGGAGAGAGCCAGGACAAAAGTCACAGGCCTGATTCTGGGCTCACCATCAGGGTGGCCAGTCATAGCTCTGTAGCACTGGATGACCTTGGTACACCACCAGGGACCCGAGATTTTTCCCTGGGTGGTTTCTAGTTTACAGCATAGGGGTGTGCCAGTGGTTGAAAGGACAGCCCAAACCCAAAACCACCCCCAAAGATCAACATCTATAACATTAAAGTCCCCTTTTCTTCAGAGAAGCCAGCCCCGTTAAAGATTATTGTAGTTCTCAAAGTTGTTTTCTTGCCTGTGGCATTAACTTTTTACACTTGCCAATTCTTACTGGCCAGCTACAACCTGGTTCTCACAAGTTTCAGGGAAAATTCAACTACACTAACAAAGCCTCCCAACCTTCATGTGGACCGCCTGGCGAAGCGCCTACAGAAATACATACAAGTTAAAAAATAGTAAGATTACTTTAAACTACCATGTTACTTGGACTCTCATACCTGTCTTTGCATGAACGGATTACATTGCTTTATCATCCCAGATTTTGGGGGCTGGGTTTCAGTTTAAGTTCCCAAGTAAAGGTCACAGGGAAGCGTTTTTAGCTGGTCTCTTGTCTTTTGAGATCCACAAGGACAACGGATGCACATAACATCAACTGCTTGTTGAAATAGTATACGTGCTACCTACGTCACTGCTGCCCAGGAAGGACAGCAGCATTGCTATTGATTCCTATACAAGATGAACACAGCTTAAAAGAAAGCATATTTACACAAGGTTTGGATGATTCAGGCAACAGATATAGAGAAACCTTAATGCACTTCTCCTACACCCTGCTGCGTGCTAGTGCTTTGTCTGGAGCTATTTCACAAAAGAAAAAAAAAAAAAAAAGACATGGAAGGGGCTTTTTCTCCCATAAAAGAACTGTTTCCAAACACCAAAGCTGTTTGAACAGCACTGTCACCTGGGATATCGTTACTGAGCCGCTCGCAATGCAAATCCACTGCAACCCACCAAACCTCAGTGAGAGCGAACGCAAGTGAATTTTTTGTTTCTGGGTTGCAATGCAGTGGGCTCATGTGTTTACAAAATACAGCCCTGGGTTTCCTACATGGCTGAAGCCAGCTCTTGCACCAACTGTTGCTTGATGCTATTAATTTAGATCCTTATTCAGCAAACACTTCAGTGAAACTTGAGCTTCTGCTTACGTTCATCCCTATTCAAAGTGCTGCTGTGCACGTGGAGAATCCAGCCCAGCTTTTCACAACTTTGTGCTTTAATGGTTTTCTTTCAGTAGGGGGCAAGATCGTAACCATTACCCATGCTATTTCTAACATGGCTAAATTTCCTTGGGTTTAGCATCTTCATGAAGCAGGCTGAACAATAGCATCCAACTCAACAAGATCAACACACACTCCCCGCTCCCCCCAAAATCAACCAAACAAAACCACCCCACAGCAAAATTAACATTTTTAGCACATGTTTACGGGTAGCTGGAGACCGTCAGACCATCCGAAAAGCCACAGAAGTGCCTTCTGGGAGAGCCCAGCGAGAACTTACAGTTTAACACGAGAGATGAGGCCAGGCTGCAACGCAGGCGGGAGCAGAGCGCCTGCCCTCCCACTCCCCAGGAAGGCTCTGGCTGGGGTAAACACAGCCGTGCTCGCAGGAGCTGGCAGTAGCTCTCATGCACTCAGTGACCACTTCAGAATAAGTTCTCTTCTACATGCGATAAAGATCTGGACCGTGGAAATGTTATTTAAACCTAAATTCCTCTAACAAACCCTTGGTCCAGGCAGAGCAGGCCAAGCAGCCTATGGCCAGCTGGGTCTTCAGAACACACCGCGCGCAGCACCAGGAGGCAAAACCCGCAGCTGGACGTGGGACAAATAGCGTTAAACTTCATGAAGTGACTCAGAACACCCGGACTGCAATGCCTGGAAAGGCCCCAGCTTCCACGAAAGGTTCAATGGCCGAAACAGAGGGACCCAGATGAACCTGGACTCGCTCCTGCCCAAGACGATCACTAGGGCCTCTTTGCTTCTATGTGCCACTGATTTTAAATCATGTCACCTTCCACTGAGACGAGTTATTTTTAGGAACGAAATGCCAGCTTTCCAACCCTGGTAATTTAACTCAGTAATGTTCTTAGACATCTGCCTTTTTTTTTTTTTT
>VXAA01002597.1:536524-564510 GCA_013399115.1 Anseranas semipalmata
ATTTAAAACTCTGCATTGCAGACCCCTGAAATATTGGGAAACTGAATCTCACCAGCAAAGTTCCTTTAAAGACTTCAGTAGAAGAGCAGTATTTAATTTTCTAGTACCTACATAGAAGGGTTTGAGAAGATGACAATTCAAAAACTTTTATTTTCTGTTAAGCTTAATAGAGAAAGAGATGATTTCTGCACTGCTTGTTGATCCACGGGCACAGACATGGACAGAATGGCACCTCTTGATGAATTCTACTATATACTTTAAAAAAAGCCTATGGGAAAGAATTCAGTCTACCTAATTCTACATTTTTCTAAAATACTTTCTAGAGCTAGTCACAATTTGTGTGCAACACTCAAAAAAACCACCACAGCATTAAGGAAGAGAAAACCTTTCTACCCAAAATAGCTCTGTATTACTTTGTTTTGGGGGATTCCTTCTCCCATCTTTCCCACCAGTACTTTTAGCTCACAGTTAACTCCCTGCCCATTGACCTTCCTGGAACACAGGCTTTAGGACCAGGGCAGCGAACAGGTCCCCGTCTCCTCTGAGAGAAGACCATGAAGTGATTTTATGGACTACGTAGCTTAGCCTCAAACACAAGTTGTAAACTCCAAATCAGTTGGACAATGAAGGTTTAACCACCCTGCAAGTACCAATCTGAATGCACGTGGCCTAAACCCCTTTGAGGAAGCACTTTTTTGGGGTGTTTTCCAGCACTGTTCACAGGTTCCAAAAACAAACAAACAAACAAAAAAACAAAAAAACTAAACTACTGAAGACTGCAGAGAACACACAACCCATTAAACCCATGTTTACTGATAAGCTTATCAGTAAACATTTTTCTACCTTAAAAAAAGTTACATGTACTCATGGGTACCATTCCAACTAAAAATATCTTTCCCTTTTGGGAGCTAAAAGGTAATTTTAATAAATATTTCCTCCTGAAGACAAAAATAAGAGTGCTGTTATGGTAACAAAGCTGTGGTTTTCAACAGCCTCTACATTACAGCTGGTTAAAGCCACCGACGATGTGTTCTCCAGCCAGATGCAACAAACTGTTTGCAATTCAGAGCAGTGATAATGCGCCTTCAGCTCTTCTGTGTTTAGCAGCCAGTAACCAAAACACATCCCGAGGTAAACACCAGACGAGCCGGGCATGTGCTTCCGCAGGGCTCAGCTCCGTGACCCCGCTTCCCTGATGCTATCACTTCATCCTCATTATAACACTTCAAGAAAGGACATAAACATCTCGTACATTAAAATGCTCTTGACTTTTATGAACAGCCTGATTCAGCAGCCCTCAGGGTGCACTTTCATGACCAGCTCAAGCACATCGTGCCCTTGAAAAGGCAATTCTTCCACTCCCAGCCTCCTTTGCATAGAAAATCAGCTGGGAGAAAATTTTAAAAAAGATCAACCTTCAACTACTTTGCCACAAAAATACCTGTGCTGAAGCAGCGGAGATGGCAGGAAGCAGCAGAAGACAGAACTGCCTCCTTTGGTCTCCAATCAGCTACTCGTGAGACAGCATGGATGGTGATCAACAGCCTTCAAACTCCACACGCTAACCTCTGTCCCAGCTTCACACACACTCCATCCGCACTTGGAGCTTCTTGCCCACCTGCAGCAAGGACAGCATTATTCACAAACACCCCGCAGCACACGCCGGGCACTGCACAGACAGCAGGACAATTTAAGGGGAACACAACGGAGATATTCTTAAACACTATTAAATGCCACTGAGGAAAGTTTGTAAAGACCAGATACAAGGATCTGTGGAGAGGAAACTATTCAAAGCATTCAATGCTGAGCTTATTGTTCCATAACGCCGAGCCACCGTGCCCCATATGTTGCAGCATCACCTGAGGAAACCATATCTAGGCTCTAATGTTTACATCTATAAACACTGCTGTAGCACAAAGGTTGCCAAAGCTCAAGGAGCTGATTCAGCAGTTGACTTGGACAGTTTAGTATTAAGCAGCACCTCCATCAGTGGAAGTATTTATTCAGATTGACGGATCTGCTACGTGCTTTGGCCAAAAGAGGGCTAAAATGGGGGATCATTTCCAAAAGACATGTTACATCCTGTAATGCATTGGCAAAGTCTCCCCTGTAAAAAGGGAGAGGGAAACCAGGCGATGCCATCGCTTTCCTACCCGGGGAGCATAAAGGGACAGTCATGCCCCGTGTAGCACCAGGGAAGGATGACCTACAGCTGACGCCAGTGGGAGATGGTGCAGGAAGATACAAGCAGGACTAGGTGCCCACACCTTCCTCACTCCTCCAACCTTATTATACAATTTTTTTTTTCCCTATAAGACAATGTACAAGGACATGTTTTTGGATAAATTCCATGTTGCTTCTGTTCCTCACAAATCCTATTTTATCATTGTTCAGGGATCTACAAGCTCTCAAGCAGACACACCGATGGAGTTTATTCAGCAAACCTGGCGACTGTTCTGCTCCTTAGCTTTCGTTGTGCCTCTGAGACAACGGTTTCCACAGGACAACTGTGTTCTTGAGAACAGCAGACTCGGGATTTGACTTTGGGTAGAGCCCTAAGGTGGATTAGACTGTCATTCTGCCCACCTCAACCGCATGCTGTAATCAGCTTACTTGCAAAGTGGGAGATTTGGCAAAAAGTGACAGTTGCCCACCGTCCAACATTGTTAGCTAGCCCTGCCACAAGAGCTCAGACATGGTGCTCCATCTCCATACCAAATCAGCTTATTAACAACCATACAGCCCAGCAAGATAGTTTCCACACAGCTGAAGCAGTGCTTTGGGCAAGGGGCTGCCTGATCCACTCCCCACGGGAACTCAAAATCAAATTCTAGCCGAGATGAGGTCAGAACAGCAAATAGGTTCGATGAGCTGGCATGTCAGAGGCACTGGGACAGTGCAGCACAGAAGCAATCCCTGTACTTACCTTCATTATTCATCCCTTATTACTCCAGTCCCAGAGTCTATAGAGGAATGGCAATCTAACCAAAAGACCATTAAATTCAATGAAAACATTGCAACTTAGTGGTCTGCCTTAGGCTCAGCTCCCCAGGGTATCAGATAGCACCGGGACCTGGCCAACAGGGCTCAGGACCTTCCTTACAGGGCTCAGCGCCAGCAGCTAAGGGCCGGTCTGTTCTTCAGGCAACCAAAGGTCTGCTTCCTGCGTAAACTATTTGCGTTGTAATGTTAAGCAAGCTTGGTAGTAATTAGATAGATGCTAATTCCTGCAACAAACCACTTAACTAGAAAAAAAATGGCTGAGCTGATCAGACTGAGGCAAACAATATTATACTTTAAAATACAATGTCTTGAAAAAGGCTGATTTAAAGAACAGAAAGATCCAACTTCACTGCTGATGACACAAAGGTTTAAACGTAACTCCGGTCCAACCTACGATTTCCCCTTACAGACAGGCAGGGGAGACCGCCCGCTGAGCTGTGCCCATCCCCTGCTGTGCAACAACCAGAACTGCAGACCCACGTGCACGCAGTGCATCTCACCTAACGCGGCCCCAGAGAACCATTCCTCATGAGTCTTCACAGTAATCCCAGGCCTGGCAATTCTATAACAACTTCAAGCGAGGAAAATGAAATGTTTTTATTTTAACACATACCTGTGGGGAAAGAACATCCCACTATTTAACAATGAGCTCTTTAAAGACATCCTGGGAAATCTTCCAAGAGCGACACTGAAATGGATGAACACTCAATTATTTACGTTAGTTTTTTCACTTAAACATCGGAAATCAGTCTCCTCCTGTCCCAGCCGCCCCCAAAAGAAGAGCCTTTCTTTTCTGAAGCTGGGGCACTTCTGAGGATCCTGGCTCTGACCCCGCTGCTGAGGCTGGCCTGCTGCGAGCTTCACGGGATGCAGTTTGGGGCTAAACTCCCTGGGCTCAGCCTGCCCCAAGGGAAGCAGGGAGTGGATGGGGGCTAGGGAATAAGCAGATTCATAATCCCATCCCAAATAACTTAAATTGCAAGATATGGACAAGCTGTCAGTCAAACCCAGCTCTAAGCCCCCTCCAAGCCAAAGCAAGAAACACAGCAGGTTTTAAGCCCATTTTAATACCCTGAGAGATCCGTAAGGACCGGAGTGTCATCTTACTGCAAAGAGAGTCGAACAGCTTCATCTTGGTGGGACCGGTGACGGGTGCTCACGGCTTCGGCAGCACTTTGCGATGTGACGAGGGAGGCCTGCGGACGGTGAGGTGGGCCCGCCGGTCCCCGAGGCCTTGCCACACATTCCGGACTCTCCAGTGGCAGAGCACGGCCACTGCGTTATAGGGACCTCTTGGGTGGAGCCAGCTGTGATAGAGTGACATCTCCTGGGGCACTGCCACCCAAGCAGGCCCTTGGGACGCTCCTGGAGTCCTGGAGCTCCTCTGCACAGGCCCTGAGGCTTTTCGACTCCCAGCAAGTTTGCTCGCTGTTCCCAGAGTTACTCTGAGCCATTCTTTCCCTCACGTGACATGGTTTTACACTGCTTGGCCCAAAAACTTCTCAAGACCTGTCTTCACCTACCCTTGCACCAATGAACATGTGCAAACGTTTACAGTTCTCAAATTCAACAAAGAGGCAACAAGGCTAAAGGGGGTGGCATGAAGAGCACACAATTAAAATGTCAAGGTTTCAACAGGAAACATGCAGATACCTCCCATTACCCAAAAACCTCTTCTCTGCACAGTTAATACTATCAAGGCTCATCCCTTCCCCTGCTTTTATCACTGATGCTTTCACTCAAGTCTTTATGGTTATTTATAACCTTGCAATTGGGTTAACTCCGCAGGTTCTTAGGGTTGAGTGTTTACCACGTACATTTCAATGTCCTGCTAATCTGGGTACTAGATGGTGTTTCAATTTATCCTAGAAGCACATAAAAAAAAGCTCAGGAACTCTCCTCCAGAGCTGAGTTCCTGGAGCAATTTCAGGCAGGCAGTGATACAGCGAAAATCACGCTCCTGTTGCTTTCCCACGACCACCGAGAGATGTGTACAGCTCTATCATCTGGATGCTGGTCAGAGACACAACTGCTCACTTCCAGTTCTCGCCTAGCTCATCCCAGAAGCCATCAAGTGCTGTGACCATCTGATGATTACACACGTGGATCTATTCATTTCCACTTTGCATTTTGTTGTTTTAACACACCCCTGCCCCAGACACAACCACCAAACGAGCCAGCAGAGACTCTCCAGTAGCTGTTAGCAGCATGAGGCCTGATGTCCAAACGTGCAGTCAATGGTTGTCTCCAGCACGTGCAAGAGACATCAGGGCACTGAACATGCAGCTTCTAGTGCAGCAAGGTTGCTTTAAGCATTCATTCAATTTAAAATTTTATAAATGCCTGGGTCCAAATCTACATTTTAGCGTAGCTGGCAAAGCTCTCAAACTGTTTTGTCTGGTTTCCTAAGGAAAAGTGCTCATGCAATCTTGTGCCCTGTTCTCCTCCCCTCGGTTACCTTGTGGTTTGTTTGCCGGCTTCCAATCAGCCTGGTTGGAGGTTTGAAGGAGAACAAGGCTCCCACCATCCTGTGAGAGCAGGCATCTGGCCGCAGTGCCATGGGCGAGGAGAGGGAGCCATTGCCCACGGGAGAAGAGATCTTCCAAGTGCTTTGAGAGCAGCTGAACTCCGCAGGCAGCTTCCTTTGGAGCTGCCCCGAACCCAAATAAAGGGCCAAACCGCCCAGCCTGAGGACTGGCCACTGGTGGGAGAGTGTTGTGTCAAGCACCGAACCAGCAGCCAGCAAACAGCAGCACCATCGCAGCAGCTGGTTTCCTACCACCGATTTGCTCCTTGGGACACAGGAAGACAAACGCCAGAGCTTCGCTCCATCGGGCACCTCTGCTCCTGCCGAGTTACAGGAAAGGGAACTGCCGGCACGCACCCGTAGGATAGCTGCCAACCAACAGACGTAAAGCTGCTCAGCGTGCAGCAACGCAATGTGATGTGGCACTGCTCCTGGGGCTGCAGCAGGGAGAGAGGGGTTCAGGGGGTACCGAGAAATCTCCACAGCGATTTTTGGGGGATATGTACCTACATCAGGAAGTCAAAACAGTCCTACTGACCCTTGCCTACAGCAAAAAACAAAACTCTCCTCCAGGAACCAGCTTGGGCGAATCATACCTAGCACCGCTCTCGCAGAGGCATCCAGCTGCCAGGAGTTTTAACCAGGCTAAATTTCCACCGTAAGACTGACTCGGGAAGGCTGCTGACAGCCGTACCCAGAAAAGTGAGTGCCAAGCAACGGGAGCAACGCCCGTCTGCTCGGAGAGGAGAGAACAAGTGCCTGATGGCAGAGCGCAGATGAAGCTTAGAGCAGCTTTGCCAACAGGAGACGCGCAGTTGAGCTGCAAGTCCCAGCTCCGCACAGCATTATTATGATGTTTTAAATTTTTTATTACCATTTCATAATGGTAATTAAACACAGGCATGCAGGTAGAGAGAAATCTGCTCCATATACAGGCCAAGGCTCCCCATCGGCTGACTCTGCCAGGCCTTCCTGGCCCCACGCGCAGACTGCCTGCTTGCAGGCATCACGCCCAGGGCAGCACTCAGGACCCCGCGCTCCTCACTGCCCTGCAGGACAGATTGCCTCAAGGTGACGGTGGAGCAGTCTTTGAGGCGTGGTTAACTCTTGGCAGCTATGTTTAAGCTCCCAGCTAGGTTGCCCATCACTTCCAATTATTGTAATGATTTTTGAGACTAGTTACGTGCATTTCCTTTGCTTCCTGGCCAGTCCTGTGCTGCTTCTGTTCAGCTGCACCCCACCCCAGAAGCAGGGAGCCTGGTGGGTGGAAGCTGAACTTTTCCATTCAGTTGTGACTGAAGCTGTTCTGGTTCAGCTCCAAGTCCAGGATCAAACTGGTTCGTTAGCTTCCAACCAGCTGAAACTAGTTCATTTGCAGAAAACAAGTGGGTGAAACAGACTGTCTGAGGAGCTGAAGCCTTTCCCCAGCTATCTCCTGTCCCCTTGCCAGAGCACAGCACCAGAGTCTCAATATTGTGCCACTGATCCGATTCCCACACCTCGCAGAAACAAATGGTGCCATAAACTATGGCAGGGACCAGGCAGAGGACAAGGAGCAGGTTCCCCTGAAAATCCTTGCCTAAGCACATGCAACCCTATAGTGAAATAAGCTAGTGGGACTGCTGGGGAGAACCTGAGACCAACAGGACCTAGTAAGCATGTGCACTGTTGGGGAAAAGCAACCAGAAGTCTGCCTGGTCTTCTCCCCGCAGGATGAGTTCAGCTAGAGCTAACCTATGCAGTGTGAAGGTCTCCAGGCTGAAGGACAGTCGGTCAGGCACCATGGGTCAGCACACATCCAGATGTGTTTGGCAGCCTCTGGCATGGGAGAGGGACGGGGAGGAAGGGCAGGAGAGCAGTGTGGCACTGCACTTCTGGTCCTGGGAGGCCTGCTGAGGAACAGGTCTAAATGAGACCAATTTTCAGCTGGACCAGAACCAGAGCAGGCTGCAGTGTGCGCCTGCACAGGGCTCTAGTCACCTGTACTGCTGCTTCCAGGTTGTCCTGTTCCATTAGCAGGCAGCTGTTATGTGGGTACAGACTTGCCCCATCAGACCTCCTGCACTTAGAGCCCAGAGAACCTGCAACTGGAAGCGTCTGTTCATCACCTGTGGCTGGGATCAGCTGGGAACTGGCTAACAAGAGACAGATCTTTATATCTAAATACTAATCACAATTTCAAATTTGTCATCCATTTCTGACCAAGGAACGGAGCCCAGCTGGACCCAGAAGGGAGCTGCATTGCCCTGCATGCACGTGGCCTTCCTCCTTGCCCTTCTCTACTGCCCGTGCTTCTTGGTGGACCACAGAAACCCAGGCTGTGATCTCATGAGCACAAGCAGCGAGCGCACACCCCAGACTGGGCCATGCTTGTAGGCCATTCAAGCCTCTTAGAGCGATTTTTACTACACCGCAGTCTGTAGTGTGAGACAGCCCCTGCCTCAACCCACTTGCAGTCTTCCAGGGACAGTGTTTTTTATTAGTTGCACCCAGTTATAGCAGGCAGCTGGTGGTTTTTCCCAAAGGGATGAGCCATTTCTACAGCATGGCGAAGCCACCTCCCCTGGGAAACCCTCCAGGGCCTCCGCACACCCGCAGACCGCAGAGGTGGTTACGTCCCACGCCTGTTGCCAAGGAGGGCTGGATCCGTGCCCTTCCCTTGCCCAGGTCTGGGAATGCCGGCAGCCAGCCTCAGCCTGCCCCGCTGCTCCTCCGCAGCGGCTGGGGGCAGGAGACGTCTGAGCTGCTGCCGGCAAAGCTTCAGCAACACATCAGAAGGGCACTGGTGATGCCTCAGAGTCTGCCCAGAGAATGAAGCTTCTGCCTTTGTGCTCCCGTGGGTGCGGAAGAAGCGGCCAGCACACCTCCGGCTGCACGCTACCCCAGCATAAAAACTGGCAACAAGTCCTCAGGGAGCCCACGGGAGCCTGGAGTGAGAGGCAGCCCTCGGGTTAAATCCTCGCTCAAACAACAGCCCCAGGCAGGGACCACCTGATCTCTGGGACCATCAGACACAAGCTCAGGAAGAGCAGGACAAAGATGAAATAGGATGCAGGCCCCAGCAGTCTGTTATTCCAGCTGAACGCTGCAAGGAACAAATGCAAAAGCCAAAGTGACAAGAACAGTGACATCAAGTAGCTTTTAGATGATAACAGAAAAGGGAGCCTAAAAATTGAGCACAAGAGATTCGGAGTCCCAGGGGAATAGGAGCTTGTATCTAATACCAAGCGATTTTTCTGCTGCATGGTTCATTTCAGGACAACGTTCACCCTTGCAATGCCAGTCCTGGAGCCTGAGGCTGCTCCAGATTCAGGCACGCTGCTGCTTGGGAAGAATTCAGATCCCCTCGCTTATTTAGGTTCATTTAGGCACCGTGTCCCACTGTTTGAATCTTCTGAGCTTACAGCTAAACGGAGTCCTACGGCCCCTCTCCGCAGCCCTTCTGTTTTTGGACAGAAGCCACCAGTTTTAGCAGCATCTCACACATACAGTGCTCACAGGGCAACCACAAGCCCCGTAACACTGCCCCCAGAAGCCCAGGCGTTCCTTGTTGCTCATCTTGCCGCAAACCAAGATTGCTTTCTGCTCTCTGCAACGCACGTCTGACACAGCAGCCCCACAGGGGAGCGTTTCACGTACAGCCAGCTCTTGTCACAGCACCAAGAAGCCTGGACCCACAGCTGCAACCTTAAACCAAAGATGCAGGTGCCCAGCACTAGCACACGCATCCAGTACACGCTCGTGGACAACGCGAGCGTTTTCACTCGCACAGACAGACGTACCAGCTGAGCTGCAAGCAGGCACAGCTCTGCAAGTGCAAACGACAGCAGCAACGCCCCAGCAAGTCACATTCTGAGCAACACCAACATCTTGCCGTCGTTAAATGGAAAGCATTCCACTGCCTGAGCGCAGCCTTCTCTCAAAAAGTGTTATTACCACTATAATATTTAAGGGAAAGCCATTGAAGCTTAAGAACAGCATATTCTTAATTGTGTTTCAGACACGCTCATCTCTGAGGAAACCAGAAGGAGGACAAACAAGTTACAGAGCTATTTCACCAAGCATCAATACCCTAAAACGATCTGTATCAAATGGAGTTTCAGGCAGCACGATAACTGCGCAGCGACTGTGCCTGCATGAAGCACCACTGGCTGCAAACACGCCGAAACCTCTGATTTCTGAGCACCTCTTCAGTAATGTAACTCCTCGCACACACACGCACCACTACCACAACAAGAAACAAATTCCTGACTTACCTTTTAATCGGCCGGGAGCACCAAACCCTCCGGAACCTCCTGCAGAAGAGTTGCGAGAGTTTTACCTTATTACTCATAGAGAGAGTTATATAACTGGCACCGTTTCTGCGGGCACCGCGCGTGCACCCATTGCACTTCCACTCGCAGAGGATTCTCGTTGCCCATCCCACGCAGACACAGCTGCTGGCAACAGCCACTCCGCGGCGGGCAAGGGAGAGTCAAGGTGGGCTTTGGGCTGCTAATGAAAAGCAAAGCTCCCCGCATCAAAGGAAGTTCAAAAGGTCCCTGACATTTATTAAGAGATATTGCTACTATGAAAGGACGCGGTGCAGTAGTATAATGTTCCTTAGCAAGCTGAAAGCAGCTTGGCCTAGATTTTCCTGTACTGTTTGATGTGACCATTCATGCAAACAAGAGTAAAACTTTCTCTTTGCTTTTAATTAAGCACAAAACACTTGGAAAAAATGGCATGTACAACAGCCTTTTTCCTGCTGTCATCTGGGTCTTCTGGGCTACTGTCACACTGAGAACACACAGGAATCGGCCCCATTGATTAAACTATTATTAGCGGCAAACAAACAGATGTGCTCAGCGAAAGACAGACAAAAACCACGCTCAGTGCTTCTGGACTAGATACAGGAGAAAAGATTATTTCACCAAAGGCTCACTTGGTATTTTAGCAAAGGAAAATGGAAACATTCTTTAGCACTCTGGGCAGCAGGAAAGTACACAGCATTGTAAGCTGGAGAAATCACGATAAACAAGTGACATCATTGCCTGGGCTCTGCTCCCACAGACAAAACCCCCAGCTTCTGCAAGACAGCGACCAGGTCCTGTATTTGAAATCTCTTAAACACAACATGCCTTTTAGTTGTTCTGTAGGTCCTTGTGTCCCTGAATTATTGGTGGATGCAGCCCACTAACATATAGGGGCTGTAGCTTTAGCACAGACATAAAACTCTTACGTAAGCCATAATCCTCTCACGACTCCTTATTCTGTGATTGTGAGATCTACGCCATAGGAGCCCGCTGGCATCCCAGTGGCTTTTAACCAGTTTGGAAATCACGAGAGTCCAGCTGGGACGCAATCCCCTCACCGACACCCGGGCCCACGGCGGGACGTGCCGCTCCCTCGCGGGTTTCGGAGCGCACAGCGTTCCTGCAGGCTGCGCGTTCGGTCCTCTGCAGGGCTGGCGCGGCTGCTTTCCACGCTGATTGAATTGTGAGGATTAATCTCCAGCAGAGTTCACCGAGGCTAACGATAATCAAGTTAAATTTACACTATATGATCAGAGTTTAATTAGGTACTGTTATACAACTATTAATTACACCGCTAATACCCTTACGAAATGCAGATGGGAGGGTGGGACTGTGGTCAAGGGGGCTGGGGGGGGGGTTGGCTGCTCAGATTTCAGGAAAAAGCCACATTAAAGTGCTCTGTGCGTACCTCTACTTACCTGCTTGCCTTGCCAGTGCTCAAGATGAAACAAAAAGCTTAAAAATATGTAATCCTACAAAATGGAAATCTAAAAAATTAAAGACTCCCCACACGCTTCCTGATCACCTTCTGTTTACACCAAAAAGCAAGAATACTGTTTCAAATCCCAAAGAGCCAGAATCATTATTAGATTGCTTTGCTCAAGATCCTACCCAGAAAAGCCCAAGGTGATAGAAGTCATTTATTTTGCCCTGATATTAACTCAGCTGAAACCAAGAGGGGGGATAGGGTCGATGGGGTCTGTAAGCCAAGCAAGCGCAGCCGGGCTGCAGGCAAGGGGAGCACCAGAGCATGAGCACAGGAGCAGACTGCAGATTTCGGTGCTCGGTAGCTGCTGTGTTAGGACAGGGACTGCTGTGTGACATTTCAAGGCAGAGACTAGGTCTCTGGTTTTGGTGTATCTTGCCTGAGGTGTCCGATACAAGCTCATGCCACACGGTTTCCATTTAGCATCTGCTACCTGTGTTGCTGGAAGGCTCCAGTGAAACTGGTGCGAGACAGTGCTCCCTTACTGCTACTCACGTTGCAACGCCAAGACTCCGGCCTTGCGCCCGTGGGACCAAAGATGCGGGGAAAGGTCTCTTCAGTAAGCACAGACACCTGTACAGGCTCCCTGCATCCAAGCTCCCTCTCCTCCACAAATTGCTTCTCAATAAGCACATCCCAGGGGAAACCCCGGCACTTTGCCACTGCTGGCTATTTAACTAAAACCCCAAAAGGTACAAAATGCATTTCGTTCTTCCTAAAGTTTTTTTCACCCTTTTCCCCAGACAGCAGCAAGCTCCCAGAAGCAGTACACCTCAGCACCCTATCTTTGCAAGAAACGCCTGTAAAAGAAGCAGAACATTACAGCATGTTGCACTAGATAACGATTACCCAGCCCTGCCACCTACCTAATTACTTTAAGTTTCATCTATATACAATAAAGTAGTCTGATACAAAAGTGGCTGGAGAACTGCTGGATGGGATCCAAGAGCAAAGGGTCCTGTTCATGAACGCCCTCTAGTTCCCATCCCACCACTGCAGACTGAATTGTGCATCCCTTGCAATTCTCCGGCAGTATTTTAAATGCCCTTCATCCAGGCTTTTCTCAGATGCCTCAGTCCAAACCCAAATAGCCAACAGGAGGAAGACATTCAGTGTAAAAAATAAAAGTGTGTATTCAAATCCCCCTCTGTTGATGGACAGCTCTTCTGGGGATACACGTGAACATGACAAGGGGATGCCCTGTGCATCTCCGTATCTTCCATCTCAGGACAGCAGTGCTCTGAAAGGAGACACCAGGCTTTGGCCAAGGCCTTCAGCCCTTTATCCGCCGTTGTGACGCTTTTTGGTCCCCCGCGGCTGAGAACGGCACTAGTGACACACTAACGGGAGCACAGCAATGCTCCTGAAATAAAGCTTTGATTTGGGAAGCAGAGCTGCTCAGCCCACTCTGCTCGTGCTGATGTAGTGACCTGGTTTTGTCAAGTCTGTTTTTCTCCCTTTGTCTTTGATGTCGATTTGGAAGGCGAGTCATGAGATTTTCATGGAGGCATTGACTCAAAGTTGGACTAAAACAGAGTCACAATAGCACTGTGAATGAACGGGGTGCAATTTCCCCTTAGAGGATTATAATACTAGCTAGGGGTCTAGCACATTTATTTCTGCAGTTTATTAATCACTTTCATGCTTCTCAGACTACACTCTAATCCATTTATATTTTAATGTAACAAGTTACAAGGATTATCAGCTTGTAATAAATATGCTCATCCCCTAAAGCATTTGAACAGCCCCTACACTTTGTAAAGATCTTGTTTAACGAGCACACATCTACAAATGAATGAGAAAGCTAGCAGCACGTTACATGGAACACCAAACTGCAAAATATGCACCGTGTAACAGTTACTTTTCCATGAAATGAGGTATTTTGGGGCACACACTATCCTCATTATAGTGTACTTTTAAATTACTTTTAGCATAAGAGAGGCTTTGGAAATCATGGGGATTGTCTTTTGCACTGGCAGTTGGTTTACTTTGTGCTTGTAAGTTTGGAATGATATGCAACATCCAGCCCATGCACAGGATTACATCAATAAATCACTAAGGAAATTTGAACTAAGGAAAGCTGTCGATACCAGCTAAGGGGAATCCACCCAGGAAAAAAAAACCCTACTTTACACGTAGGTCAGTTCTTAAACAATGCTGAAGCATCCATGAAACCATGCTCACTGAAACAGGCTGAAAGCTGCTCTTTCCCTCTCCAAGAGAAGGGAGAAGGTTGGAATCTCTCCTGGCCTACTAGCCTAAAGTCAACCACAGCATTTTTCCACTTAAAGTTGTCTTCAGAGGAGATGAGAACTACATATTACTTATCAAACTATAAAGACATTCCTTACCTAGTCATAGAGTGCCCCACATTTTTCAGCAGATACGTCTCACCTATGCTTCTGGTGTTCGCCCTTCTTGCAACCATAATCCCAACCGAGTCTGTAATCCAAAAACAGGAATTACCCCCCAGAGCCTTTCAGTCTTTATCATACAGTTCAGCTTCCACGTCTGCCATTGTGGAATCTCTTCTTCCTCTTACATGCTGCTCTGCCCAAGTATTTTTCTCCATTGGAAAATGTGAAGTTAATGGTCTAAGTTGCTTTCATTCTTCATGCTTGCAGACGGTATTTCCTAAGTCAGGAGAACACTATGTACTTCATGCATTCTTTGGTTAGCAGTCTGTGGGATACAAAGCTTAACCCTTTGCCATACATGACCCAATTAATCGCTTGCACCTCTGCAGGTTCTTTTATTGAGAACTCCGTTCACAGCAGCACGCTTGCCGTGGAGAGCTCCAGGAAAATAAAAGCACTGCAAAATCTCCAAAGGCCTTTTTAACAGGAATCCACAGACAGTCTGGCCTCAGCTGGAGGCATGCAGAAAGATGCCTGTAGCTCCTGCCGACGGAGAGTACAGCCATGCCTATTCTGCAGTCTCTCTAATTACAGCCAGTCCTTCCCACCATAGGGAATGGCAAAGGGACGAGATAGTTATGTGTGGGGTTCTTATTGTTCCTGGAAAATCAATTTCCAAAGTATTTTCTTAGTTAAATACCAGTCAACCCAACATCTGCAAGGCAGTATTAAGGCTGCAGTGACCAAAAGGGAAAAAATTGATGTTCAGAGTGTGGCTTTCTTGGTGCAAAGCTCTGCCTCTCCAGCTTTTGCTTTACCTCTTCAGATTTCACCAAGGAGGAGTACTTGGGAAAACAAGACTTGCTCTTGCGGAGCTGCTGAATAATTAACAGCAGGGAAGACAGTGCAAGACACTTGTCCAACCCTCACTGCTTCGGCCTCACGCACCACCTACAGCCAGACGCTGAGCAGCAGCTAGGCAAAAGCAATTCAGGAGTTCAGCTCTGTTCTGGGTTACACAATGGTTACATCATTAAAGGATCAGATCTTTGTAAGAGCACACAATCGGCATCAGGCTTGGCTCTTTAACAGAAGGAAGCGTTTCTGCTCGAGTTTGCGGTTAAACACGCAGCTGAACCATGCACTGCAGGCCAGTTTTCAAGGCCAACTCTGCAAAACAATTTGTACCACAAGGGGTTCCTCAGACCCGCTCCCTAATCCCAATTGACAGCAGCCTCAGTACTGCCCCTAGTCGTGTCAGCTGCTTTATCAGCAACTTCTGTGGAGAGAGCAGTTAGATTCACACAAGGGACCTGGCTTCTCTGTTTTGCCAGATGCCCCAACCACCCCAATACGGGCAGGGAGACACCAAAACAGACCCTTATTCCTGTGCACGCCTTCCAGGGAGTCATTTAACCAGCACTAAATGCCCTCTAAAGAGGGCTTCATTCCCTTCCCTGCACTTACCAGGGAGTTTTGTGTATAGATACATGGGACTACAGTATATTCACTACTTCCTCCACGTAAGAAAGGGTGCACAGCAAAAGTTTTCCTTGTGCTTTCATACAAAGAGATCTCTGGCTCTTCTTAACATAACTAATTAGCTTTGGCAAAACACTTTGAAAGTGTAAAGCACTGGAAAAGGACTTACAAATGATTATAGGTTTCAGTAAATGCTAGAACTCCCAGGAGCAGAAGAGATGAGAAAACCCCTTATAAAGGCAAGTGAAGAGCGATTTATTTTCCTAGCTCTGGTGATGTAATGAATATATTAAAAAATAAATTAGGCAGTGCAACATAACAGAGGACATCGCCTGCACATCTCTCAGATGCCAGCAGGCATAAAACAGATTTAACTTTTCCATACAGCCTGAAAGTCCCAGTGTAGCTCACAGGTTTTAGACCCTCTGCTGCAAAGCAGCACGCTGGCTTCTGGAGCTAAGCCTAAAACACGCCCTAGAGGCAGCCAGGGAGCAATGCATTAGCTCGATTGCTGGGGCTGATACCAGGTGTCAGATCTACCTCCAAAATCTGCTCGTGCTTTGGGGCTTTCCTTTAAAAATGGATTAATCTTCTGCAGCCCTTCTCAAAACCCTTTTTGTGACACCCCAGATAAGTCACCCTGGATACCATACCACATTCCCACCACAGTACCCTAGCCTAACAGAGGGGAAGGCAGATACAGCAGCTGCACACAAGTTTTAATGGGTTTTAATACACAGCCCAGCTGCACACACTAAGGGACCAACACCCTAGTGAAGGGCTGATCAGCAGAGCACTGAGAACTCCGTGTCCCATAAATCCACCCTGACTGTTCTTTCAGGAGGCTCCCTTTATGCTAGGAGCAACAAGAGGCTGAAACAGAGCCTTCCCCTGCCCACACAAGCCACCCTGTGCTCCTCGAGCCCTCCCAGTGCACAGCACCAGCCAGCTCACATTCGTTAACATGGGAATCGGCTCCATCCTTCTCCTGGCACAGGACAGCGGCAGCAACACCGACCTGAAGTGCCTCCACGCTCCCTTCTCAGCTCCATCAGCACAACCGTCTGCAGCACTGTTTGGTCCGAAGGGTAACACAGGGCGTTCTCAGCCTTGATCAGCAGAGCATCTTATAGATCCCGATGCTCTCCATATGCAGGATCACCAGGCCCAAAGAAAATATTACACTTCTGTCTTCTGCAACTCCCGTATAGAGCCACGAGCCCTCTGGCATCACCACAAAGAGTTACAAGCACACCAGACTAGGGCCACAGTAAATGTAACAAATTAAATATAATGCTGTTTTCTTCACTTGGGGAACAAACTTTGCAAAGCTCCTCAATGCCCAGAAATGCGGTTTTACTTCAGCAAGGACTTTTCCTCTTGTGAACTCAATGTTCAAACAAGCTCCCTGGTGAGGTAAGCATAGGCTGCCTTTTAATACAAACATAAAACTCACATTTAACTTATTAGCTGGGGGAGGAATACAGATGAGGCCTGGATGAATCTCATGAGTCATCGTTTCTGTAGGATAAAAAGCAAGCTTGTCTCAAAAAATCAATTCACTTGCCTTCATTGTGTATTGCAGATAGAAGCGCTTAAATAATAAAAAGATTAATAAAAACACTTCCACCAATTGTTCTAGAAAAATGAAAAAGCTTTTGGATTATAAAAGAATATTTTTTTAAATACAGAAAAATAAAACATTTCAAATGGTACAGTGTTCTGGGAGAGGGGGGAAGAGGGAAACAAATGCAGATTAGTCATGCTTGAATGCATTTACCCAAACAAACTGCTTAGAGCAAAGACTAAGACATGTTTATACCGAAAGGCATACATGAAAAATTAGGGTATTTATATTAATTTAATTCCTTTATCATTTACTCACTTCCTTATTCTTCCAGTCTCATGCCAAGCCTTCTCCCAGATACCACCACATCCATATTCTCTATCCTGACCACAGACCTCATTCCCAGCAAGATTTTGTGGGCAAATGAAGGGATGTGCTTTTGGAGAGCAAAGCAGCACAAAACCACAGTGCTAATGCTACTGAAAGAATAATGGAAACAAGCAAAGTGTAGCAGCATCCTCCAGTGATATGCAAACTTCACCTAGCTTATTTTTTGAAGATTTCAGAAGGAGCTGGGAGGAAAGCATCAGAGAAAAGGTACGCATGAAAGAAGCCCAGAGAAGCCTAAAGCCAGCTGAAAAAAGGCAAAGACCTGCTGAAACAGGGATCTCATGGAATGCTGAGAACTGACACAGAAGGAAAGCATGCACTACAGCGCGAGCTGCACAGACTTTGAAGAAAACATTAAACTACACAAAATCAGGTATTATTCCTGATATCCACTGATACAAAATCTGACCAGAACAATCCCTAAAATCACTGTGGATGGATGGTGGCAAATACCTGATGGATGGTCAGAAGATTCAAGTTCCAGTCCCTTTTCACACCCACCCTCAATTTTAAACTCGTGACTGATATAACACACAAAGTGAATCCCTCTACCTCTCTGAGGTGTCTACGCCCACAATAAAAAAAGTGCAATCTTTCACTTTTACGGAGGCAGCTGAGAGGCCAGGCTCGGTGGCCCCAGGAGTTACGTACTGCCTGCACTGAACACCCCTCTCCTTCCACTGACACGCGTGCTGTGTCTGCTCCCCAGCCCTCCTTTAGCACACCCTATCTAGTTACACGGTGATTTCCTCAGGACGGCGATCAGCTCCGCTGCTTTCGTACAGAGCTGGCGCAGCAGGATCCCACCCGGCTCTGCGGGTGTTGCTGCAAGGGACAGCAGGCAGGACAGGGAAAGGCGAGCACTCAATGACACCACACCTGGGCACTTGCTGGTACAACCTCTGGAAGGTTCAATACTCCACCGCGATACAAGGAACCCTGGCAATGCTGCACATAGCATGCTGTGATTTTAACCTTTTTTGCACAAAAGGAAGAGGTAGGGTTTTCAGGGGGATAAAATACATTGACGCCCACACCAGTTTTGCCAAGCCACGCCAAGCCTCACCTGTTCATCACAGGAGCCTGGAGCACACTGGCTTCCACAAACACAGCAATTCACCTTACTGGTCCATCAGTCCGTACTCTAAGGCAAAGCAAACTGTTAGGGTTCAATTAAAAGAGAAGTGTTTTGGCAGAATTCATGGAGACAAGACAAACAAAATAAATTACTGTGTCTGCTTTACTGGTCAATCAGTTCACATATTATATCCATTCACAGATGTGATCAGCTGAACTTGTTCATGTAACCAGCCACATTATTGCATTGCTTACCTGTAACTGAATAAAATTGTAGCAAATGAGTTCTAGAGCCGTGCAGAATCACCTCTTCACCCTTTTAAAGAAGTCCACAAAAAGCATAGAACTTGTTTATCCCACCAAATTGCAATGTGGGCCATGCACCTAGGGCACACCTGACCTGAGGCTGGAAGTTCACAAGCCACTCAGCTCTGCTTCCAAATTAATCCCTTGCATAAGTCTGATACAATTCAAACATAGCTTTCTGGCACGGGAAGGCTTCTTGAAGAACTGCATCACAGGCTCCCCAAGCACACTAAGACTTCCTTACCACAAGGCTCACGGTAGCTTTCTTCCAGGAAGTTTTCTTTCCTTCAGAGGTGGAAAAGTGAAAGCAGCCTGGATCACACTAACGATGCCACTCAGTGTACTCATTTTGTGATACGCTAAAATAAAAGTACATTTTAAAGCAGCGTTGGACTGTTCTGCATCCAGTAAGCATATGACAACGCAAACACCCTATTATTTTAGTGCTGTTCATTACTCCTCCCAAGGCCCATGATAAACGGCTATCCAATTAAGAACCGTTTATAAAACTGGAAACTTTTTCTCCCTGGCATTACACCATTTTGTGCCTCAAATACAAGGGCTGATAGCACTAACAATTCTGAAAACACTGGGCAGGAAAGCCCTATCAAGGGGTATAAAAACCTCACCTTCCCCTGCAAAGCTCAATGTAATCTTAACTAGGAATCACAACAGATGTCTCACTATAGAAAATATTTGTCAAGTGCTTCAGATCGGAGCAAACAGCTAGGAGGTAAAGAGGGAGAAGTGTAAAAAAGAGTGAGGAACTTGCTGCTGCTTGCAGAAGTATAATGGGTTGGAAATAAATGCTGGCTAAATATAAAGGAACTGGCTGAACATATAACAGACCAGTCAGTCGTCATCGTGATGAGAGGTGCCATTACAATTTTATTTCAAATAAAAAAACAAGATACAGTTTTCACTTAGTAAAACTGGGAGCTGTGAAACATCTGCTATTCAAGATTATTTCTAACAACATTTTTGGAGACATTAAATATGAAAGCAAGCAATAAACATATAGCACACAGAATCTGATACCCACACAGCAAGTCTTTGGGATGCTGCCGAACCTGTCATCTGAGCTACAGGCACTCCACCTTTAAACACTGCTGTACCTAACACACAGCCAGCCATCAAAACAGTTCACACACCCAAACCATCAGAATCCCCTGTAGGTTGGATTGTTTGGGGAGGGTATACTTTGTGCTGGGAGAAAAAACGCTATATTGAAGACGTAACAAAAGCTTCTATAGGAAACTGCTCTGTCATAATGCTTCAAATTAAGAACACTTAAGAACGCATCCAATGCTTGCTAGTTCTGTAGCAACTGTTCTAGGAAAGGGCTCAAATTGTGAAAAGGTTTGAGAGCAGTGGGTTCTTCTGTCTCCCCTATCAGAGGAAACCACCAATACCTCAAGGATTCATTCCCTTGAAGTGACCTGAAACATTCCAGATGCAGAGCTAAACTTTGGTACTTTCAGTTGATCTCCAACATCAGTGGAGCTGTGTTAATAAGGATGGATCTCACAAGTTAAGAGAAACTGCATCTTCAGGATGAGGACCAGCAAAGTTATTAAATGGCTCCTCAGTGGTGCCCGCAACATGGGCCCTCACCCACAGTTTTTGTTCTTTTACTGCTGTTACTCTCATTCATAAGTCACCCTTCAATTAAAAACAGTTTTAATTAATAACAGACACCCTGTGCCTATGCCCCGGGCCAATTACACTAAAACTATTAAGTTACACAGTGTCATGTGCCAACTCTAAGCATCAACAGCTTCTTCCAGGCCCATATGCAGTTTGTGCTCCTGTAAAAGCACAGCAGAGGAAGCAGCTGATCACTCTGAGAAGCACCGGGCACCCACATGGCATCACCCGCAGCAGGAACGCGCCAGCCACGAGCCCGTGGGACAAAGAGGGTTCTGTAAGATGACAGCAAACCAGCACCAAGAAAGCTCAGGCCCAGGCGCTCGCTGGGCCAGCCAACAAGTTAGCTCTTTGCCTTTCCAAGCCCTTCTCCCCAGTCATCCCTCACCACGAAGCCTCACAGTCAGTATCCCTGCCTTCCAGAAATGGGAGCACAGTTGGCTCTGTCCCTTGTTTTCAGAATAAAAACTGGAAGACGAGCACCTGAAAAAGCTGCTTTCTAGAGAAACCCTCATTCACTTCCCACATACTTTCTACTATTTTATGTTTAAAGGGCATTCAAGTCCCATGAGTTTACCTCTGTCCCCCATCTAAACCCATAGCTCAGCATCGTTACACAGCACTGGAATTCAGCCCTCCCGACACACTCAAGCTGCATCCCACCATCTCAGAAATTCACATCCTAGCACACATCTTCACATATGAGAACAACTGTGGGGGCCCCAAACCATACAGTGCCTCCTTGTTGCAAGCCCCATTCAAGCACAAGAGAGCCTTCCCTTGCAGGGAAACAGCAAGCACCGTGTCCTGTGAGCTTTCAATAAGCTCTTGTGTCTCCCTTAAAGGGACAGTTGATTAGAGCTAATGAAACATTAGTGGCAGTTGCTCTGTGGTGCTTTATTTAAGAAACATTTACGCTCCAAGGGCTTGACCCTGCCCTAAGAGATGACTTGGAGCTCGTAACAGTGCCGGTTCTACAACAGAAAGCTGAACGAACGTGCCCCAGATTTGCACAAAAGCAATGCAAGGCTGTCAGCCTATGAACAACTTTAACTGAAAGTTAAAAATGGAATTGGCTTACTTTGTACGATTTACATTTAATATTGCAGATCAATGACTCTGCACAATCCCCTAAAGAACAGCGGGATAAACCCTTCTGACCAAAGACAGATGGTGCCCGAGTCACCACGGACCAAGCTGTGCCAGCACACCCCAGCCCTCGCCCTGCCCCACGTCACTCCTGCGCCCGCGCAGGACCCTTCCTCCCGCTGTCCCATGGCAGCAGCCTACCTCAATTCCAACCGCGCCCATATGGCATGGCTTTGCAGTAAGACACGCGCAGCTTAGCTCTCTCTTTCAAAGGCCCCCTCCTTTCCCATCTCCTGCTCACCTGAACTACTACCAACGATACCCCTGCCTGCAGGCTTTGAGCACACCCTGCCCAATTGCGTGGGCTAGCAGGAGCCTAAGCACAGTTTATTTAACTACAACAACTGTGCAGCTGTTTGAAAACCATCAGAACCGCAATAACCTCAAACATTTTGCTGCTCACCATTGTATTAAGTGAGAATGTATTTTTCTCAGCAAGCTCCGCAACATCTCCTCTCCCATCACGGGAATCTGATAGAGAAGCCTGCCATCTAGTTTGTCGTGCTGCTAATACAGCATGAAAAAAATCACGTCCTTCCAATTTGTATCAATTTGATAGCGTCTGACAATCATCACTGTGAAAATGACACAGCAGATGGTTAAGTGATGTATTACTATGCCCTCTGATACAACAAAAACAAAGTAGGTAGTATTTTGCTTTCTTTCAATATACCATACAGACTACTTGAAGCATGTACATCAGTGTATGACAGAAGTCCTGTTAACAACATGATCATCAACTCATTTTCTCTGGAAGCTTCCTACTCCGTGCTAGCAGTTAACAGATGAATGAAGTCAGGCATCATTAAGCACAAACCAAAGTTGATCACCTGCACGCTTTCATAGGCTGGGTATCCACCAGTATTCTACAGACATTTAAACACCAGGGAGATGTGATAAAAAATATAGAAGAAAATTAAACTAATTTTGAGAAGTTCCTGATTTTTCTAGTTCTCAATTCCCCCTCTTATCTTTACTATTTATAATCTTGGGAAACATTCCAGAAAATTTCTGCTACAATCTCAGTTTCAAAATGCTCGCTCACAAGCGCTTGTTTTAGCTAAACTGGCTAATTGTAAACCCATACAAACACGCGGTGGACTGCTACTAAGAGAGAAATTTCTCAAGCCGTGAAAGGCTTGTACAGGCCAGGTTTCCCAATTTTGTCTTTTTAACAACAGTTGTTTAAAATCCATTCCTAGTAATAAAATGAACAGAACTACAGTACCACTGTAAAATACTACATCATTACAAATTTTATGTCGCTCTTGCAGAAAATAAAAACACCACAACAAAAATATTGATTACTCCACAACTTTGATCAGTTTCCACATTTGAACAGTGTTATTTAAGCTCTAGAACAATCACAATGACCACTACACAATAAAAAATGGGATATGAGAATTAGCTTTGACATTAACAAGGACATGAAGAAATAGGAAAGTAAACACTCGACCCACGGAGACTGCGATAAAGCTCGCGAAATGTAACAGATCTCAGCATTGTTAAGGCACAACAGGAGTCCCGGCAGCGTACCTGTTCCGTGTACGCTACGTCACGGGGCTGCAGTTCTGTTCTTTGAGCTCCCTAGTCACGGTGCACTTCCACCACTTGACCGCTGTCACTGCACCACTTACCTGAGTGGTTGTTTCAGCCTCCAAGCAGCGTAAAGCCCAGTAGTGCAGGATTGTTACTGTCCAGAGACTCACGAGTTACCTCTTTTCTCAGGGAGAACATTGTGGATCAAAGCATCATCTTCAAAGACAAAGATGTGGATGGATTCCTGTGGATGGATTAATGCTCAACTCTCGTTACCCACCACCAGTTGCTGAGATATAGTGTCTATACATATAGCACACGTCAAGCTTTTTAGATTTTTGTAATGATTATAATAAGCAATTATTTCCTTACTATTCCTAAGAAAGTAATTTAGTGTCTAGGAATTCTGGTACATGAAAAAATAGATATAGCACTAGACCCAGCTAGTAGAGCAGAACAGCTATTTTCACATTTATACTCCATTATAAACGAACATGGCTACTGAACAATGTCACAGCTGATCTACTTATAAGCTGTGCTATTCGTGAGCATTATTAAAGATATTATTTAAAAATTGTTCAGCACAAGGATTTATTTACAGGATCTTGTATTGCAGGGTAGTTCCTTATTACAAGGCAGTATTTGTTCTATAGCGCCTCTATACTGGAGAACAGGAAGCCAATATGCCACCACACAAACTACATTTGTGTTTCAGGTCCTGTGAGACTGTTCTCTAGTTTGCTGGCAGCAACCTAACAATGGACTTCTGGATGAGAGAAGTTAACGCTTCTGAAACAATGCAAGGACTGATTTGTATCAGCAATACACTCCTAGGGAGGTTTCATTGCTAATGCTTTGACTACATCCTAGCACACAGTGGATATGTTTGCACACACATAGGACTGGGGTGGAGATGAGGGGAATGAGTCCTGGGAACACATTCCTCTAGCTACTGGGCATGGATACCTGCTTTGTCTCATTTATGGGTACGTTTTACAAAAGACAAATGTAGCAACAAAATCATTCCAAGTCCTATATTAAGCAAAACACTTCCAAAAATGCTCAATTAATACAACAAACTGGAAAACTCAAATTAACAGAAAGACCTCAAGTACAATAGCTCAAAAGCGATCAACAGCATTAGAAGAGTTCTGTGCATTGCTGGAACCTCTGGAATGTGTTTTATCTACAGATTAAGTACCTTGCTAACATCAGCACAACAGAGAAATGAAATTCAGGTTATTATTCTACAACACAAAAATTTCACCATGATTTTACTACAGAAAGTTTCCATCCACAACAGAGGAAAAATAAGATCAACATATTGCATCATTTCACAGTGTACAAGTTCGTATTTATGAAGAGAAGCAAATTTGCCATAATGCAATCGCTTGTGTTCTGCTTCATAAAGGACAACATTTGCAGACGGCTACAGCTTGCTTTCTCCCTTACATCTCACTTGTTCCTCTACTGCCCATCAGCGTGGGTTATAGCTGTTACTGTTGTTACTTCACCACAGGCAATCCGGTTGCATCCTTCAGCAATTATCAAGAACATACACAGAAGTAAGGACATAAAAAATATATTATGCCATTTCTTTTGCTTCATCAAGATTAACTGCAGAAGAGCGGAAAGATGAGCACTGCACTAATAAGACAATTGCTCCCAAAACATCACAAAAGGAAATCAGAGATTAAATTTTACACCATAATCAAAAGTGACATTTGAAGATAAGAAAAGTGGGTATTTCAAATTAGGAAGACACCACATGAGTTTCTAACCACTTCCATTTTTGCAATTACTTCTAAACTCAGAAATATTTTCCCTCCTCAAGGAGTAATTTCACCTAATAGGAGACAAAACTCCTGTTTCGACTCAAACTGTAACTGAACTATAGGTCACTAAACACATTAACCACACGTTACTTTTTAAAAAACCTATTCACCCTACATGATTATCTGTCATTTGAGATGCTTCCTGCGAAGCGAATTACAGAAGTCAGAAAGCGACATTGTTTAGTTTTGATAGGAAAGTCAGAGTACTTTAACAAACTTCAGTGCCTGGTCCTTAATGAGTTTTTCAGAGAACATCCTCACGTTATTCTGACATCTTTCAGTTCCTAAAGGTAAAAAGCTTCTGCCCAGCACAGCACTGTAAACAGCTGCCAATTCAGTCATTGCCTTTATTCCGCTTCTTCCAACAAAGTAAACCATACATGTAGTAACCTGATAAATTAGCACGAAAGAATGCACAGCTGAACTGTATGTCTCATGAGTGGGGAAATCATCCACAGGAAAGAAATCCCATCTTCAATTATAGTTGGATAGCGAGTTACATATATTGCCTTTTAACTAGCAATTTAGTTACTTGAAAACACAATGCTTGCTTCGTGCCAATATTATTTTCAGAGCAGGCCATAAAAATACTAAGAATGGCAAAAACAGCTATATCGTTTTTTTTTTAATTATTTCATTCTGATTTCAGGTAAAGACCTCCTCGACTCAAGCTAGTAGAAGCTGGCTACAGCCACATACAACCTCCATCAGCATCAGCGAAAATACCGCTACACATCCAAGACAAGCACAAGTCTTATTGTAACCAAAAAGAATTGAGACATTAACCTCATCTTTGTACACATGTATTATACATTTTGAAGAATGCTTTTCATTCAACTCCCAAAAGTTTAAATTACAGTCTGTAGGTATCAGACGATGATTTTCATTTTAGTCCTGTTTGCCTTCCCGCCACTGTCGAGTACCTTCATTCCATGCTACATATACAAACAGAGCAAGTACCACATGAACAGTAACTACAGCAACTATGGCAGCATAGAAATAGCTGTCTCTGTTGGACATTCCTAAGGTACCTGAGAAAATAAAAGAAGGGAAGAGTATTAGTTATGAATGCTGAAATAGAAGACGACAACTTTTTCAAAAGACCAAAATTTACATTTCTTGCTGCATCAAAAGACTGAGCTCAGAAAGATTCATAGAAAGAACACACCGTGATACTTACAGACCTTGAAAATATTTCTGGAATAAAGCAACGCTGCAAAATATTTAAGATTAAGTACACTGATTTTGAAGCCAACAGTTAGAGTTCTACAACATCCACTTTTCCTTTTATTATCCTCCAGCACCAAATAAACCTCAACATCCTTTTTTCACAAGTGTAAATCTTTGTGGGGCAGGAAAATAGAGGGACACAATGATTACATAATTTCTTTGCCACTATAAGGGATAAAAACAGTAGAACAATTCAGAGAACTTGGACCATAAAACAACTCCTCACCACTTAAGATATATGATACCTCTCACATGAAATAAGCCTTCAAATACCATAAGACAAAATATCATTTCTTTTCATCAAGAAAGAACAACAAAAAAGACAAACACCAAAACCACACCCTCCCAAACACAAGCCCAATCCTATCAATGCTAACAGATCCTGCCATTAACTGACACAGTAAAGTTAAGGCTCAGCTTGCAACACCTTAGGTAAAAAAAAAAAAAAATACACACAAAAAAACAATACACTAAAAATACATTTGAAAGTTATTTAGCAAGCTTTCAGCTTCAGCCTTCAGAACCACATAGAGCAGTAAACACCCAGGGAGTGCTGGAAGACCTTCCAACTTTGTTATACACTGATAAACTGGTCTCAAAAGCAGCTGACTTAAGTGGTTTACACTTTTAAATGCAGATATGTTTTGAAAAGCAAATAAACTCAGTAAATAACATTATTCTGTCTTGAATAAACAATTGTTTGCAAGAGCTGCAGGAAACATATCCCTGATGATCCTGATAAAGCTCTGAAGAACTGGGGTGTTAGACACCCTTTAGGTAAAGGGAATGCTGCACCTGTGTATGATATAAACCACTGTATAACAAACAGTAAATATTACATTGCAGACCACAATGCAGGGAAGGATGCATCAAACATTTATACCACTTTCTAGTTCAAGTTAGACATTACAGGGCTTTTAGTTTGTATAAGGAAACAAATATTCAAAACGGGAAAGAGAACTTTTCCTAGTTTTGTAACAGTAATGCTAATTGGCAGAAACAAAATTACCTTCAAATATATAAGCCTTTGATGAAAAATACAGCCCAACAGGTAATGTGATCATTAGAGCTGTGAAGAACAGAAGTGTTCTTAAAGTTGATGTTAATGAACCCTCATTTCTGAAATAAATAAGAGAAGTTACACACAGAAGGAAGTCACAATATGCATGCCTGACACAGGACAAGAACTCGTCCTGAACAAGAGAAGTAAGCCATTTACTTTTCAAGAACTGAGAGCACTTGGAAGTGATGAAAAATGAGTACGTGTTCACTGGCTGCAACAGAAAACCATGGTATTCAAAAGGATGCAGTGACTCTGCCAGTCAAAGTTCACAAACGAGACGAATAACAGTATTTCGATTTCTCTGTTACTATTTTGCAAACATTAACAACACAGGGATTTTATATTGATGTTATTAAATATCTAATATTAGATACACATGTACATGACATACATAACGCTATTTTGCATCAAAACTCAAAGTTCCCTATTTTCTTTGGAAAAAATAACTACAAGTCTAGGAGAATGACAAATACTGCCGACTAAGAGAGGGAAGTACGTGGAATAACTTTAAGAGCTTACTGTTGGAAATGAAGTTCCTTTTTGCTAGGTATTGCTCCTCTATTTAAAATAATTTCTCCCTTTCCACTCAGAAACAATTAGAGCATGGAGCTAGGACACAAAGGCACCAGTAACTTTTTCTTTTGCCTTCCCAGACCTGAACTTAAAAGACTTTGAACAAGAGAATCACGTTGAAGGAAGGCATGGTTGGTAAGATCTCCCTAGAACGTGTCTGCTGGAACAGGTTTTGTATTTACAAAACAACGGAACCAGCTTGTTTTTGTGTGTGCTTCTACCACTTTTCACCCGCCCTGCTCCGCTGGCTTCGTTACTTTATGTGGCAGTAAACACGCAAGCCGACCAGTGCCCTTCTGACTTCAGGGACCACCAGATCCAATGACACAGTCACGGAGGCCTTGCAGCCCTTACGAGTTGGAAGCACAAACGCCCAGCCGCAGCCACCGCGAGGCAGGGACACGCGACCCCTAAAGCTCCCCGGCACCCGCCGCCCCCTGCGCGCCCCAAGCCAGCGGCC
>VXAA01002597.1:564629-699142 GCA_013399115.1 Anseranas semipalmata
GGGCGGCCGCGGGGCGCGCCGCCGTCTCCCTGGCAACCGCAGGCCCGGCCCGCCCGGCGCTGGGGCAGGGGCGGGAGCGCTGTGAGGGGAGCCGCCGCCCCCCCCTCTGCCGTGCTGCCGAGGGGCGGTGTGCGCTCCTGCAGCTCTCCCGGCTGCAAAGCTGCTTGGCAATTTTGCGGAAGGATCTTGTAGTGTCCTCTCGGCCCCCAGATAGGCATTCACCCCCCCCGAGGGGAAATTTCTGGTCCAAGTCAGAGGGGGACGCAGCCCCCGGTGCAACGCCCGGGTGCCGCCGGCGAGCGGGCCGGGGCAGGCGCTGGAGCAGGTGTGGCTGCTGCAGCCGGGCTGCGCCTTCCCGAGAGAAGGCCCCGTGCAAGCCGTTAGCTCACGTTCCCGCTGTGGTCGGTCTCCTGCGTCCAACTGCTCGCCAAGGGATGGGCGTGCGCCCAGCTCTTCTACACAAGATGGGTGTTACCAGTCTGTTCCAGCAGCAGCCTGGTGTGCGGGCGCGTTGGCTGTGGGCGCTCGATGAACAGCGCTGGCAGCAACGCACAGTGCTGCAAGTCTCCAACAGCTGGTGGAAGCTGTTGAGTTGAACGCCGCTATGTAACTGAACCTCATATACCGCAGCAATAAGACATTTGTCCCTTCTGTGGTAAATCCATGTTGCTGTCCTACTGCTCGGCCAAGCCAGACGCGAATGCTGTGAGTCACGAACTCCACACGTGACTCGTTCCTCGTGTTTTCCTGCCCACACCCAGCATTGCTGCAGTGCTGCTCCTCGTCCTGGTGCCGCGCTGCCCGTCACCGGGCGCAGCGGCCTCGTCCTTCTCCTGTGGGCAGTTGTCCTCCTTGCAGGCAGCAAGATCAGGGTCCGAGCCCCTCTGCACTTCAGACTGCTCAGGGCTGTCTGATCAAACCCCAGCCAGCCACTCGCAAAGTCCAACCCAAGCGCGTGAGCAGGTTTTGTGTATTTATAAATCACTGAACGAACAAAAATAATTTGGCAAAAACATCAGTGCATAGTTAAGATATAAATCAGATGACTGAAAAGTATGAATGTAGGTGCTGCAAACATTTAATTAGTAGATACGTGGTGTTCTTTCCACTTCTGCTTTGACTTTCCTGTTTGTTTCCCCAGTAGGAATAGCAGTGACATAAGTTAGTTTAGTAACAAAACAAGGAAACATTAAAAGTGTAATGGTCTCACATTAACTTACCATAGGGATGCATATCAGTCATGAAAAGGCAGCAAATCACTCAAAGCCTAACGGCCCAAGTCATTAATTTTTAATATAAAATTACTTCGTATCTCATCACACTGATTCTTTCATCTACTAGACTAATAACAATTTCGCTGAATAATTTCCTGCATGTTTAACTACTGTTCTTTCATGAGCATATAAGGGAAACACAAAACTATTAGAAAAGTTTTGCAACTGTGAAAAAATAGCTTTTTGTTTGCATTTTTGTTTCAGTTCTTTTAAAAGATCTGGAACTTACAAAGGCCTGCCTGTTTTCTTCAGGTTTTATACATCAACTACTCTGAAATTTCTGGCAGACCACAGACCTGTCTTACCTTTTGGATTATAGCGCAAATAAAAAAATTGCCCTTAAGCAGACTGTGCTGCAAGCAGAAGAAGCTACCAATTTGGCTGCCATTTTGGCCAAAGATCTGTTTATTCTAACACACAGCCCTCCACAACAAGTGCCAGTGAATGCTTGAAGAATATAAAAAACAAAGCGTGTTCAGAGCAATGCCTTTCCTGGGACATGGTCCCAGCAACGAGCTCTGTAGGGAGGACTGCCAGCTGGTGAGGGGATTCCCATTTGTCCAGCAAATGGCAAATGCAGTGAGAAAGCCTGCTGGCTCCAGCCACACACCCCCAAGTGCGTGGAGCATTATCCTGTCCTCTTCAGCCTCATTCGTGCTGCAGCCCCTCTATCTGGTCCTTGTGAATCGCCTTGCAGTCTGACCATACAAGATTAAAAGCAACATAATGCAAACCATTGTGTAACTGCAGAACTCAGTTCATTTGGGTCCATGCGGAGCAGGGAGTGCATTTTGAAATTCAGACGGAGAAGGGAGCCTGTGCAGACGGAGCGCTCTGCAGTGCGGGAGCGCTGAGGGTGCTGCTGCTCTGGGGGCTTCATCTCAGAGAGGGTGCAGAGCAGCTGGGAAGTGCCTGCTGGAGCAATACCATCTAGTGGCTGATGGAGAAAGGGAGTCCCAAAGCACATGCAGAGCTGGAAAGGGGAAATCCTAAAAGATAGTACTTAAAAACAGAACCACCTGCTTGTGAATATACATATGTATGNGAAGACATAAAACAGATGGTCAGAACAGCAGCTGGAGCAGGGAAGGGAGCAAGGTTACTGGGGCCAGAACAGACACGGGTTACAAGGGCTGATCCTGCAGAAGTACGGAGTGACCCCCCAGGCTCCAGCTTTTGAAATGAGATTTCCAAGCAGCAAGCAAGCAGTGCTGTGCAGCGCCAGCCTTGAGGCTGTTAACCACTCACTTAGACTTAGGGAATGTTTGTACACGGTTAGAGCTTAGCCCCAGAGGTGCTGGTGTAGAAGAAAGAGCAGATGTGAGACGAGGCTTTATTTCAGGTCATGGTTTGCTATGGTCAGGGGAAAGATATATAATGCTTGGGACCAGATTTGCAGTGCAGAGGGACAATGCTTATAGAGAGAGCTGGCATTTGTAGGAAGTGATAAGATCTTTTATTACACCATCTGATAGACTTGAGAAAACAAATAGACAGTTCTAGGGGCTCTCCATCTCTTTTGCTGCATCTTAAGGACTTCTGTGCTGGAACACTGTCTCTTTTTTCCAATGATGCCAGATGATCTAATTGAAGATATTAGCTCCTCCTATCAAACCCTTTATTTTCTTCAAGTTATCATAGTTCCAGCAATACTGCAAATACTCTCTATTTATCTGTTTTGGGAATCTCTGCACCCAGGAAGAAAGAGATGCATCTCACAAAGTGTGAAATGTAAGAATTGGCTAATTCTTCATGATACTCTCGTCCAAAAGCCCAACTTTTCAAAACAAAGCATAGAGCGTGTTGCAGACTTAGCCAACAGCTTCTGTGGAATTAGAACCAGAGTAATGCTGATGCTTTGGGCTAGCAAAGAAATGATTTATATGGGCTTTATAGGGGTATAGTCCCTGTTACAATCCTGTTACCTATTCCCAGGATAAGTTAGAGCAAAGAGCTAAGACACCCTTACTAGCTAATGGAGCTTAGAAGTCTCCCAGCCTAATTTCCACCTCCTGCTGTAATTGCTGTCATTTTGCAAAGAAAACATAGGGCTACTGATGGAAGTAGCTGCTTTCCACATGCATTGTGAAATACCTGAGGCACTTACATTAAAAGAGTGGGAAAGGCTCCATTCCCACAGCTGATATAAATCAACCTGTACTTACCAATTACAAGTGAGACTCTAAATACTGAAATTGAGTGAAAGAGGGAGAAATCCCTTTTGTCTGTGGTGGCAAATATAATCAGTCTTACACGTTACATGCTTATCCCAGGAATTCAGCCAGTATGTGACATTTCATAGTGCTGCCCAGACAATGTTGACTGTAGTTCATGTTGTGGATTTGTCTTGCAGGTTTGAGGGGTACTTTTCCAGAAAACAGATGCACACAAAACACAGCCGCTTCCTCTTGCTACTTGGCTTATAGTTGGCTCTGGAAAATAGAAGATTTTGTGGAAATGGAGAATTATAGAGGTGATATTTCTCTTCTAAAGAAATTAAAAAAAAAGAAAAAAAGAAACAAAGAAAAAAAAAGAGCCAAGCAGTCCTATCCAATGTATCAGGCAGCATAGGAAAGTCCTTAGAATTTGGAAACCCTCAGAGAGCTGCACAGGGAAAGGTTTGTCCCTCAGGCAGGCTGCTGTGACACTCATCACCCAAGTTCAACCGCAGAGCCTTGCCCGGCTGGGTTTACCCCAAAGCATCAGCACATCCAGGGTTTACCTTTGAGCTTGAGGACGAAAATCTGTTCATCGACTGTAACTTGATCATGTGAGCACAAAAAAAAAAAGTCACATCTAATTAATTTCACAGTAGATTATTAGATAAAAATTCACAGTATTGTTCAGCTGAGACAGACCACAAGCATTTCTACCTTTGCCAAAAGGGTTTTATTACAAAGGGGAGATTTTCTAGGTAGTCCATATGATTTCAAAGGAAAAAAATCTCCAGCCAAGACAGTACAATTGGGCTGCTCTAAGTGCCCAGAAAAAGCAACAAAAACTGGAGACTTTTCTGGCTTTATATCCAACCACAGAGGCATGAAAGCAATAGCCCAGCCATCTGTGTTTATCCCGTGTTAGGTGTTTGTAGTCACTGCCTGATTCCCCGGGGAATTTCCCTGCCCCTGTAGCAGAAAACCAGTCAGTGCTGAGGCACAGGCACGAGCTCTCCCTGCGATCACCCGCACTGCGCCTTTGCCAGCTGGCCCTGGAGTGGGTTTGGGCTGCAGCAGCCAGCGCTCTGCAGGCACCCAGCGGGCACAGCCGGGCAGTGCCGGCTCCCAGCGGGCAGCTTAGGAAAGACCACGTTTTCTTGCAGTGTTCACAGGCACTGCTGGAAGCAAGACATTGGCTTGAACACATACAACCGGGCAATTCCTTGTACAGTAGAGCAGGTTTCAAGGTTGGCATACCCACTGCTAGGCAGAGCAGGATGTGGCCAGGGCTGGGGGGCACTGGGAGCAGCAGGGAAGAGGGATCCATCAGCGTGAGTAGCAGTGGGTTGTGCAACAAACGTTAAACGGGGTCTCCCACTCCACAAATGCAAACAAACTGGAAAAAGCAGCTGTTTCCTGGCCAGTTCTAGAGATGCATTTTATAGAGTATGAAAATGTGTGTAGGGTTTATGGCTTGAATAATGTCTGCTCATAAAGAGGATGTTGTTTTATGCAATGGGAACTGCAAGACTTTATGCTTATTAGCTCTGCCCATACTGTGCTGCTGTGGGATGACGGCCCTTTTCCTTCCAAAGATACCCTCCATGGCAAGATTACAGCCATGTCTTGCTTACAGGTGAGCACAGAAGCAGCAGGAAGAGTCTCGATCTCCAGCGAGTTCTTCGAAAGTGTGAACCAGTGTGAACCATTCCCCTTTGGCTTTGAGGCTGATATTACTAGTGGAAAATAAGAGGGAAAAAGTCTTTTGTAGTGGGGCTGGATTACAGCCATACCCACACGGCTCTCCTTCTGTCATAGAGGCATTTCTGCCACCAGACAGTCGGGTTGGCCAAGCTGTTCTGTTACAGCCTTTTCACCCAGTGCATGCAGTCAGATGACAGCAGGGTGATGCTGTTAGCATCCTGTCCCCCACGATACCGCTGCTGATGTGGGGAGATGCACAGCTCCCCAGCTGCTTCAGTGCTTACCCTAGGGATCCAGTCCTGTTATGCAGCAAAGAATTGGGCCACATTTTACCCCTATCTTGCAGAGTCAGAAACAAACAAAAAAATCCCCACATATTTGAAAAGGCTCTCTGATGAGCCTGATGGTTATAAAAGTGAAATGATGAACCAAAAATTACATCTCAGTGCTGTGACTGTAGTCCATCTGGAATAGCTGAGAATGGGAGTGAAAATATAATTGTTACCATTATTCATACACATGAATGCACACTGGCTGAAAAGTCTTGCCCTCCCAGGTCTGTGCTCTTTGCAGACCTGTAATAATACAATTACATCAGCTACTTTTAATGTTAAGTCCTTGAAAGGACAGTGAAAGGGTAAAAGTACTTCCAAAGCCCATAGAGGGACATGAATGCAAATTCTCCGTTCCAAATGTAATACAATTTATGAAATATAGTCCTCATTTTGGTTAGGAAAAGCTCTCAAAGTCCAAAATTCCTTCAAAATGAGTTAGAAATCAGAAGTTTCTGAGTCCAACCAGGTTGTGGCAGAGCTCTTACTGTCTTTTTATAAACAGCTTGGGAAATCTTTGTCCAAGCACTGTGAGCAATTGGCAATAGAGACTAGAGATCTTTGAGAAGGTCTTAGTGGAGCAGTTAGACCTCAACATACTCATTCTCTAGGACTCCTACAAGTATTGTTTGAGTTCAGGTGAACCATAAGACTCTTAAGCTAAGCAGAAAGGCTGTGTTTAGAAAGACAGATAGATACAAACTAGTACATGCACATGTTCTTCAAACTAGAGATAAGAAAGACAGTGTTCAGGAGTAAATAATCTATCACAACAATTAGTGATACTACTATACGAATGCACTGTATGGAAGGATTTTAAAATCTGTCATTTCTTTGCTGAAACAGTCTTAAAAGTGCAGAATTTCTGATGACTTTCACAACATCAATTACATGAAAATTGCTTTTCCTTCCCCTTCTCCTGAAAATCTCTATTTTATTTTCATTGGAACTGACACAGCAAATGGTGCCTGTTCATCCTGTGTCCTGGAAAGCACTGCAGAGATCCAGCGTGCTGGGCCAAACCCACCACAGAATTTATACAATTGTATAAAATTTTATAAAATTACCAGTTTTTCCCCTATGCTGTTACATGCTAAGCCATCCATCAGTATGACACTGATATTATTTGCATTCTGCAATAAAATGATTGGTAATATTCTTATAGCAATACAGGATGCCAACAGCTTAGGATGGAAGCCAGACTTCTTCAACTCAATTAAGAGAGTAGCTAAATTTTAACTGAGACTGTAGTTTCAATCTGCCCTTTGCGTGTGGCATCTTAATTAGCTAATAAAAATCTCCAAGGTCAGCTACACTGACAGGAGTTATTTGTTCTGATCCGGTACTCACCCAAAAGATGTTTGAATCTGGCCAGAGCCTCAGTTTGGCGCTCAGGTGGATGAACGCTGCTCAAAGGAGGGCGCAGTGGTCTGTATTGAACTTACTGAGTAGCACGGCTTGTAGTTTTTCCACTGATGAGGATGGAGAGGTGCAAGTCAGGCCTCTCTCTTCACCCAGCTTTCCTGCTGGGTGCAAGGAGCAGCAGCTCCCCAGGCAGATGCTGCAGCGTGAATCAACAGCGTGTCCTCGCTCACCTCCCAGGGCTCTCCAGCTGAACATTTGGCTTTAACCAGAGCACAGACAATCACTTTGTTCCTGGGAAAGGCGAGCATAGCACATGTCACACAGCAGTAGCCACTGTACATCCGTGTAGTCAAATATCTGTGGGGAAGGTTTGATTCTACACTTGTCGTGACTTATACTGTGCCCTTGTTTCAAATGATGGCAAATCTATGACTGCATGGTGTGGAGGACAAATATACATCTGTTTGGTTTTTAACCACAGGAAGGATGTGGAGCGTGAAAAACTGGAGATTTGGAGATTTTCCTATCTGGAGATATGTAAATCTATGAGAGCCAAGTTAGGGCTGGTGAGCCGGAGAGATGGGAGAAAGCCACCAGCTTCCCTGGGCACTGGGTCCACGATGCCCTCCCAGAACATGTGGAAGCCCTGCCCATGACTCCTCTGAGACCTCAGCAGGGAAGCAAGTCACAGCCTTTAAAAATCATAAGGTGAAGCTCTCAGAGGAGTTCAGCATTTAGGCTTCAGATCTTCAGCATAAACTAACAAAGGACAACAGTCTCCAAGCCTGCTACTGGAGACCCCTTGGTAGTCACAGGGATAGACAGGGATCCTTGGAGCAGCTCTCTAGCAGGCAGTGAGAAAGTGCTCCACAAACACCAGCTGGACGGGATGTAGTCACAGGGTGACATTGAAGGGGGCAAAGCACCCTGCCTGTTGCAGAGGCTGGTATTTCTCAGCCTTTCCCTTCAACATGATGATCACTCCTTCCAAGTGAAGACTTCTTATCACCTCCAGTCTTTTCAGTATCCACATACAGGCAAGTGCATCAGTGCTGCCTCTGTGATTGGCTTGCATGTAGGGTGCTGAGAGAGATGGCTGATGTGGTTGCCGAACCGCTCTCCATCATATTTGAAAAATCATGGCTGTCGGGTGAAGTCCCTGGCGACTGGAAAAAAGGAAACATTACTCCCATTTTAAAGAAAGGGAGAAAGGAAGACCCGGGAAATTACAGACCGGTTAGCCTCACCTCTGTGCCTGGGAAGATCATGGAGCAGATCCTCCTGGAAGACATGCTAAGGCATGTACGGGATAAAGAGGTGATCCGGGACAGCCAGCACGGCTTCACCAGAGGCAGATCTNATGAAGATCAGGAGGCCTTGGAGGACCTTGAGATGCAGAAGTCTGGGCAAGATTTTCTTTGCTTTCCACTATCATAACTTTTTCCATTACCTCACGTCTCTGCTCCATGACTTCCCTCCCCACACAGGCACATGTTCCTGTTATCCCAGAGAAAATGAGAAAACATCCCTTTCCCTCTGTCAGGCATTTCACCAGGACAGCAAAAGATTACTTCCCCTTCTCCCTGATCTGCAACTGAACTGACTTCTTAAGTAGCCCAGAAGTAGTTAGCCACTTGGTGCTGTGTGAAACATCTCAGCTCTATCAACCCCTCCTGGTAAAAGTTACAGACAAGAATTAAAATTAGGCATTAGACCAGGTTAGCAAATGTAAAATACAAAAAGCTTCCAAAAAGAACCACTATGTGTCAGTTCTGCTTGGAGGCTGCGGCGAATGGCACACATCAGAGTACACCGTGTACAGGACACGGCAATCTGAGCATTAGCTCAGCGGTAGCCCAAGGCTACATGACGGATGCTTCTGTTTCACTGATGCCTGCCAATGATACGGCAGTCATTTTCTAAATAAATAATAATCACATTTCATTGAATCTTATGCCTCTGTTGCAGGGAGATGTTTCTCTCGCTGTTCTTTCCTTTGCTTGTTACTGGTTCTGCTGAGGCTAGTAGGAAGTTGGCCTTTGATGGGCATTTCATGAAATCTCATATTAAAACACGGTAACTGCGGTATCCAGAGGAAAAAAATGTGTCTTTTTTTCTGGTCAATCCTCTTTCAGTTTAGAAGGTCCCATTCAAAATTAATCTGATAACTTGAAAAATGGATAGAGGTGTGATGTAACTGTGGTTATCAGGAAACTTGATTAAGGATCAGGATGTTCCTTTCACTGCCATGGCAAAACGATGATCTTTCCCCATCAGAGCATTAACTAGCAGACATGCTGCCGTGTTTGAAAAGAAGCTTATGGAAGCAAAGCCAGGGAGGGAAAGGTAGAGGGTTACACAGAGAGAAATAGCTGATGTTGATGCTGATACATTATCTCAAATCTGCTGTCTGGCTACTAAACTACAACTGCAGTTAAACACCCCTGGGACTGAGGCAATTCCTGGATGCAATATTCTTCGCTGGGGGGGTTATGCAGCATGGGAACAGGTTGCCCTAAGAGCAACGTGAAACCTCTGCTCTTGGAGGTTTCCAACAGTCAGTGAGATAAAGCCACAGGCTCGTGGTGACAGCATTCCTGCTTGGAGCTGCGGGGACAGAGCTCGCTTCCAGCCAGCAGCGCCGCGAGTCTCTGACTAGGGTCAGCAACACATTAGAAACTGCAGCTGAGACACTGGAAATCCTCTGTGACTGCAAATAAACCCCCACATTTCCATATATAAAACGACACTTTGTGCAGTGCACAAAACTGCACTGGGCGATGGCTCAGGGAGATACAGCCTGGTTGGGGTGAAGGTTGACTCCGAGCCTTAAATTCACAAGCTTGGACTCTCACTGCTGTTGGCCTGTTTCTGAATACACGGGACCAGCAGATACCCCGGCAGCTGCACCTAGGCTGGAGCTGCTTTTCCCCTTATTTGAAGGCAACTGGTGCTTGATCATGCTAGCACTCACCAGCCCCTTCAGCAAGCCTGGAGCAGAGGGACTCTGCCCGCATTCTGACTTCCCCAGCCCTTTCCCTAAGTTAGACATTCAGATGTTGCACCCTTGCGGTGCTTCCTCCTTTCATCAAGTCAACAACGCCACCGGGAATTGCTTTTCTTCAGGCTGGCTGCGAAGCCTGCGGAGCCCCACTCCTGCCCGGAGCCCAGCACCGCCTTCCTCGCCGGACACGAGCAGCAGCCAGCCCCGCGCGGAGCTGGGCACCAGGGCGCTGCTCGCGGGACCTCGGCCCCGCTCCCCAGCCAAGTCCGTGCCCAGCAGCCCCCGCAGCGCCAGGGCTTCCCCCGGCCCACCGGCCGCGGCCCCGCGGCCCGCCCGGCAGCAGCCCCTAGGTGGTGCTGCGCGGCAGGGAATGCATGGCCGGGGGCTGCAGCGGGGGGACCCGCACCTGCGGCTCGCTGAAAACGCCGTTTTAAGGCCCAATCTCGAGGCAGGCTGCACGGTTCTTAAAAAGTTCATTTCCGGCTGCTAAGGGAAAAAAAAAAAAAAAAAAAGTCAGCTTAATGACACCATATTTTATAATCCAGCCTCCACTTCTCCATTTCCATACAGAGTTATTTATTTTAAAACGTAATGCCATATTATGGAAGTTACAGTCTGAGATCTGAAGAAGCTGTCCCACTAGCATTAGCACTATTTCACCAGCCAGAGTCTAACCTAAAGGCCAGGAAAGCAGCAAAGACTGCTGTCGCCTTGGGTGAATATTGGCAGGTTACTGTGACCACACTGCAGGGGAAATCTGCGCGCGGCAATAGCTGCGTGAAAGTAGCCAGCCTGAAGGTGACAATTTCCCGAGACAGAACATCTCATCTCCCCAGACACCAGGTCAGGTATGAACACACTTCTCCTTTGATACACAAAAGCATAATTACAGTTCCTGGAATTGCTCTGGGAAGAGCGCTGATAGCTTTCCCCTGTGAAGAAAATGCAGCTCAAAGGAAGGCCTTTTTCTTCTCCCTTTCTTTCACCAAATCATGCCTAGGAACTCCCTTGGATGTGCATTTTTTCACTCAGCATGTCACTGCAGACCAGCAGGGCTGGATCCACAAGAGGCTGAACAGTTGGTGCTTAGCTCACACAAAATCCCGTCCCCATGCACAAATAAGGTGTTCCTCTTATTTTTCTCACCTTCAAAACTTGACTCAACAGGTATTTCCAGAGCTTACAGAATCCAGAGCAGCAACTACTCTGCCCAGCCCATTTACCCTGTTTTAGTGGTTGGGGTCGTCATCCCAGACCGGGGAGAAATAGGCTCTGTTTCTGGGATACACAGCAAAAGTTCAACCTACCTACGACTGAGGGACACAGGACCTTTTCCTTTCATTGCTTTGCCAAATACTTGGTTTCCTCACCAAAAGCAGGACAGCTTCGGGGCAGACAGCAGAAGCCTTTCCCTGCTCAGGACCTCACTCAGGCGGCGGGGCCGGCGTGCGGAGCTTTGGGGTTCTGCGATCCAGCACCAGCACTGCCTGGCTGGAGCACCCGGGTGCATGTAGGGAGGGATGCGGTTGGTTTCCTTGGGAGAGAAGCCGTGCTTTGGAACAAATCTATGGTTGCAAAGCCCAGACCAAGGGTGGATGTCCTGGCAGAAAGGGATCAGTCCAGAGCAGCGAGATAAACAAACCTTTATGTTTTTCCCCACCATATGGCTGTTGTGAATTTTTTCGTAATCACAAGTAACGGAGATGGTGTCATGCCTCATTCAACACATCATGCCCCAAAATACCTTGGCTTGCTCCTCTCAATAGCCAAAGAAATATTGTGTTCTGATTCTCAGGTTTTAATTTTGCAGCCTCGTATCCCATCACAAGCCTGGGCTGGTTTTATGAATTCTGATGAGGTTGCAGCCTAATGTGGCAGTCTGATAGAAGCAGACTGAAGGGAAGGTGGGGATTTAATAGCCATGGCCTAAGCACTAAGCTGGTAATGAAGAAGGCTTGTTATTACTCATTTGCATAGCATAAAAATGTGATCCAGATCCAGGCTTAATAAATTCCACCTCATATGAAATAACACAGTTATAGCCGTTTCTATAAAAATGTCAGAGCCTTTATGTGCAGTAAGTGTTCCTTCAGAGCATAAAATACAGTCCTAAAACTTAATAAGTTGTGCGGCTACACGGACTTCCCTGAAGTGCCACTCTGCGAGAGGAGGTGTGAGCTTGAGCAGCACCCAGAGCCGGGTGTCAGACAGCACGATGACAAGAGCAGCTAAAGATTCAGAGCGAGAACTAAACCAGAGGACGCTGAGGAGCAGGCACAAAGAAGCAATGCCCTGGGTGTAGCTCTATTAAAAAGACACGCTGCTTTTTCTGTTTTGATGATGCTTCCTCCCTGTTTTCCCTCAAGGAGGTCTAAGCCATCACCCAAGCTTCAGAGAGAACAGAGATGGGGCAGCCCCTGCCTATGGTGGGTGGGTGGAGAGGGAGGCTGAGGAGCAAACAGCAAAGCCAGCCTGGAGCGATTAGCTGGGGTACCAGCTACAACTTACGGAAGGCAGACTCAAAGACAACCGGTGCTGCTGCACGTGGAAAAAATCCCTGCAGCAGTGGGGACGGCACAGCTGTGAGCAGCCCGACCGCGAGGAGACAGAGATGGTTTTGCAGGAGCCTCCGTGCAGCTTCCTCTCTGGCGTTGCCCCTTCAGGGAACAGCAAATGCCCCGTCCCCAGGGCAGTGCCCTGGCTGGCGCGCAGGGCTCTGGTCAGTGCAAGCACAGCTCAGCCTGTCTGGATCGGAAATAGCAGTTAGTTTCCCTCAAAGGCATATTCTTTTCATACTTAGAGATGTTCAGATTTGGGCATCATGTTGACCCTGGAAGAGGCATCACACCACAGCAGGAGCGTGAATGCTATAGGTCGGTACTTCTCAAGAAACCAGCCTAGATGCCAGAAGCAGTGTAAGTGCAAAGTTGGTGCTCCTGGGTTAAATTAGCCTCTGAAAAAGTATGAACTGCTGCAGAGCTCAGCAAGCAGCTTGAGGAAGCTTGGTTTTCTTCACACAGCACCCCCCTGTTCCACGTCAGCATTGCTCTGAAAGGACAGAAGACAGCAAGTGGCCAGACCTTGCCTGCCCTGGTGTGAGCAGGTATTAGCACAACCTCTTTACAATGGCTACTGCTAAGCATCAGAGCTTGCAAAAGACAAACCCTGAATGTTACCCAAAAAACAGCATTACAAACACTTACCCATGGAAATATATCAGTGGTTTCACATCCATCTCAACAGGTCCTGGAGCAGCAAGGAACAGGGGATCAGAGAACCACGGCCAACCTGTCTGTCCCTCATAGCCTGAGCACTGCGTGATCAGCACCTTCAATTCTGCAGGCTTTTGATTCACAAAATTCACATGATGTACAGGAAGTGCACACATCACTGCTTTTCTCATGTTCTTGTACACAAGAGACAAGAGTCTGAAGCTTATGTGATTCTTCTTTGTTGCATGACTAAGCTCTTCAGCACAGCTGTGCTTCTGCACTGGAGCTCTGTTAACAGCCACCCACTCAGCTCAACTTCTACAAGCCAGTATCTCCAGTAGAGCCCCTAAACTGGATTTCTAAAATAACTCACTTCACAGCAGCATGCTGGTGCTGCACATGCGACAGGGAACTTGCTGGAAGGAGCACACATTGGCCAAACCCTGGGAGCCTGCACTGCACAGGGCTTTCGTGATGTGCTCAGGAAGCCAGGTAGCCCAGGGGAAGCTTAACTCCTGATGCCATTCTGCGGGGCTTGCCTACAGAGGGGACAATGTCATCAGTTACCTCGCTATTTTCCCTCCTGCTGTCCCCTTTGGTCCTCAGGATTTCCGCAGGGAGCAGCTCTCCCAGCCCTGCTTAACCACATCCTCATCCAGCTTTCATCTGTTCTGGCTGTGACTGATGGAGGGGACTAATGCTACCTTTCCAGCAAACCTTGGTTCTCACTACAAAAAACGAATTACATCTAAGCTGCTCCCAAATCCATCAGCCTTTGGAGCGGCCCAGCCAGAAAGCGCAGGAGAAGAAACAGATCTGTGTCCATTGCTATCAGGATGTCTTTCTAATGAGCAGCCTATTGCAGTTGACAACAGGGTACTCCATCCTAAAGGAAGAATCTCAGAGGCAGAGAAAAGCACCTTTGAAGTCAAGGCTTAGCTAGCAAATTTTTTTATTTTTTATTTTTGTTAATAAAGAAACATTTCAGCCATCAGACTAAAACCCAGGCAGATAACACAATTCTCACATTGCAGTCAGGGAGCATGCACAAGAGCTGAAAGGGAATAAGTACTCAGTACTGCAAGCAACAAATCACTAGAATTCAATCTTGATCTGTACTCAGGCTTTAAATGCATTTTAATTAAAGAAAATGTAGAAATAGTGAGTATTTAGTGCTTCTGTAATGCCAATATGGAACATCATTTATGGATGTGCAGGGACATGCAATAAAATATATTTGGAGATTGAATTTATCGCTGATTTATAGTCGTGGGTGCAGAACAAGCCTTGCATCCTTACTGTGCAGCTGCTCCTGCCCCACATCTGTGCTTAGGGGCTGGCTGCTTGTAAGGCTTAAACTTAAACTGGGCTTAAGAGAGACAGGCTTGTTGAAAAGGAGCTGGCTAGTAAAATGCTTTCAGAAGCTGTGTGTACTAAATGCATGTTCCAGGCAGCTTAGAAAGCATCTAGGCTCACTCATTTTAAAAATAAAACTGCCACTGGAGAAACATGCATCGTTTCCATCACACCTTCCTTTAGGGTTTGGGAAAACGCTAACTCTCCGCTCCAGATGTAGTGGCGCTGGCAGAGGGGAATTCCTCACAGCAGACAAACCCGCTTTTGCGCAGTTGGACTCTAAAAGGATGGTGAAGCCACTGGCCTGAGAGCCACCACCTGGAGAGGCTGCTTTCTCACCCCTTCCTACGCGAGGGTCCCGGGTCTCACTGCGGAGAGCGGCCGCTGGCCAGGATGCCCTGCCTCGCGTGTGCGGGGCGAGGTCTGCTCCGTGGCAGGCAAGCACTCGCAGGGCTGCGACAGAGGAACCGACCAAGAGGAGCGAACCTCTCCCTCGCAGGACGGCCCACAGAGCGATTGAAGTTGGTCTGGTTAAAAGCAAGGAAGGTCGAGGTCAAAGGCAGAAGAGCTGGCTGCCAGAGCAGGAGGGGATAACTCCTGCTCGCGGAGCAAGCCTGCGGCATTGGAGCCCCGCTGGGACTTCAGTCACATCCAAGGCTCTGACCTTTCAGTGGATAAACAGATTTCCCTTGCCCCGTGCTACAGACCATGTTCAATACCTCCAGGCAAGTGTGGAGCAGCTCAGCTGTCACCCAGCTCCTATCTGTGATCGCTAAAGGGATCGGCACAGATGAAAACTCAGACCAAGCACAGGTTTCCCGGCCTCATGCCAACTTCACTGCATTTCTACAGCTCGGAAGCACTATGGTTAACGTGCCTGGAGAGACACATTTCAGAGATACAAGCTTTGCACCGTCTGCTTTTCCAGTTAGCATATTCCCCTGAAGACATCTTCTTAGACAGCCCATGGAGTTTCTGGGCAATACAATGAAAGCATCCATACTCATTAAAGCAATCTTTTATTAGCTTTTTAACAAAGTACTTTTACCAGTAGACCACCTAGAATTTTAAAAGCCATTTTCTCTAGTCCCTTAAGTACTCTCAGGTGTCACAACACCAATAACAACAAGACTGTCCTGCCCTAACACAAAGCACTTTGGGAGGGAAGGCTCTAACCGCTATGTGTGCGCACCCAGAAGTACTTCACTCTCCTCTTCCCAGCAGAATTTCAGGCTGCCCAGGGGGAATATGGTTACCCCTGTCAGCCCACAGTTGAGACCCACTGCTGGTAAGAGGACTGGCCAAGTGGAAAGCAATCCGCGAATTTGTCTGGAAGTGGACAGACTGAATCCAGTACTCTGCCATGCACACAGACGTTATTATATTTAAAAGTCATGGCGCATTTGGGCAGGCTGTGGCTCTGCAAGATGGGAAAAATCAGTTTTTAGGCTCAAAGTGTTCAGTCAAAACCATCACAACCACATGACACAAAACACCAGCCGGGTACCAACCCAACCAACTGACTCAGAACTGCTCAAGACTTTCCAAGGAGTGACTTTGTCCCAGAAGACTTAATGCCAGGTCAAATATCAGCTGCGCTCCTGTAGCCAGCATAAAGCACTAAAGCTAATACACCATCACGTGGCCATGATTGGATGTGAACACTTGATCGTGGAAAAAGTTCTTCCAGCTTGGAGATCTGAAATCATGTGGAGCCAGTATGTTTAATTGAAATTTTCCACTAATGGTTTAAGTTCTGCTCCCATACACCACACAATACTGTGTATTTCTGAAGGTTCCTCCTCACTTTCCTGCCCTGGGGCAGGATCCCGTCAGCTCTGCTATGCTGGACCGGAGGTGTCACAGCTGCCCTGGGTGCAGTCTCTGACAAGGAGCAACGGCAGTGACCAGGGCAAGGTATGGGGATGCTCCCTCTGTCTGCCAGTCCAGCAAGCCTCCAGCACGGCTGGATCTCTGTGCTCCCACCATGCTGACCAGCAGCATATCCTTTAAAAGAGGGAGAGCACAGCTGCAGTTATATCTACTCCATCTTCCACGTGCATAGAAGCTGTTCTCCTTGAAGTGGGGGGTTTATAGTGTATAGGGAGAATCAGTCATCCTGGACGTATTTGGGGATGTCCTACACTCCCTCGCCACTTCCTCATTAAACAGAATGTGGAAAAGCTAAAATAAATTGGAGAGATGAGCAGTAACTTATTTTCCTGTCTGGAAAAGATAATTTAACTACTCAATTAAATATTGCCTGAAGCCATACTATTAGAGTAGCACATCCCATCTGCACTACAGACAGATCTCGGTCTCTTATTACTGGTCTTCATGCTATCTGGTACTTAAAAATTCTAGTTTAATTAGATGACACCTTCCACAAATGCTGGGCGATTGGCACAAGATAATTAAAATAGTATTTAGGAATTTCTGCCATCCAAGAAACCTTCTGTAGGAATCATATGTTCTCTTACACATAATAGCAGGTTGCAAGCAATACTGAACAAACAGATGACATTATTTCTTAGCTCATGTTGTTTTGAAGCACAGTGCTTCAATCTGAGCTCCTTTCTCTCTCTCTCTTTTTTTTCCCCCCCAATAGCTTTCACCCAAGACCATCCGCAAATCAGATGTTTGTACGATGTATTTTTCATTGATTTCTCTGAATTGTTTATCCAATATTGAAATAGACTATTTTAATACTGAATTAAGAAGGAAGTATCTCCATTATGAGGAGCTTTAATTCTGATTGCAGTTATTACACCTAATTATAGCTGTCTTGAAACAATCCAGTGAGTTGGAGAGGTTTGTGTGCGATGCCTGTACGGGTAGTCAACTCTTTGATATGCTGAAATACATTCGATCATTCCCCTGTCAAGCGTAGTGCTGAGTAACTGCTGGAGCATTCAAATGGCACAAACACGTGCCTTCAACACTTTTGCAGAAGCGCTGTTAAGGAGGCGGCTGGGCAGCAGAAACGCAGCCTTGCCCTCAGGTACCACCAGCTCTCACCAGGTGGCCCCGTTGTAGGCAGGAGAAAGTAACAGCACACTGCAGGCACCCACCTTTAGCCATTCCCACCAGCTCCATGCGAGTTATCATCCCCTTCTCTTGCAGATGGAATCTGGGAGGATGCAGGTGAAGAGTTCTCCCATCAGAGCAAGCAACACAAGCCGTGAACAAAGCCCGGGTGACTCACCTTCCCCCACCTCCCATACGCCTTACCCCATCAGTAGTCCACCCTCTGTACAACGATGAAGGCAGGTTTGCAGAACGCTGTCTGGAATACGTTTATATTTATGGACTAGTTTGATCGGTTCCTCTGTTTGCTTTGTCAGATGATTTTCCATCTCTTCACCCCCTATCCACCTCCACCATATGCCTAAAGCTACCATCTGCTTAAACGTTTAGGGGAATTTACATGTGATCGAGAATTTTGCACCACAAATACAGCTGAACGAGATGGATCTTTTTGCATTCACATGTACTTAGATAAAGCACTTCATGCTTCAGATCCCCACGACAGGGCTCCTCAGGAGCTCCATCTTCCTAGCTCAGCTGGGAACCACATAAACATCGCTTTATTCACTGATTTGTGGTATTTACCCTTACCATTTGCCAGGGATTCCCTTCCGCTGGGTACTGTATGAACACAACAAAGAAATCAGTATCTCTGGTCCTTTATAAACTCCCTCATGAAGACCCTGTAACTTTGAGGAAAACAGAAACATTTCCACCTACAAACAACAGATCTTCTGCAGCCACAGCCTCGAGGGCCTTGCATCATCAACGAACTTCTGTAAGCACAAGGACCAGCATACTTAATCCCAATGCACCTGAACTACTGTGACTGCAGATGGTTTTTTTGTTCACCTTTTTTGTAATCTTATTAAACTCCTTGCATTAACAATGTAACCATTAGATGCACTGTGCATTGTAGTACAACAAAAAGAAATCACATATATGAGTCACAGGAATTGGCCATGGACAAAAAGGATGATGGAAGATGCAAAAACATCTGTTTAGATTGTTTGAATGATTTTAGGTTGAATGTCCTATCCATTGCCCTCTTCTGCTGCTTGCTTGGTAGCAGCAGTTTATGGAAGAGCTTTGGACAACTCGTTCAGCCTTTGAACATCCCTAGAGGAGGCTGGAGCGTTGGCAGCTCCGAGGCAAACAACTGCCGGTACCTTCTACATTCACTGCTCGCTGCAGGTTTCATGAAAACCCACCAAGACAAAGCCAGGAGACTGACTTCCCTCAAAGAGCTTTACCCACTATATAATTAAGGCCTTAGAGATTGAAAATAAATAAATAAATAAATCCAAAAGATAATTTCTTCACTAGTAGATCTGTAACAGAAGCTCCCCACATATACCAGATCCCCGGGTACATATGCAGATGTTTCAGCCATATGCAACAACATATGGCATCCTTCTTGCAAGAACTAGTCTTTTTTCCCCATGTGAGGCTACAAGCTCACAAAAAACATAAACACGGAGCATCCCAGCCTGCTTAGGACTTCACCCCCCCCGCCAGACTAGCTGCCCACCAGCCGAACACTGCATTCAGCATCCTCTCTCTCTGACCTTGGTACAACTCAAGCTCTGCAGAAAACATCCTCACCCTTCCTCCTCACAGGCACACCGGAGGGACTTGCTGGAGAGCGTGCTCTGTGCCCCTGGCCGAAGACACCTGGTGATGAAGTCCCTGACACCCAAGAGCTTCTCCTCACCTTCACCCCATGTGGTGGGGGGAGTTTGCTCCACCACGAGGAGCCTCATCACAGCCGTGTTGTTAGCAGACAAAATTAGAGGTAGACACCTTTTATCTTAGTCCAGGAGCCAGGTGTTTGATCACAGTGCCTGGTGCCTCTGCTGGAAGATCAATAGCAATGAACGAAGTGCTGCTCAGCCTCCGCTGATCAGGTCACCTCCCTGCCCCAGACGTCCCTGTGGCGGAAGACACAGGTTGCAGTAACTTCCTTTGCAGATATCCTTCAGCAGCAGCGCACGGGCGGAAAGCCACCAGCTTAACGAGTCCCAGAGCGCCAGGCATTTCTCCTTTCTGATTAGTGACCGGCTTTTGCATTTGTGAAAGGTATTTGTAGGGCAAAGAGATTTTTCTGGATGCTGGAAGAAAAGCCCCTAGCTCAGATGAAATTCAATACAAGCACTTGAGATGAAAAGGTCACAGCTGTGACTGGACAAAATTTCCTTCCTTTTGGTTACAAGAGCCACAGAGAGGGAAAGAAGCTTGGGGATTCCAGCCTGACTTGCAGGAAATACAAAAACAGACAAAAAGGATATTTTAATCTTATAAAGCAAAAAGCAGATCAGCGTGCTTCGCAATGTAAGACCACAGGGAAGTTTCAAATTGTTACAAAATTCCCCAAACAGAAAAATCAGAATAACTGCTGGTACTAGGGAGCGCTTAGTCCAAGAAGATGGGAGCAGCCGCACACCTCACATATACTGGGGAGGACCGAAGCCCCTGCAGCCAAAAGCCCGCGCCAGCAGGACTCCAGCAAAAACAGTTTGGTGCCCGATCCCCTGTGCCCACATTTTTGTGAAGCTATAATTAAACCACATAGCTTCAGCCAGGTAAAAGGGGATGGCTTTGACTGATGTGACAAACAAAAAGCAGATCCCTCTTAAACTCAAGATTTTCTGGATATTTTGATTTGCAAAACAGTTTAGATTTAACACTTATCCCACTCTAAAACATACATTCAAACTTTGCCAGCTTCCCTGGGGCTCAGTTTCATTTCCTACTTGCTCTACACAACCTGCAATTGCCAATGTTTTGCTCTACAGAAATGCAGTTTACCAATTCCTTAAATGCAAAATTGCCATTTGCAGTACAAATATGAACTGGAGCATAAGCAGAGCAATAAAGAGCATGAATGCTTGAGGTTTTAGTTCTTCAAAGTACTGCTTTACTCACTGCAAAACTGGGAGTACTCTACTCACAGATGAGTTTCTATCTTCAAATGCCTGTCAAAAGCAGAAATTATTCAATTAATGTGGCTTTATGGAAAGACACAGCTATTTCAAACCTCTGTTGGAAATTTATTGAAAGAAATGTCAGTATTTACATGTAGGAGAGAATGTTTGTTTTGGAGGAAAAAAAAAATCAGAGCTGCAAAGATATGAAAGGATAAAAGCTGTTTATTTTGGGGTTCTGGTTCTCAGTTCCTTGTCTAAATAAAAGACTGCATCTCTAAAGTAAAGCCTGGTTGTGAAGCCCTGAACCTCTGCCCACTCTCTCTTTCTGATCCCAGCATGAAAAGTAGCCGTGGGTGACGCTGGGCTGTGAAGCAGTGCTCTGCTCCTTTGAGAGTACCGGGGCAGCCGATTCAGCTGTGATTCAGCTGTGGAAACGGGAGGATACCTGCAGCCTGTCCCTGACCCAGCCCGCCCCATCCGCACCGCCACAGCTCCGCAGACATCCACTTCGCTCTTCGTTAGGCTGTCCCGCTGGATGGAGCTGACAGCTCAATAGCTCACGTCAGTGCATCTGCTGGTGGCACCACAGCCTACACGGGAAAAAAAGCGTTTGGAAATAAAGTGCCAGAGACAGTCCCGGTATTTATCAGACGGATGCCTGAGCATCACCACGTTCGTTATCACCACGTGCACTTTGGTGCTTCCCAGTGAGGGATGTGCAACCCTTGGCTCCTGCAGAACAGCCTGGAGAGGCGCGAACGAGATATGGTTTTAATTACCTTAAAAAAAGGCGCCTTCCTAATGAACACGGCCCATTACACTCAGAGAGAGGCTAACTCCTCATTTGTTTCCCACAAGTCACAGCTCATAACAAACCTGCAACAAATGGAAGAAACAGCTGGAATACCAGATTTTTAATAAGTCCCCGGGACTTATTAACATTTGTTTCCATTCCAAGTTTCCGTAATTTGGTATATTTTCTCCACTCTGAGTCCTACCCTGAAGAGCTCAGATAAATAACTGTCAAATCAATGAAACAGCAAGGCCAGTTCCACGGGCGTTCACAGGCCTCGCCTAGGCAAGCGCTTGGACAGAAACTCTGTGCAGCCACCTGTGTAACCTCCCGGAGAAGGAGCACCGCTATGGAGAGAAAACAAACTGTGTTTCCATGGCAAGGTAAGTGATGTTAGATGCCTTTTTTTTTTTTTTTTTGGTCTTTCTGAATCCTCTCCTAGTTGCCAGGTTTAGTTGCTTCACAGCCAACTGTATCGTGTTTTATAGGCACAAACATATATCCTTATTTTCCTCACACAACCTTCCCCCTTTCTCTACAAGTTCGTCCATCTTGCTGCCATCTCTCCTGAGCCTCACGCCTTCTCCATCCCTCTTGCTTTACTAGCTCTCAGTGGGCAGCAAAGCCTGCTCAGCACCGGCATGGCCACAGTGGGAGTCACGAGCCTGGGGCCAGAGATGCATTTCGAGACAGCTTTGAACCAACTGGGGAGGAGAACAGAAGAGAACAAGAATAACGAGAGGTCTAAAAGATGGCACAGAGGAAAGATGAGATCTGACCCCGTTGGAAGAGATACGGAAGCTAAGGAAAGGACCACAGGAAGGCTGCTGCAGGAGCAGCCCTTCTCCATGCCCATCGTGGGACGGGTGGGAAGGGGAGTGCCTGAGAAGCAGCGACCCACAGAAGTGGATGGCACTAGCAAAGAAAAGCACAGGCCGGGTTCCCCAGCCTGTAGCGCTTGTTTTTCCCCAGTCCAGGTCAGCCACGTTAATTGATTTGTTCACAGCAGCGATGGCAGGCATTGGTTTCTCCTGGCTGGGCTTATTATGCTGCCATCAGTACCAATTTGCTACCTGAGTGCTGCAGGGAGGCTCTGGAGCTTGATGGAGACATCTGATTGAAAAGAGCTATTGCCAAGCCCGCTCAGCTTCCAGGTGCTGACACGTGCGTCCCTCCCAGCGCTGCTGCCCTGAGCATTTTATTATTTAAACTATTTCTCTTGTTTATAACCTAGAGGCTTAGCAGTTTATTGTGCTAGATGAAGAATGCATCCATCTATTAGAAAATAGGGGGGGAAAAAAATAGCACACATTTCAATTCTCTCCCAGGTTCCTCTTGGCATCTCATCTGCTGTCTCTCTGCAGATATGTATTAGGGAAAGTCGAGTTTCTCTCTTTTTTGCAGGGACAGCTACTGAAGCAAGAGGAGGCAACCCCAGAAGCAAGACCCAGTCCCTGGCCTGAGGTCCCACCACCCCTAGGAGGACTTCCCCAGCACTGTGCTCCTCAGGGGGCAGCTACACGAGTGCCACCGCAGCCCTGGTGCCCTGGACAATTGCCTATGGCCCACCTCCTGTTGGTGCAAAACCAAATACCAGCTGCACGTTTGTTCACCCACACAGCTTTTTTTGGTTAAAGATAGTAGTAGTAGAGGAAACTATTCTCAGCCAGAGGGCACTGGACTGCCCAGGAGCTCCTGTTTCCTTTTCATTCTGCCTACTGTATTTTAACATACTGAATCCAGAGCACATGAGCACAATTGTCATTCCAGGCAGGACAGATACATGACTTGTTTCCATGCTTACTTACAACCTTGACACACTGTTAGTGTAATCATTTACATTTTGGCATTCTGAAACGAGAATAAAGCAAGTCAATGACCCCTGTTGGACTCTAAATTGTTTTCTACATCACCAAAACACACAGATTTAGAAAGATAATTACCTCATTACTTCTGGATGACAATCTTGAATTGAACTACAAGATCTCCATGATCTCTCTCTTTGCCACTGAAATCACTCCAGATGCACACAAGCCAGAGAGGATGATAACCAGGAAGGCTTCACAGGGGTCGTGCCACCACCCTCCCAGAGAGACAAGGCCGAGTGGTCCTCCCCTCCTGAGCCAGCAGGGAGGGCAGGGAAGCCCACGCAGCACGGATGGGCACCGGAGCCCACCCCATGGCTGCACCAGGCACCAGCCCAGCTGCCCTGGGGAGGAGCGTGAAGAGCACCTGAGGGCAGCTCCCCGAGGAAACCGCTGGAGGGACACGGGCTTGTACACCCCAAGCACGGCCATTAGGAACGGGGCAGGGCGGCCAGTGCAAGCAGCATGCCCTACACAGAGCAACTCAACAACCACCCAGGCTTCCAGCTGCCACTGCGTGAGCAGAGCTAATTTAACAACGGGCAGCTGGGGAATTGGCTGGGTCCCAAAGAGGCTAAATTGGGTAACGGTGTGAGTCACTCAGTGCTAGCGAGGGAGAGGCTGGCAGCTTGGATTTATTTGGGAACCTGACAGAGGTTAATGCCAACGTTGTGCTTGAATGTTTGCTGAAAATCTGGTTGTGTTGCGTGCTCTCCACCTTTCCCACAGAGATTTGAGCTGCCTGGTAAACCCAGCCCTTCCTCGGTGGATGCAGCATCACGCCGCGTACCAAACCCCGCCTCTAGCAATACTTGCCTACTTGAGCTTGCACTTACTTTCTATCAACCAATCCCTCTTCCTTGTGGTTTCCACAAAGGGTCATCACTGAGGACTGTTTGTTCAATCGTCCTTTTATCAGTGAGAAAACATCATATGCTCTTGCATGTGCTGTGAAGTATGTAATCCAGCCTGTGCACGCTCTTTCACAAGAGAAGCCCAGCCCGTAACCTCCACACAGGTTACCACAAGCCCTGGGTCCAGCCAAACGCACAGATCCCTGCCTTCCTGCTTAACACGCGAGCTCTGCACTCAGTGTCAGGCTGTCATCATCTCTACCAAAACGTGCTGAAAATGAAGTTGACAACCCACTGACGTAAATGACCGATGAGCCCCAAAATCTGCACTCGTAACTTCAAAACACAGTTAAGCACCAGCTGTAACCTTGCCTGACTCAGAGTTCACAGATGTTCTGTGTAATATAGATACATTTCTCTTCATTTTTTCCATCATAATTGTAGAGTAATTTGAAAATAATCCAGGCACATTTTATTCTAGGCAAGGTCAGCAGTTCTTATTTATATAAGCAGGTATTATATGTCTTCCAGGACAAAGCTGGTTTCAGTTTGGCCTTTTTCCCTGATAGAAAATGTATTATTTCAGTTGCTCTGGATCCACATGGAAGCTGATGTGAGCTAGTCTTCTATATTTATGGTGCTTGATTTAGCCCATACCATTATATATTAATGCATGCTGCCACTTAGCCAAGGCCAAGATTTAAGGTGTTATTGTTTTTTCCTTGGATGCTAACTCTTCCCTGAGCATTCTTGCTAGCACTGCACAAATCAGGCAGTTCATCACTCTCAGGCAATGGTGCTCAGGGCTCCCAGGGACTCAGCCACATTTTTTTCAGTCCTGTGTGTGTGGTTTTGTTTGTTTGTTTGTTTTTTGATGTCTAAGGCATCAAGCAGAGTTGGTGGATACAGCAGAGATGTTGGCAATTTACTGTTGGACGTGCAGCTAAAAGGTAACTATTGAAAACCACCACAATTAAGCAGTGCAAATCACTGCTGTAAGATCCAGCCAAGAGGTGAGTAAGGCTTTCAGAAGAGGAAGATCCATCTCTCCAACTAACAGGGACAGCATCAATTTAGGCTCCAAAAATGTTTGAAGCACTGTAAGCTTAATGTTCCAAAAGAAATATCTGCTTCTAGTTTCTGAGACTGAGGAGGCAAAAAGGGGCTTGGGTGAGCTGGCCAGGCAGGACAGGCTGTGGGGCAGGGAGGAGGTTCCAGTGCCTTGGTGGTGGCACTGGCAGCCAGCAACCTGCTGCCCCTTCTGTGCAGTCAGATTGTCAGGAACATCACCACTTACCTGCTGCCCACAGTCTGATAAATAAATCTATACCCAGATTTGGTTTTTGTTGTTTGTTTTTTGTTTTTTAATCCCTTCAGGTCAATGAGGAGCCTGAATGTCAATGAGAAATGGGCTCCACTTGCTCTTCTAGTACCTACTGTATATGTTTTCGTTTTATTATAAGCTCTAATTATCTGTTTTGGTTTCACCAGTTACATTCCTGATGAGTGAAACAAACGAGAAATCGTCATGTTCCATTACACTGTCAGCAATTTAGCCCTGATTAAAATATGTCTGTGTTGCAAAACCAGGCTTGCGTTGAACCTGTTACTCCTTTAGCTTTCAAAAATGCAACCAAGAAGCGTCCAAGCACAGCTGCCCAAAGAGAGCACCCTACAGATTTAACGAGGATGAGCACAACTCTCATGCCCTAAAGCCATCCATTTAAGCAGTTGCTGATCTGCAAATAAAGTCCATAATGGCTTTTAAAATCTTGCTCAAATTAGTGCTTAATTATCAGCCCTCCTCTGGGAGGTCAGATTGCGTGTTTATTTCAATGATTCCTTTTGCAAGGCTTTGAATGGCCTGGCAGTCTGGACTACTGAGGTTAGCGGGAATTTTTATTTGGAAAAGAATGAGAGAGAATGAGCCCCAAATTACAGAGCAGGAGTCTGGGCCAGGTGTGCAGTGCCACTGGAGAACTTCAGCATTAAACATACCAGACAGAAAGGGCTTTCCACAGTCTTGCCCCTTCAGCTGGAGTTGCTGCCCCACGTGCCGGTGGCAGCAGGGGACAGAGGTGGCCCCGCAGGCCCGGCTCCCTGCGGGGCGAAGTCAAACCGCGCCGCTCGCTCCGTGATCCTCGGCCGGGCTCTTCGCCTCCTGGCTGCACCGGGGCTGCCGCGTTTCACAGCAAAAGGGACCGGCTGCATCTGTATGGTGTCGGAGGAGCAACGCCTGCCTGGGGGAGGCTCGCGTTGGGAGGAAGGTGTTTGAGTTCCCAACAGTGCTGCGCTGCTTGCCTCTACCATCAATTCAATGAGATGTAGCAGAGCCGTTGACTTAAAACCTTGATTCTGCTTCTTAAGAGGAAAGGAATGAAGCTGGATTTGGAAGAGGAAAAAAAAACTTTTTGCATGAGCTGGCAAAGGGAGCTCGGAGCTGAAACCAAAGCCTGTGATTTTGCTGCGCGCTGGTGAAAATTGAGAGGAATGAAGTGCAGTAAAACAGGAGAGGAAACAGCCCGGTCTTGAAGGCTTTCATCAGGAAAACAGCCTTTGCAGATCTTGTGTCACCTCTCCAGTAAGAGTCAATGAGGTTCAAATGACCCATGAAAAGACTTCAAGGTGGTTACACAGAATTAAAAACAAATCTGGAAGACTGAGTGAGCCAAGGGAAAGAGAGCTCAGACATGGCAGGCTCGGGAGAGGACCCTGCTCTTACCAATAATGCTGCCTGCTCTTTGCCTGATTAGGGTCTGCTGGATCTACACAGCTCTGAGGTGATGACGTTTCCATGGATGCCCTTGACTGAATCCACATTCTTCTCTATGCCAATATGTGGGAATGAAGTTTTAATAGCTGTGGCAGTATTTTGGGTATTAATCATTGGGAAATGGTCACCCCATAACATTTGCAAAGCCCACCTGGAGCTATCCATTCACTTGAGTAGATTACTCAAAGTACAGCTTGTGCTCCTGTTTTATGCTACACCTATAGCAATATATCTAAAGTACCTGTGTAGTAACTGCTGTGATTATTCTGCATGCTAGTTATAGAGCCTTTACGCTGTATTTATTTAATATAAAACTAAAAAAGGTTCCAAAAAGGCTCGGTGGAGATGTATCTCGTAGCAAAATTAGTTTGTGTGGCTAAAATTTATTCAAATTAAACACAGAAATAAAGTCAAAAAAGTAATCAAAATCATATTTAGTGGACTCTCAGAGGATTAACCAACATATTCACAGAGCAAAACTTCTATATTGGTCTCTTAACCGGTTCATTAGTTTCTCTTGGCATGAATACAATTACAAACCTCTAGCTGACCTTGACATTTGAGAAAAGTGAATTCTGACAATACCTTAATTTATATCGGGGAAAACTTATTTGCCAGTGAGTAGTTCGAAATAGGGATTCAAATATTGTTACTTTTTTATTTTTCTTGAACTGGAATTAAAGAATAAAAGCATTGCTACACACATACAGAGCCTGCAGTACCATGACATTGAAAGTGTTATGAATTACAGAAACAATGCAAAGGATTCAAATGGGTTTGTTTTCTTGCAAACACTACTTAATTTTGAATGACTTCATTATGAAACCTCACAGCCAGGTGCAGCACTGAGTAAGGAGCTCTGGAGCTATATGAGTAACTTGTGTGCTCTTACAGGCAGATTCAACTTCTCCAATGTGTTAATAACAGTGTCGACTGTGCCCTGTGCTCATAACTTCCAGAAGTGCAAAGCTGGTTCTGTTCCCTGTCTGGATGACAGTTGCTGATGTTCAAGGTACTCTGGGACTGTTACAACCAGACTTGCCACTTGAGCTTTATTTTCACCCACAGTGGTAGAAAAAAAAGCAAACAAACGGAAATTAGGAACTCAAATTCAAAGTCAGTTCCATCCTGCCATGCTCACCATACTCTTCACATGCATCTTCTGCAAATGCTCAGCAGGTGTGGCTCCCTGAGAATTGAATACAAGCAATCTATCTACTAAACTCTGCCCTAGATCAAACCCTGGTTTACAGAACACAGCACGTTAGGTACCCTTGAGCAATACTCAGCAACTTTCTTCAGACTTTGGGACTTAACACAGGACAACAGCCCTGCCCACAAAATTAAGTGAATACTTAAGTGCTTTGCAAAATCAGGACCCAAGTCCTATAGCCATTCAGTTTCTGCTGACATAATTTCATATCTGACCATCATTATATTCATGATCTTACATTAGATATATTACTTTGAAAATGTAAAATCATCTTATATTAGTTTCTCATAAATATAAATTGTATTAAAAAGCCAAACCCTTTATTTCAGTTAAGGTTCTTAAGTGGCAGTATTACACTGCCCTATCTCATCATTTACAAAAATCCAGGTACTTAAGGGCAAGAAAATTATTAAGACCATAATAAATCATGCACCGCCAACTTAATAAACACATTAAAAAGTAGAAAGCACATTTCATCACAGTAACAACCCAATTACAATTTCAAGGACAGTGTACGGGTGGAGGTGGGATTGTTTCTACCTTGATTTTGGTACTTCCACATCTGCGCTACCCGCGTGCAGCTGCACTGCCCCATCCCAGCATGAAGGAAGGGGGCTTTTTCCCTCCTGCCTCGAGGGGCTGTTGAGAAAACGTAGCTAAAGCATAAGTGAGAGAGGAGAGCGGGGCTTGCTTTCTTTTCAGGCTACAGCATCCTCCCCCTCAATGACCCGTGACAGGTCCCCAGGTGCCATCGCCCTGACCTTGCTGCAGGAGAGCTTTCTTTGAATATTTCTGAATCTGGGGCCAAGCGAGAACATGCAAGAGCAGGCTGGTTTAGGGCACAGAGCTCCTTTCCCTTCCTCATTTGTGGCATGTGCTGGAGGGATGCACATCAGCTTTCCTTAGCTGTGTGAGATGAAGGGCAGCCTGTCAAACAAGCAAAAGATTTTGGATGTCGGCATCATGAAGAAAAGGAGGAATACTGCAATGGAAAAGCTACTCGGAATTGTTTTGAATGCACTGCAGCCCTTCATAAAGCTCATTGGTCTCAAAAATGTTTCAGACCCTTTGAATCAAAAACTGCAGCTAAAGAAGCTTTATTTTTTTTCCAAGTCATTCCTGCAATAGAAGATATATAAATTTACCCAGACAAAGCTTTAAGAAATATCACTGACTAATGTGCTTATTAAGTTTAGCTAAGTTACCCTTTAATTAAAGCAGATGACTGATAATTTGCTGAGAGCAACGAAGCAGAAGTACGTGAAAGACATTTCTGTTTTGAACACACTGCAAGCTAAAGGATTGCAACAACACGTTCATCCCTATGGGCAAACAAAAATATCACTATGAGCTATGATATGAACTGCTCCAAAGGAAAACTGCAAGGGTCACCCTAGTCTATCTGGGAAGAGATTTATACTTTAATATGCTACTTAAGGCAGAGAGAGGCTCTCTGGAGGCCAGTTTTGAAACCCCTACTGGGATTCGCCCCTACTGGGGAGCACTTATGGAGCACTAGACTGCCAGAGCCAGCTGCCATAAATATGTGAAAAATAAGCTGGTTTGTTTGCTTTCTGTGTCTCCAAGCCAGTAAGACAGCCCCTGTTGATCACTGGGAGCTAGGTGTGGAGGAGCACCACTGGTATCCCTGGGCCAGGCTAATTTCCTGCAGGAGGGAAGGGAACAGAGGCTGTAGGAAATCTCTCCAGCTCAAACAGTTAGGTGCATGCAATAGATTTCTTTGATGCTGCCATAATAAATTTTAAAGACTACATTCTCATTGCACCAATGAAGAGGATTTCTTTCTGAAATTATTACTGCTGGACAGCTTCATTTTGCTGTAACAAATCACTCCTGGTAGATAGGGTAAGGAATATCTGCTGGATAACTTCTCTCTTTCACAGAACTGTTTGGAATAGTTTTGAACAAGAGTTTCCAGTTCAGTGTGACAAAGCGTTCAGATGGAATTCAAACATGAATCATTTTTATATCAAGCTTAAGCCTTTTGAAGAATGCTCGTGAAAAAGACTGACTGATGTGCTCACGCCTAGCCAGCAGGACCACGTTTGCACTTAGCAATACCAGTACAATTCCAGTAGATAAAAGAAAAGGTAGAAAATCAAATGTATGGGGTAAGTCACGCTTTGCTTCCCCAGTTCGCACCTGGACGGCCACCTAGCCCTATCCCAAGCCCACGTTGGAAAGGAGCTTGGGCCATACACACATATCAGGGCATGTTCCCCACGTTAGTAACTTATTTTTGGAAAACTAGACAAAAACAAAAACAAACAAACAAAAAGAGAAAGCTCACTTCTACATGGACCAAATGGGAAGCCCAATTGCTTGCACAGAGCAGCTATCCTCAATAGCATCCCCTCTTCATCACTCATCTCCTGTAATCCCTTTTCATAAGCAGATGGAAAATGAGAAAAATAGCCAAGTGCAGCTTTGACAGCGCAAGAGCTTATTAAAAATGATGAGAAGGTTACAATGTAAAACACCTTATTAAAAAGAAGGGACAAGTCCTTTTGGGAGCCTGCCACCACTCCTGATTCATCAGCACATTTCCTCTTCCTAAAGCAAACTCTCCCAGCACTCCTCGGCAGGACCCAGTGAACAGCGATGGCAAAGGGTCGCTTGATTCATTGCACAAAGGCGGTAAATGGGTTCCTCATACTCAGCTTAGCACTGCACGGGACATTAACTGAACGAACCCGAGTACGTTGCAGCCTGACCTGGAAAACACCTGCTCAGAGGACCACAACAGCAGCGCAGTGCCAGCAGGGAGGTGGCCGGAGGGACAGGAAGGCCACCACGTCCTGTCCCATGTGTGGTCGGAGCAGCAGCGAGCCCAGCCCTGCGCTCTGTGCTACTGCTGCAGCAGCAGCGATGGGAACGTTGATAAAACAGTGGCAGGCAGGAGGAGAACTGCATAAACCTTCCAATGCCTCTCTACGGCCAGCCTAGGAGCAGCTTAGTTACTAACATCATCTCTAAAACATTTTTTACGTGAATAAAAGGAATCGGGCCCCAGCTCAGCCCAGGTGGCCCGAGCTGCCCCAGAGCTGGGGCACCCAAAGCACCCAGCCCAGCAGCAGGGGCTGCTCATCAGCCCACGGCGCGCCTCAACCCAGCAATCCTGCCGAGCAGCTCGCTGCTCCCCAGGAATTTCAAAGAATGTTCCTAATTCTGCAAAAACCTGCCTCGAAAAGCCTTTCTGGTACCCCCGAGCGGGATTAGTTTCGATGGGCTGCCGCTGTGTCACCTCGTTTGCCTGAACTTCAGACAGCGCAGCTCCACGTCTGCCTCCCAGCCTAGGTCCCGCAGTCCCTCGGTTTAGCAGGGCTGCTGGTTCCTGTTATGACTGTAACGCCTCAACCTTTCCACCAGCTATTTTTCAATAACTTTGATTTCATCTTTTTTTCCTTAAGCCTACCCCAGGTTTTATTATTTCTCTCTATTCTCATAACTGCAGGTTAAATACCTGCCCATGAAAATCGGGCTATAGATCACAGAGCAGAATTACTAGCAGTTATCAGGTACCGTACTCGATCAGCTGCACACTGCTCTGACATATGCTTTCCAACAGATTAGTCTCCATAAATTTTAATCACTCCAAATTACAGTAATGCTAAGCTGGCTTTGAGCTCTGGCTCCACTCTGTGGGGGGGATATTTAAAAGTGGGGTTTGAATGGTGCATATGTTTTAGAAGGGCTTTTTGAAAAGGGTGAATGACAGCCCCTACCTCAACTTTAAGATGCTGTTTCCCATCTGGAAAGGGAGGGGTTTTGCCATATAAAATGCAGCTAAAGCTGTACGGTGTAAGTAAGCTCAGCAGCAAGTCCCCAGGTGCCCAGTGGTACATTCCAGCAAATGACTTAAGCAAAGTTTTGTCCCTTCTGCTAGACCGAGTCCAGCCACAAGAGCAATCCTGTTCAGAAAATTAACCCACAGCTTTTATTTAAATAAAGCAGCTCCATGGCACCGAGTCCTTTCCAACACCATTGCAGTAACCCAACGTGTTTTTCACAAACAGACTCAGCTGAAGGGCACTTTGGGCTGTTCCAGGTGCCTCTGCCCGGTGCCAGCAGGCGAGCGGTAGCAGCTCCATCTCTGCCAGCCCAGCGCTAGAGCAGACCTGGCAGCTCCGGAGCCCAGCAGCCAGGTACCCCCAGGTGCCCAGACCTGGCCTTTCTGCCAGGGCACTGCCAACAGGATCCCGAGAGGCTGTGTAAATAGTTCCAGCCTACGTGCAGCTGCCAGCAGCGGTGTCACTCGCGGTTTGATTACCTTCTGTTATTGCTTTACTTTGCAGCATTGTCTGAGAGCTAACAGGAACCTTTGGCAGATGGCCATATCACATTTCCTCAGCGCCCTAAACATGAAATCAGTCTGATTGCCACAGTGTTCTCCTGCTTCAAGCACAATCCCAACAATACTAAGCATTCCTCTTGCTGCAATTCATTACGTGAGGTTTCCCAATGACTGTTTTTAAGTTCTATCACCTTCCCTCAGACATGTAAAAATTTATACCTGAAAAGAGTTTTGAAAGGCACTGATCTTCTCTGGCATTCACATATTCTCCCTCTAAAAGCATCAGTTTAGTCTTAGGTTATTACGTTATGTTTTTCAGAGCCTTTGGCTCAGTAGAAACAACTGTAACTTCAAGAATGTAGAGACAGTAAATCTGTAAGGATACCACGTTATTACTGCTGCATAAAACTCCGAGAGCCCTCAAGTTAACTGACACCTTCCTGAAGGCTGGTGTCCCCGTTTGCCCCAGCAGAAGAGAGCCCGATTACACCTCCCTGTCCTCCTGGGGCCGAATTCCCCTGTGTGGCTGCTCTCGTGCCCTCGGGGCCAGCTCCCACTGAGGCTGCTGCAGCATCTCTGGGCACTTCTGCAGGACTTGGCGCTTCCCTGCCTGCAGACTTCTCTTCCCGTTGGTACTGTGGGATTTTCAGCTCTTTCATCCCCTCCCCAGATAGGGAGATCACAAGTTACCCTGGGTACCCCTCCTACTGCCCCGTGCTATGACTGAAAGCCGGGCGGGGCGCTGCAAACTGCTCCCAAACCTATGGGATAAGCACCAGGACACGTCAGCCCCTCAAGGAGGGTCTGTAGCACATGGTGGAGGTGCATTTTGGGCACCACTTCTCCGTGCCTGCACTGTGAGCAGCTCAAAGCGCCTGGAGGGCTCTGGCTGAGGCTCGGGGCTCAGATACTCGCTGCTGTAACATTTGCACCTTCAGACGCACTTCCAAGGTCTGCTCCATCACTTTCTAACTGTGCCAAAGTCAACTGGATTACTGGGCATTTCCCAGTCCTCTCCTGGGCAGCTCCCACCAGCAGGGGGAAAAGAGGCAATGGGGGTGTTTGGCAGCAGGGAGGGAGGGATACAGGAGCAGCCTTGGGACCAGTGGGCTCCCATCACGCCTCCAGGGACACCTCAAACGCAGCCCTCAGCCTCGCATCGCCTGTGAGCTGGGATTTCCAAACATCCCTTGAGCTGTGGAGAGGCACGTTCCCAGAGGGGAGAATAATCTTCACATCATTGAGCAAGTCCACCAAACATCAGATTCCTCCTCGTTTGCACAAAAAGTGCAAAAGTAAGCTCATTGCTGCACAACTCCTAAAGCAGTCCTGGATATTTTGTATCTTGCTTTTCCTTGCACGCACTTGGTTCAAGAGAAGCAGTTCACCATGTAGCAATCATGCATGCAGAGCATTTCTTGCTTGAGGATCTGTAACAGATTTCTGCAGGGCAGCAAGAGGAGCAGACCACCGTGGGGGCCACGCTCGCCGTGCTGGGACGCCCGGACGGGAGCGCTCTGCCGCGGCACGGTGCCGTGATGGTGCCCATGGCCATGCCCCTGCGGGCACCGGCAGGGCTCCCTCCGTGCCAGCGCGACCTGGGTCCCGACACAGCGCAGTGCCCCTGGAGGGTTATGCCACTTTATGGCACCTCCTGCTGGGGCAGAAGCTCAATTTCAGGGGTTATTTGTGGGATGTTTAAGCTCTCACGGTGATGTAGCAGAAGTGTGCATCTCTTCTGCCAGCACACTGCAGCTACAGTATAACCAGCTGAGCAGCGACTGCTTATAAGAACACCCTATCAGTGGCAAACCTATGGACTCGCACATTACTGGGTAAGAGGGTGCTGTGACAGAGGAATGACACTTTTTGCAGAATTTCTGTTCAGTTTGGGCAAGTATCAGATGCCAAAATGATGTGGCTCCAGCACTGCAGCCATTCCGGGACAGACTCCCCAGCTGCATATGTGCATTTACAGCAAACACAAAAAATGTGGCCCCATATGGATGGCTTGCTACTTGCCATATTTAACATTTACTATTGAAACACTAGCAGACACAACAAGGCTTGTGCAACGTAAACCTGTGGCTTTCCACATCCTGGTCCATTCTTTTGTTTCTTGTCCTGTCCCCACCTCGATCGGTTCCTGGTGCTGCCTATTCGCAGTCTCTCCCTCTCCCCGCAGCGCACCCACGCCCTGCTCATCCCTCACCTCATGTCAGTCTCCATCCCACAAGGCTTAAATCATTAATAAGTCAACTGCCCACAAGAGTACGCTGGCATGCTGTGCTCTCAGCTTCCAGGAGCTGCTGTATTTCGTGTGGAGCAGATCCAAACCGGAGGAAGACTTAAACTCAGATCTTCTGGGTCCCAGAGGCACCGCAGAGCTACCTGCTGGTGCGGCACAGTCTCCCTCGAGGTGGGAGCTACCTCTCACAGATGAGAAAACATTCCTGCAGCAGGACCAAGCGGCTATTTTCTGCTCTTCCACATCCCAAAAGACTCTCCTGGGGGCAGTTATCAGCCCCAGACTTGCCATCTGCCAGCAAACCTTGCTGCTCCAGTGCACAGATGTGCTGACACCGCTCTAAAATAAACAAAAATAAAATCTGATCTGTTTTCCAACTGCCAAACTAAGTCCTTTTCAGAATTGGCTGCAGGTTTTCCATAAAATCCAACCTGTCTAGGGGACAATAATGGAAAAATAAAAAGGTCAGCCCAGATGATCTTCAAGGTTACCACCACATGGAGAAGCCACCTCCCTCAGCTCAAGCACTGGCTGGCTCTTCCAATGATCCCCCCAGTTCTGCCAAACACTGACCATTCAAGCACCAGAGTTGAGTGGGAAAAGGTTTTCCAACCATATCACATTTGAGACTTTGAAGATTTCCCATATTCTAGAACAGAAGACAGTCAAAAACTTTTGTACGCTGAAAATATCAAAAAGTCACAGCCTGGGACTGATTCATTCCAACTGAAGCATTGAAAAATGATTTTGAACCTTTTGATTTTGACCTTGGAAGTGTTCTACAACACAGAAATACTACCAGGGAAACATTTTTCTTACTTCAAAAGTCAAAATATGATTATTTCCAGGACTTCAAAACAATTTATAATTTAAAAAGCTGACATTTCCCCTACACACTGTCTTGGTTTTGACAAACTTGGCATTTCCTAACACTCCATTTTTTTTCTAAATTTCTTTATAATTCAAATGTTAATAATCCAAATAGCTCACAAGCTTTATTTTTAGTTTGCAGAGATTAAACATCCTTCACATTAATGGCTCTTCTAATGTTTTACTTCAGTTCATTCATTTTCCTCACTTAGTGAATAGCAGACTACTCAGAAATCAACACAGCTTGTTAGAAAAAAGACAAAATGCCTATTAAATTATCAAGTGCATTTCTCTTCAGAGTGCAGCTATCATTCTCTGCAAAGGAAAACCAGAGATTAATTGACTTCCTAGTAAAAGCAATGTTTAGACAGATGGTGCTAAGAAACATCTGACGGGTATTCCTTAAATTGCCATGTTTAAGCAGTGGGGATGTTTCGGAAACGCAAGTAGGCAAGCGCGGGTGCTGCCCACGCGAGATGGGCTGCAGCAGGGACAGCTGCGTCCCCCCAGCCGCTGTGTGCCACGGGAGGCGGCAGGCACCACGCGCTGCTGGCCCCCGCACAACCCTTTTCAAGCAGCTCACCGGCAGCTCGCTGGTTTTGTCCCTCCCGTGAGCCTCGCAGGGGCTTCGTGCCCCGCGCCGCAGCACGCGGCTGGGCAGAGCGGGGATTGCGGCTGCCAAGGGGATGTGCGTGCAGGCAGGACTTCGCTTACAGGCGCTTAGTGAAATTTTTCAGGAAAAAAAATCCTGAAAGTATGAGTCTTCCACTCAGCTGTGTGGACACCAGCCTGGGTACCCCAAAGTGTCCCTGTGGCGAGCCCGTGTTCCTCTATGCTACGGCACAGAAACAGCCCGAGGCGTTTCCCGACGAAGGATCGCTGCTGTACTGCTTGTTCATCTGAAAACTAAAGAGGCTGCAGAGGCAAACTAAGCTTTAAAACAGGAAAATCAAAAAAAGAAATCCTACTACCAAGTTTTCCAAGTTAGAAAGGCCCATTTAAAAAGCAAGTATCAATACTAATGTCATTAACAGACTTTTGTGGAAGCAAAGCCTATTCGCTTCAGTACTTTTGTTTCATTTTCATTGTTTTGGTATTTGAGTTTCATATGTAAATGAAGCTTTACTTGTGCACTCAAATTGCATAAAAAAGAATAAATAAAAATAAATCCTGAATAATTTTATGTCTGTGGCCTTTGGAAATATGCAGATATTGGCGGTCATCTCCAGAACTGTTTTCAATGATAAAAAAGTGGAAGTTACTTTTCTCTTAATAACCTTTTCAGAGCAGGAATGATTCCAGACTATTACTATTTACCCAGACTATAAACTATTTAGGCTTAGTCTTACTGGGAAACCGAGTGGCAGAATCAATGCCAACCGCAGAGGAACGTGAACGTTTCAGGACCGCGGGCCACCGTGCCCCTCTTCTGCAGCACTTTGCATCGGAAGCAGCCACAAGGGCAGGTCGAACAGCTAGCACATGCATGAAGGTCTGCCTCCCTGCAAAGCAGAGAGAAAACCCTGCAAATGGGATTTTAAGAGCAGCTGGAGACCCCAGCAATGTGCAATGGTGCACACTGAGGCATGGCGGGGGCAGGCAAGGCTGCCCGTTGTGATGGTGTGAACAAGAGGGGTGCTGTGCTCTGCCCCGCGGCGTGGAGCATGCACCAGCACAGGAGGCAATGCAGGAGCTACTGCGTTAAAGAAGCCTCCCTCCCTCAGGGAATCTGCCCCAGCAGCACCAAAACATTAGAGTAGGCTAAAATACTTGCACGGAAGACTTGTAACGTGCTCTTCCTTGCTTTGCCCTGTATATGAAAAGCTTTCAGAGGGCCCGTCCGCATCAGTAGTCACAGGTGCTGGGTTAGAGACGGCAGGGACCTGACTTCCAGGCTGCTTTCCTCGTCCCAGGCCCCAGCGGGTAACATCTGCCAAACAGCGCTTTTACATTTCCCCTTAAACAGGAGCTCTCCCCGCCCGTGACAGCAGTCACAAAACCCAGGAGAAGCGCCATCTGTTCACCTAGACGGGTATCGGTGGTACCAGTCACACCACAGTTGTAGCCTTTAATAAATACGCACTACTCAGTTTTCTAAATATTGGGGATGGGCCTAAATACGGAATTGCTATTCCAGAAGGATTTATTGATATTTATGTTGCACCAACAGCCTGCCTTTGGTAATGAGCATCATAAGCTGATCCAACAGTTTGCACAGCGGCGTTAAACCAGTCCCACAAGGAATCCTAAGAGCTCAGTTCCCCCTTCCTGGCTCTGCACCCAGGGCAAGGGGAGTCTGAGATGTGGCAGAGGGGCTCCTGCCCCGAGCACCGCCGGCAGCACCCAGGATGGGAGAAAGCCCTCCCCAGCAGCTTCCCAGGCAGGCTGAGTCTTGCAGGCACCTCACATATCCCCAGCCCCGCATGCACATCCTTCTCCAGCACCACCTGCTTGCTTTGACCCCAGCGCTCCTCTTGCAGTGCAGTGGGATTGTTTTCTAGTTTTGCAAATGTCAGCAAGAGGTATATGGGCTGTAGCTGCTTTGGAGTGGAGAAAAATAAAGGCACCTGCTGAACTGGCAGGGATGCACCCCGCAATCAGCAGCCTTGGCCAGCAGGCAAGCAGAGCTGAGGCTGTCCCAGCGCCTTGTTGCACCCAGGGGTTCTGCTCGCTGATTTTGGGCTCTGTGGAGCTGCTGTAGGATGAGGGCTGTTTGAACAGGACTCTTCCTGCCTACAGCAGTCTGCCCTGAATGGGGATGTGGGATTAACAACCTCGCTAAAGCTTTGCCTTTCTTCCCAAATCTTGTCCAGAAACCACACGTCAGCACTGGGATCTGGTGGCCGGGACAACATCAGGTAGGCTGAGGGTGTCACCCCCAATCACTCCATAGCTCGGGGCAAATGGAGCATCCTGCAGAGGAGATCTGGGTCCCAGCACCCAAAACCAGGAGCTGCGGGGCCAGCTGTGCCGTCAGACACTGCTGAGGGCTGGCTATTTGCCTTGCTTTGCTGACAGATCGTACCTTGAGCTTCTGAAATAAATATCACTGTGTTGCCTAAACTGAGAATGCTGGCATGAGCTCTTCAGATAAGAAAATACCTGCACAGGTATTTTCATATAGGGGGCTGTGTTATCAGCATGTTTTTCAGACGCTGCAGATTACCAGGGAAAGGGGAGGCTTTAAGTGGAGCCATTTCATTGATTTTAGAGGGGATTGCTGAACGGGGCTCTCTCTCATCTGCCAGATGCTGAGCAGGGAAGGTTATGCGAGCACACGGCGGCTGCGAGGGGGTGTATCCACCCAGCCTGCTCGCTAACGACAGACCCACCAGATCAGCGTGTGGGCACTGCCTTGTTACTGTTCTAGTCAATAAACCCCACTGGGTGAAACTACTGGGATGCTTATTACAAATAATATTTGACAGAATTAAATTAGCACATAGATGCTCTTATGTTGGTTAATGAGGTCTGAAATATAATGCTATAAATCATCAACAACAGCCATCTGGTGACAGACACATGAAAAGAAAAGCATGTGATTATAGCACATCCACATCACTGCAGTGACAACAGTTTAAAATAGCAGCGTACCTCCAACAGCACACCGGTGGGGTAAATTAGGAAACGATCAGTTATGCACCCTGCTTGCACATTGTCCCTTGCAAGCAGACATCCTGCAAGGAAGCTGGAGTGAAAGACAGGGCTGCTGAAGCAATTGAGCCTTCCATCACATCCAGATGCAGCGTTACGTGCCCTTGGATCACTGCTGGATAAGAAAGGTCTGGTTATGTTGTCCCTTCCTCCAACAAAGTAAAACAAAGTCGCAGCTGCTGTATTCGAGTAGCCTAGAGGTGGGTTTAGTGTCAAAGTCTTTGGGTGTTTCCAGCCCAGACTGGGCAAATGCTGAGGTTATAGTGTTACAGAAGTGCCCTACCTTGGTATCAGTGAAAATAAAGGAAACTTACGACCAACTTATGAACAATTATGAAAAATGCCATGTTAATTTGCAGTATTTATTATCCAACAGAATTCCTCACTCTTGTGATTTAGGAGGCAACCAGGCTTTCCAAATGTACGTCTATTTTTATCCAAGGTCTATACTAAAACATAGCAGCACTGAATAAATGACTTTAGTACAGCAATTTACATTTACTGTCCGCTATTTTTTATTTAGCAAGTAAATCCACTTGGAAGAAGACCATAGGTAGCAGGGGGTGTGTGGGGGAGGCATCGCAAAATCTCTCTGTATGGATGGACCATGGCTGCGAGCACACAATCTCTGCAAACAGTTCTCCTAGTAGCAGGGCTCATTTTATGGGCACACAGCTCCTGCTTTATTACCCAATTCATAGCCCATTTCAGTGCTGGGGAGAAGTGCCAGGCCTCTGTCTATGAACAGACATCACCATGGGTATCTGCCTGCCCTCTACAGAGGGGGAGCTCTCCTCCCATAGAGCATCGCAGTCTCTTGATGGAGCACATATAAGCACCTCCTGACCTGTCCTCTCACTTGGACAAGTACTTGCTAGAGGAGCAGAATATTCTCCTCTGAAAGCTGGCAGTATATTGCAAACAACTGATATATGACTAAGTGCTGTGCAAAAATGATGGCCCTAAGTCTTCTCTCTTTGCTGTGTGACCATTTCACAGTGTAACAGCCTATGCTTTAAATTAGCCTACGTTGGACTTTTAAAATATAAACATATATTTATGCTTTCTCCTTTTCTTGTATCCCACTACAACCTGCTGTATTCCTGTGGTTTTGGCTTCCATTTTAACAATGCTCTTTTGGTTTTCCCACCTATGCAAATTCACCGCTAATCATTCACCTCACCTCTATCATTTCCATGTTTAGGACTATCCTTCACCAGTGCAAGATTCAGTGTGGCGACGTTTGTTCACAACAGCAACAGTTACATTTGAAACACACCAGGTCTCCAAGAACCACCAGGACACAGCAACGCCTGTGAGTATTTCTCCTGCTCAGTAAACTGTGCGTTAGACAGCAAACCAAATGTCACCTGGTGCACAAGGGGCTTTGTCTGCACTCGTCTTTGGGAACTTCCTGAAGCACACTTTTTTACGTCTTCCTTACTGAAATGAATTTTAGATGGCTTACTTGATCAGTGACCAAAAAGTTCACAAAAAGCCAGTAAGAGAACATGGAAATAGTCAGCTGGTATGTGAGAGGAAAAGCAGGAAGCTCCCTTGACCAGCACTAGCAGGTAGAACTTAGAAGCACCACCAGCAATTACTGTAACCCTCAGAGATGTTGACTCTACATTTGGCCTTCAGTGAACAATTGCTCATCTTATACCAGCAAGAGAAAGCTGACCAGACTTTTCATCTGAACTACCACAGGAGAACAAGAAACCCGAGAAGAAAACAAAAGCTTGTGACAAATGCAAAGCCACCAGTGAAGAGCAGAACTCCAGGTGGTGGAAGAGCTGCAGAAGACCAGGCACATCGGTCACATCTCTCTCTGATGTAATGCACATTGCTGTAGCAAGGGGACTACTGAAAGCAAAGGAAATCAGCATGGGAAGTGTTTGATAAAGGAAGCCTGTGTTCTGACAAGCTCGTTTTGATAAAACATGGCCCTCAAAGACTTCTGGGCCATAGAAAGGATCTAACTTATAATTTCAGGACATGTTTGGACTCCATGCAGCAAAGGCACTGTCAGCAATAGCAGGAAACATCTGTGAGACAGCTGGGCACTAATTCTAAATATGAGGCACAGCGCGAAGAACAATCTAAGGTTACATTTCTTTTATGTCTAGACCTCAAACTGCCTTGCAGCACACAAACAATAATAGATTTTGCCCAGTTGCCTGCTCTGCTGATATAACCTCATCACTTAGGTATAAAGCGCAGCACTGGCTTTCCTGCTGCAGTCGCTGTTCTTTATAGTGGTAGTAATACAGCGCAAGATTAACCTGCAAGCATTCACTGCAAGTCTCTTAACGCAAATAACCCACACCTTGTAGTCATCCCATGGAAAAGATTATGTTTGCAAAGAGATGCAGGACTTTAAAACATTCCCACATCTCATAGTCTACAAATGCAATGTATTTCTAAGTTAGTCTTGTCAGAGAAAGCAGACATACTGTGAAAAGAAATGGCAGCCTGCCTCACTTATTTTTAGAGAACTAAAAAAGGAAAACTTTCCTTGAGGTAGGATTTGGGGGAAAAAATTCTGCTCAAAACCACGCAGGAGGCTAGTGAACGACAGCCGCACTGCCGACTTACCGACCAGAGCGCTGCAGCGATCCCCCAGACAAGGACGGCGACGACCCTCCCTCGGCGCACGGGACGTGGCAGGCAAGGCACAGCCCCGGTTCCTACGGCTGGCATGCTGCTGATGCAGAGCACGTTTGCGTGCCAGCGGTCTCCTGTCTTTTGACAAGTGTTTGGGAAGCGCCCCGACGTCCCCAGTCCTTACAGAAGCTCATGGCTCAGTTCTTTCCGCTGGCCTTTTGTGAGGGCCAGCCCCAGAACCAACTACTGCTGTTTTGCAAAAAACCCACATCTTGAAGTGTTTGATCATCTGACACCAAAAGGACCTCCAGACCACAGCAATCCTTGAAGCGACATTGACTGCATCTGCTGGAAGTGAAAAAGCAATTACTCAAAGCACTCTGATGGCAGAACATAGCGGAATATTTAAGGAATTTAAAAGCTTATCAGGGATCTCAATTTTGTGACTTGTTTTCAAATTTCCTCCATAAGTCACGCATCAAAAAAGAATGCAAATAAACAAGGAAAAAGATATTGAAAAGATTATTTCAGGCAGCAGTAAAATGAAGCAATACAATGGAAGATTAATTTCACCTCCGAGCATGCCGAGAGATGGCATAAATACTCATTTCAAAAGATGCAAAAAGCATTGTGCCCCAAAAGATGGAGTGTGATTATGAGCTTAATGGGTTGTTTAACTTGATAAAGCGCCAGTTTCTAAATAGAAACTGTGCTTTAAATATTTAATCATATTTTGAACAACCTCCCCTTTTTTCCTTGGCTAAAAACAGCCAAAAAATAGCATTTTTCTTTAAGCCGCCAAAAACCTCGATCCAGAAAATAAGCAGGAGGTGGAATATGTAGCTGAACTTGAACCTGTTTGGGTGCCTTTTAGTCACAGCAGTGACATTTCAGAGCAAATCCCAGCCAGCTGTAAAACACTCGCTGACAAATGATGGCATTAGCCAGTGCCTTTTGACTTTGCAACGGCTTGCACAGCTACGAGCGGACACGCAGGGTCTTTCCTACTCATCCCCATCACTCCAAAGCCTTGCACCAAGCTTCAGTGTGGCACCGCTGCCGCAGCCTGGCGGCCAGCTTGCCACCCTCACCCAACAGTTTGCCCTCCTGGCCGTCCCTGGCCCAGGACTGGGTGCCTTGCAGCACACCCCGCTGAGAGAGAAGGCAACGCCTTTGTGGCCGGATGCTTTACACCCTGGTGCTGCAAAGCTCCCGCTGCGCGCAGCAAGCCAGCGGCCCCGGCGCGCCTCCAACCCCAGCTGCTGGGAGCGGGGTCGGAGCAGCTTTTTGCATTCAGCTTTTTGCAGAGTTGGGTCCTTGGCAGCTTGGAACAAATTAGCATTCAAGGGAGTCTGTTTGGATAACAGAAAATGCAAAAACTTCACGTGGCAAGTGATCCCTCTTCGAGCAGCGTTACGAGCCTGGCGGACATCCAGCTGGCACAGGAGCTCAGAGCAGCAAACAGGCACCACCCAGCTAGTGATGTGTAAAGGGCACTTCCTAACAATTTCTGCCTCAAAAACTGTCTTGTGAAACCTTCCAGCTTTGGTTGTGTTCATACATCGCCGAAATCGGCTGCATATAATTCAGTGTAGCTAATGGTCCCAGGCTTTAAATAAATCTAGCATCTGCCACCCCCCAGCAGTAACGGTGTGACACTCTAGTTCGCCTGTTTTCCCTTCCGTTTGGCACAGATGCTCGGCTGCTGGAGACATGGATGCTCCCTAAGTGACTGGTTTTGCACCCTTCGTTGTTTTACTCCTCAGAAGCTCCCTGTGTTTGGAGCCAAAAACCCCACTACATTCCCATCCATGGGAAGCTTAAACTTCCCTTAAGAACTTCTTTCACAAATGCACTTTCACTGATGCCCTCACTGGATCGAACTCTGAAGCTGGCTCTCAGAGATGTGCCGATGCTTTATTTTATCCCAGAGCATCTGAGCCAAGGGATAGGTACATCACAGTCCAGCCTGACTTTTCTGTAGGGACCTGGTGGGACAACGCCTCTCCCACACTGAGCCTAAGGGCACAAAGGGAAGACTCCAGATCACACCTCCTCCCCACAGCGACTTCCTTAGAGCCCACGACTCCTTCCTCAGATGCCAGAGCAGTAACCAAGAGTAAACAATTATGTTTGGAGTCCCGTGCAGATTTGACTTGCCCGTTGCCTCAGTTTGTAAGCCCAGACCATCTGCCAATTCTGCAGAGAGACTTACGCACACTCAGCATGGCAAACGCGGCTTTTCCTGCAGGAAGATGCAATGGGAAAGCCTCAGTGTGCCTCCTTCCCTCCCTCCCCACAGCCCAGGCTCAGCTCTCCCTCTAACGCCCTTATAACACACAGAGGGCATAGTGGGCAGCACATCTCAACTAGCCACCTGCTGGTGTTGCAGGAGCAGAGGCGGTGGGAGATGGGTTGCTTGGGATGCCCAACAGCAGGGCTTTTGGCTGACGTGTCAGGGCAAAACAGGCACAAGACACACAGGGGCCGGTGCTGCGCTCTCCCAGTAGGTTTTGTTTCCCTTTGCACTCCTACTGCTTTCTAGGCTTCTTGGGAATTTCAAGCCTCAAACAATCGAAAACCAAGCAACCCACTGAACCTCCAGCAATAGCTTATTTTCTCTGCAAAGAGCTGGTGAAAGGGATTTCAACAAATCCAGAATTGATTGCTGTCAAAGGGATGCAGACTGGAACCCCACACAGCCCCCTGCCATTTACAGAGGAATGAGAAATACCCAGCGTGCCCGGGCACAGATGTCACTCACCTGCACGGCTGTGCCTATGACAGTCACAAAAGCGCTGGCCAGAGAGCACCTGCGGAGGTCTGACACCGACAGAGAGCATCAGCAGCATTCAGAAAAGCTGCCAGAAGACAAGGTACTCAAAATGACAGGCTCTGAGCATCTTCTTCTGTGGGTCTGGTTGCACTCTCCCTGCTCACCCCCGTTGATATCAGCAAGGTTTCTCGGGGGATAAATTCCTCATGAGTGTGAGCAAGAGGGACAAAATCTGCCCCTCGTGTTTTTTTTTGCCACTGTTCATCTCACTGGGATCTTTTTCACTTCTGTTCTCATTACTTCTGTCCTGAAACCCATTATTTTCTCTTGGCTTCCAGCTATCCTGACAACAGCCAATTTACCAAACTAAAAATGAAAAGTAAACGAAAAAAATCAAAACTAACAGCTAACAATCTGAACAAAAGAAAAAGTGCAATGAAGTAACTATATGCAAACAAGCAGCTTGCACAGCTAGCAGAAATTGAGAGAGAATAATAAGAAAGGAAGCAACAAGGGGAAAAGATGCTCTGGTAACTTAGGTAGGGCAACACAAAGGCACCCAGCCAGTCCAGGACCTGCACCGTCCCTGGGGCCCCCCTGCGACCTCCCAGCACATCAGGAGGATTTGATGCTTGCTCCTGCCCAATCAGCTCAAGATTGACTTGTGGGTTTCCCTTATTAGCTGGAGAAATCAATGATGTTTGAATTTCATTAAGGCATCCAGTTCTGCACAGACCTTTGCGGGCTCAATCCCCTAAGTCTTTCTGGCCATCACAGACACCAGGGTTGCAGCTTTTCATGCAGCAGCATCGCTGCATGACGTGCCCACCCTGCAAGCAGCTGCGTTTGCAGAGCCCAGACCCCACCAGGACTCAGATTCAGCTAATGCTGCAAGTTATTCTGCGTGCCGGCACAGACCGCTTCCAGCAGACAGACTGACAGCAGCTGAGCAGCCACGTGAGCAGCGGGACCCTTGCTCTTTCCTGCTGACCTTTTGCTCTTTCCTTCTGCAAACCCATCTGCAGCAGCCTCCACCTGAGAGGCCCCTTCCCGGATCAAAACGAACCCAGCATATGCCAATGCAACGAGTGCTTGGATGTTTCACTTGCAATACTCTGTTTGCTTTGTTTAAAAACAAACAAAAAAGATAAAATGTCTAACTACCTGATTGAGCTTGCCTGATCCAGTCTAACGAGAACATGATGAGAACTAATCAGAATGATTTGTTTTTGCAGACATTCAAGCTCAGGAGCAGTTTGTTGTACGAGCTCATTTAGGGGTGGATTTAGAGCAGGGAGGAGAGGGGACACGCAGGGGGTGGCACGGAAGGGACACCCAGATCCGCTGGCACACACAGCCAATGTGGAAGTCGCCCTGCTGGGCTCGGGGGCTCCCGGGCTGCCTGCACAGCCCGGTCCCAAGCAGCACCACCTCCCAGCGCTGTGTTTTCCCCTGGGAGCATATCCTGAGCTTGTTTAGTTAAGTGCATCAAAGTGAAAAACAGACAAAAGCATCAAGGAAAGGAAGACAAAATTAGCTAGGATAAAACCTCTCTGATCAGGGTGCTGTTATAAATGCCCAAGAATAATCATAGCCCACCCAAAGAATATTTTCAAAGGAAAGCAGCTAGGCTTTGATGCCTTTTGAGTCCAAGGACTTCAGCTTTTTGCTTAAACTCCTTCCATTGTGTTTCATGTTTTCTTAAGGGAAAACACAAGCACCAGAAAAGCACCCTTATCCTTAAGTGTGCTGCAGCTAAAGAGATGGCTTCGTCTCCCACTCAGAGATAAGAAGTGCTTTGCTTTTCGAGAGGTTGAAGTAAACAAAAATTAGCAATCAAGGGAATCAAAATGCCCAAAGGCTCTTTGCTCACTGCTCATCAGTGCTGAACAAGTTCTATTAAACCCCCCCCAAAACCTCCAAACCAAACCACAGCCGCAGAGTCACAACAGGTATTCGGGCACTCACGCTGCCTTCTCTGGCTGCAGGAAGGGACGCAGCAAGGAAAGATGCCGAGATGTAGCACCCTGCCCGTAAAGCCGCAGACAACGCCCTGCCACACACTCGCGAGGCACGGGCACGGGGGTGGCAGCACTCGGCTTTTCAAGCAAGTTGCGGACGGCATCTCAGGACGCACCGCACGTACCCGGCCAGAGGCCAGGAGCGCACTAAGGCACCGGTATAGCCGCAGCAAACTGTGCAAACTGTTCGCAAAAGTCAGACTACACAAATTGAAGGCCACAGAAAAGAGCCTCGCGCAGGGTCAGAAACCCCATTCACAGCATTCACGCGTGCCCCGTGCCCGGGAGGAGCCCAGCTTGGGTTTGTCCTCTCCCCACACGCTATCGCCATGTCCCTAATAACTTTGGGCCCCAAATCTCTGCCAGGGCTGAAGTCTAAAAGGCTGTGTCCTGCCAGTCCTCAGAAAGCAGCAGATGGGAACCACTGTCCCAGTGTTGTAGCCAAAAAGAAGGCTACGCAATAAGCTGAGCCCTCCTTTTATCATGCACCGCCAGATCTACGTTTGTATCTCCAGTTAACTCAGATTCCACGTTTCTGCAACATTCCGATGTCCTTTGATGCTCTCTGTGATCAAATGGTCCTTTAAAAGAACGCATCGCACCAAACCTTTTTAGATAAAGGGGCTGTCAGTATCCAGCCTCATAAAAGATAATATTATTTGAAATAACTCAAGTCATTAGCAAGCCATTCTCAATCAGCATTTAATGAACAAGAACACAAGAAAACTATCACCACAATTAGCTGCTATAGTAATTTCACATTTTCTTTCACTAAGTGAATGAAAAATAAAGTAACCACAATTATCTGAGGTATTTACGTGGAGTTTTGCAGCCCTCCCACAATTACTCAACTGGATGATGCTCTAGGGCCTGGGGGCAGCACCCTGTGCATTTTACAGGGAAACAGAAAAAGGCGGGGGGGAGTTCACCTAACACAGGTATCGAAGACTGCTATTTTGGAGGCAGGCCATGGGATCAGATGTTGCCTTCATCAGCATCAATAACTCCAGTGAAGTGCCAGCAGGGTCAAACCTGGTGTCAGCCTGATCAAAACCAGTATTTAAGCTGCAGCTTCACTGGTAACGCAGTCAGATCCTGTCCCTGGGGTGGCAGAAGGGCCCAGGCTGGACCAGGAACACCCCAAGTTTCCTGAAAGCACCCAGAGGAACAAGGTCACCCCCCTCCAGGACTGTGGGATACGTAAGAGGTCAGTGAAGCATCTCCCATTCAGCTGTGGCACCTGCGCCCTGTGCAGGGGCAAATCTCCATACACCAAAGAAGTTTCCAAGGATGGGATCCTGGTCCCATTCTCTGGAGAAGCCCTGGCACAGAGCTCTCCTTTGGAGCTGCCCCAACAGCAGTGTCTCCATAGGGCCCAGCACAAAAACTTATCACCCAGAGAAATACGACCAGGTCTTATTTTAGCCTGTAGGGTACCTCACAGATTTATAGGCCATCCGTAAACACTCCACTGTATGTTTCAACCTATGGCTTTTAGAGAGTGATCTGCTTCTAGACCCTCATTTCTACCTCCTGCCACTGGCTTTCTCTCACCATCCCCACCAGATCCAAACAGAACTGCAACCACCACCAACTCCTGGAAGCCACCAGAAAGCAGCGCTGCTGCGGCTAGCACACGGCACAGCACCCTGGAGCCGGCTCCTGCCCCGGGGAGCCCCCAGCTGCCCTTGGCACCAAACGCGCCCACGCTCACCTCTCCTGGCAGCGCCGCGGTGATTAGCGAGGGGATGTTGCTGCAGCCAGGAGGGTTTTAAAACCCTCTGCGGTGAACTCCATAAACCCAATGGTCTGGGGCTGTTTGACAGAATAGCAGACAGACAGCATATTGGGGCTGTTAGCAAGAGGCAGGCAACAACAAACAGCGTCCTGCTATGAAATTAAATTGAAATGCAATAAAATCCCAAACAGGAAAATATGCAGATCAACATGAACTTTGTCACTTTGCTGAATTAAAGCCTGTTTACCGACAGGGCTTGTTTTTCAACTGGGAAGTAATAGCCTTTGCTATATGATGTTGCTGACATCTGGACGTAAGAAGCAGTTTCCTTGGGAAGTGACAGTGGAAATGCGACACATCTTCTAGAGGACGTTGCTTCCTTTCATTCAAAGAGATATCCGTATTTTAAGAAAAAAATGAAGTTTTAATCAAAGTTCTTATGTTTGTCAAAAGCAGGAAAAGTGACAAGTGCTTGTTGGTTGTTGGCTCGTGCTGAGCCAACGGTTTGAATATTATTCTGGTTGATTAAATTTGCATTGCTAATCGTGGAGAAGCCATATGCCTCGCACACCTGTAGAATACAGCTCTGGGCTTTGAAAGGTTATTAGCACGCCATTAGGTTCTGGCGACGACGGACTTTTTCAGCATGGGCACGAGGAGCTCCCAGGGGTGCAGGGGGATGCACAGGGCCTCGCCACTTGTCCTGCCCGCAGCCCCCAGCACAGCCTGCCCTGCATGCAGCAGGGACGGGAGGGACCTGCCTCGTCCCGGGCAAACGCCCTTCGGTCCCCGCAGCGACATGCCTGGCACAGCAGCGTGAAGTCTCACTTCAAACGAAATAAATAAAATTACAGAGTGGTTTATAACGATAATGTAATTGCTGCTCTGTCTGGCTTCAGCTGAATTTTAAATGGCTTGGCTAAAAATTAGGGGTTTGTTTTTCCTGTTGTCTAATTAAGAATTTTGTCATCACTAGAGATTGCTGAAATTATTGTTCTCTCCTTCAGGTTATATTCCAAAAATTAAACAGACTTCTGCTACTCCCCTTAAGACTTTGTAGGGGGATTTTATCCTGATTAAAGCGTTAAAAATTAATGCCACACAGACAAGTCCCTTTGGATTCTACAGGCTGCAGCTACTGCCTGTCTCCTCCAGGTATTTCAGTCGACATTATCTGTAATTAACATTACATGCCTTAGCCGCTGCCTTTTTCTCAGGGAGTTTTCAGCAGTGCTAAGCGGGGGCCAGCCCAGCCTGCTCTGAAAAGCAGGCTCGAACCAGGCAGATGGCGTCTTGCTCCCTTCCTGGCATCCAGCTTCGTTAGCAGTGAAGCAAACACTATATTGAGAAAATTCAGCATGCACTGGGCTTTCCAGGCTAATGCTCCTGCTTAGGGATCACCTCTCAGTATCACTCCCACCCCTGTGATATCCAGGCTCGGAAACACCATTTGCTTTTTCCATTTAAAAGCTCTTGCCTGGTAAGAGGAGGAAGCATTTCGGGAAACCTGGTTGAGGTAGCACTGCACGCGATACGTGCAGGCAACAAGGAGGGTCTTTGGTCTCAAGGTGGGAAATCTCAGCAAGGAAACTCCACAAAAGCCACGAGGTGTGCCATCCTGGGCAAGGATTGCTTCCTCCAGTTACCAGCCCCCTCCAACACAGCCTTGCTATTTGAGAATTACAAGCTCCATTTTCCTCTGAATTTCCAAAACTTTACAGGGCTTATCGATAACTCCTTAAGCACAGCCGGGCACACCAGTTCTTCACAGCAGTGCCAGCGGAAGAAACATGAGCTGGTGAGTATTTGTTGACAAGCTTGTGTTCTCCTTATCCACAGGTATTTGTGGCATTAGACAGACAGAAGGACAGATAAGCCTGAGTGCATTTTTCCCCCAAACCATGCTGGTGATCCCAGCCCAGCAAGAAATGCCCAGCAAGCACACACTCAGAGGCCTGACTTCAGCTTGAAACACAGCTTGTCAGCGGTGCTTCCATCCCAGCACACAGAAGTGCTGGCAGCTCAGATCATCTGCACAGCCAGAAGCGTGGGGGGATCCAGCAGGACAAACGCTGCTGGCTGTGCAGAACTGAAGGACGTACCCGACACAGCAGAGCCGGGCAGCGAGGGCCGACGGGCTGTGCCCCGCGGGGCCGGCCGGCACCAGCAAGGAGCCGCAGACACGGGCAGTGGTGTGCCGTCACCGCCGGTGACACCTCTCGCCCCGCGTTTTGTGAAATTCAATGTTTTGCTGCAAATACCTGTTGGAAAGTGGGACACTTGGGACCTTTGAAGACTCAGGAGAGCTGCCCTGTTCTCTAAGCTTCCCCAGTGTTTGCTCCTTCCCAGGGAAGGAAACAACCACCAAGGGAAGCAACAATTGCCGGGTGGTGGCAATATTCTGCAAATAACGAGTGTTCCTGGGTAAAGCAGCGCGTTACTAACATAGCTAACAGGACTAAGATTGAAATCAGGCTCCAAGGTAACACAAGATGTGCAAGGACTGCAAAAGGACTCCCCGCAGAACACCTGGCCTGCTCCCCGGCTCCACACGGACATCCCACGCCCACCACAGCTCGTTAGAAGCCACCTACGGGACCAAGCAAGGCCTGAGCTCAGAGCTCAAAGAGAAGAGGTTGGAGCGTGAACCAAGACGACCCAAGTGCCGTGAAGGAGCAGCCATCGGCACGGCCGGCCTTACGAGGCAAAGGGCTGCACCACGCACGCACCCCGTTAGCAAAGCAAGGCAATGCCCCCAGCCACGCTGTACCATAAGCCCAAGGACACGTGAAGTTTCAGCACACAGATCTCTGCTCTCTGTTCTCTAAATTGGGAAGGACCTTGAAAGCTCTGTTTAAATTTATAGACAAGGAACCCAAAGTTTCCTAAAAGAGTACATCAATAAATTAGCATCAGTTTTTGCTGCCTTGTTGAGGATTAGCAGTTTTAATCCACTTCAAGCATGAATTGGGAATTAGAAAATAGTGCTGAGATATTAATAACAAGTAGTTCAGTGTGTGCCCTTAATTTGCTTAAATTTAAAGGGCTGGTAGGAATTTTTATGCAGAGTGGAAAAGAAGCTGAGTAGATAGAATAAAAATGCTTTAATGGCATAACATACCTAAAGTTTTCAGGCTACAAAGCCCAGTTTTCCAGAAAAGGATGGATATTGTCCCTCTCTGCCATGATTAGTAAAAAGGAATCAATGTTTTAAAGTGAAGGGTGGATCTTAAGCAGACATCCTCATATGACATGAAAATAATTGTCTGCATCCATGCAATGCACCCTGTGTTGTGGAAACATGCATTTAAACCTGGATTGTAATGACTTGCATATTCTGCGTGTGATGTTAATGTTGTTAATGCACAACATGTCTGCGTGACTTGTGGGATATACTGTGTTGAAGAAGTGAAATCGTATATGTAAACCAATTTAAAGGAAGGGAGGAGGTTCGTCCAGGGCTAAGGACCTAGCCTGGGGTTTAGCACCAAGGCTCGCACCTCTCTTCTGAGGTCGAACATGCTCACAGATGAGTCCTGTGGGCTCCCTGCAGCCCCGTTCTCCCACTACAATAAGGGGCTATAGACCTGCTGGAGCCCAGTCCAGAGGTAGTTGCAAGGGCCAAGCTTCCCAGATTTGGAAATATTCAGCTATGAGTTTTGAAGAAAGTGATGAAAAACTCTTAATTTCATATATACATTTTTTTCTCATGGAAACATGGCCACAGGGCAATATGTACTCAGATTCAAGAGGTGAGCTTTCTCCTAACTTCAGCAGCCTTTAGCCTCAGCAGTTTGACGGTTGTGTCTGCATCTTGCAGATTAGTCAGTGACACTTCCCACCTGGGATCTCCACACCAGCCTTTGTGGAAGCTGGTAAAACATGTTTTTCTCCCAGCCATGTCAGGAGTGACTTTTTCCTTCCCTCCAAAAATCCACATACAATTTCCAATTAAATTTCAATCCATCTCTAAATAGACCTGTGCTATATAAACTGCTATATGTGCAAGTAACAAAGCTACCAGGAGACTCTCTAAATGTACTTCTCCCGTGAACCGCAGCAAGCCAGCAGCATGGCTCCACAGCAAACGTGGCACTTTGGGTCCTGAAGATAAATAAAATCCACACCCGCAGGTTTTCTTCCTGAAGAGCCACAAAAGAATGAAGCGTGTGCTCACACACAGCCCCCAGGTCTTTTACAAGCCTGGAATCATTTGCAGTATCACTCTCCTGGTGCCATATGTTACCTTTCTCTCTCTGTGCCATCTTAAGAGGACCTATCTACCCACACACAGGCTGGGGATAAGCTTTCAAGCCTGCGTTAATTCACATTTGGTCTGTGGATGAACAGCGAACAACACGGGGCCAAGACCCAGAGATCTGCCTGAGGTCTTCTGCTGGTGGTTCCTACCTCCAGCCATTTCCATCAGCAGCTGGGAAGGCAGCCGAGGATGCACCTGAACCATCCCGAGTTGCCTCTCAGACCCCGTGAGACAGTCTCGGGCGCATCCCGAGCAGCAGGTGCTCGCACACCCCTTTACACACGCGCGCCCTCTCTGCAGACGCGGTACCTGTGCATGCAGGGGCCTCCAGACAAGGTGCAGCGCTTCCGAAAGCGGCAGAACAGGTGGGGACGAAGTAGGTCAGATGCACCAAAGGGCTTTTAAACTGATTGTCGGTGCTTCAGGGAGAAAATTAGCATACCTCAAGTTGTTTGGAGCACACCCACAAGGCCTGCTCCCTAGCACGGCCCCATATATCATCCATTTAATGGGTGGTAATAGGCTGGTGCCTTCAAAGCATTTCAGCCAGCACAGATGTTTACCCTTTGACAAACCACTTTGATCATTTATGCTACTAATTATTTTTAATTCAGAAAATGTCATACGAATTGTTTGAAATGTGCTGTACAACAGACCGTGGTATTGTTGATTACCTCCCCTAAGCTTCTGCAAAACAGCTAGCAAAAGTTTGGGTCAGGCATGTAAAAAGGAAACGCAATTAATATAAATTGAGCCGTAAGTTAAGGTCCCCTTTCTCCTCCCAGATAACAGCAGATGACACCAGGATAAGTAGCGCAAAGAAGCTGAGACAAGTCTGCAATTGTATGGTCATAAATCACAGTGTCTTGGCATAACCTCATTTACAACATGCACCTAATTCCCAAGGCCCTTGCCATCACATAGGAAAAAGCAGAGATGCTCCAAAACCAAGGACAGATTGCAGAAGGAGAGCAGAGACCACGCTTATCACTAGTTGTTTCCCAGGGGCAGGAAACAGTCCTCTGTTTTTTGTAGGCAGAACGACAACAGTAGAAATCTCATCATGTCACACAGTCACTATGTATTATATTTATAATCCAGTCTGTCCAAAGTTTTTCAACAGTTCGGTGCACCTCTCCTTTAAAAAGAACTGCTTTAGTTTACCTTCAGCAAAACAGGGAGGCAAAAAACAAAGCCAAACCCAAAAGGTTTGGATCAACCAAAACTAACAGCACCGGTACCAAGAGCACTTCATTTGATACAAAACCACTTTTTGAGGGTTTTGATTTCAGCAAGAACAAAAAATATCAATGTTGGTGACTCTGGGCAGTTCAGCCACCCATCAACACCAATAATAAGCAATTATTTACATAACTCTGCTCACAGCCTTTGTCACAGAAGGAGGCCGGGCAGAGCGCCCCGGGACTGCCCCTTGCTTATGACTTCTCCTGACCTGCTTTTACAGCCCCAGCAGCGCGTTTGAGTTCACAGCTGGAAGTGTGGCATGAAGATTACATAGGACAAGCTCTCAAGGGATAAATTTTACCTGGGCTCCTGAAGACATGCCTCTCAGAGCACAGCAGGAGGTGTGGGTCTTGTTGGATTTGCTAGAGCCACTACGAAGAGAGGCAGCTGACGAGACAGGCAGATAAGGAGGGATGCTTAATGCTCCCTCCAAGGGGAAGCTGCTTGTTCTGGACATGTACTTCCATAGGTGAAAAATCCTGTCCGAAGCCCATAACCCCACAGAGCTGGCAAGCTGCGAGGGAACAGCGTCTCATCTCATCTCTCAGGGCAGAGAGCATATCTAGCACAGCATGGTGAAGTCACCCCGCACCGGGCTCATGGGAAAGCTCCAGTGACACGTCCTGGCCACGCAAAGTGAGAGCGGTGACTGCCTCAGGTGCTCCATGAGCAGCTCTGGATGGCGGCTCGGAGGTGAGCTTCCACCAGGGGATGTGCAGGACTGCTGACTCGTCCCGGAAACCACCAAACAGTTAGGAAAAGTGCTTTTAAAAGGAAGAGGAGACAGGGGATTTTCTTACCTACTCAGATCAGGTTCTGATTCTTTTTCCAGATAACAAATTATTCTCTAGTAAAACTTTTATGATAATTTAGAATTTTTCCTGCTAAATTAAAGCTACTTAGAAGTGTTTCGTATCAAATTCTCCATACCTGTTTTGCCAGGATAACTTAGGCTAAGACAAAAGAAATCACAAAACTGGTCAGAAATAGGGAGAGAAAATGGTTGAAAATATATTTCTCTCCAGTTTGAGCTTATTTTGGAATAGGTCGTGACAAAGTGAAAACTCATCTTCCAAAACAGAGGTACGTGTTTTAGTCACTCCTAATTACAAAACAGCTGTAAACAACCTATTTAAATGAAACACAGCTTGACTGAACAACCACCAGTGGGATGCACTTCGCCTCCTTTGTAACCGGCCAGATCAGCTTTCTGCACTTCCAGGTTGTTGACATTACCCCAGACGTAATCATGTTGCTGTCTAGCTGGGGAAGATTGATGCCTATCTGTGCTGACAGACATGCTGATGCCTCTTTCCTTAGGTTTCCAAGGTTATGGTTTGACAGTCAATTAAAAGTTTTCCCTTCCCTGACAAACTGTTGGGCTCCACTGAGTTTTTTTCCCTTCTTCCCATCTCATAAAACACCTTTGTGTTCTCCCGTAGATCATGGGGATTTTATTAGCAGCCTGTTACAGCAGCCTTTCTCAGATGACTTTCTTCGTGTTCCTCCACACCGCAGAAAGGGCAGGCAGCACCCACATCTGGGTCCCACCGTGTCTCCTGCAGAGGTGACAGAGGACGCAAACCTCACAGCCATGCCTCCTGGCTCCGTATTGCCCACGCCAACCCTGCCAGCGACGGACTGACGGGGTCCATACGCGGAGCACTGCCCTCGCCCCTTCCTGCTGGTCGTAGCGGAGCCGATTGCCACCCAGGACTTGACAGCGCAAACCTGGACAGCACGGCAGATGTCAAAGCTGCACACTCCCAGCTTCATTCTTCTACCTGTAGATGGCATGGATATGCCTTGCTATCTCAAGCTGCTCTCCACCTCAGCTCGCTTGCTTAGTAAGCAACATTCTGGAGACCACCACTTGTGAACATGAAGTACTATCTAGCGGGGGAAATTCGCTCTCATCGGATGGTACAAAACATCTATTCTATATAAAGAATTTACTTGAAATAAAGCTTTTAAGAGTCTTGAAAGCACTATCCAAGTGAGAAACAACTGCAGTGAAGCTTTCCCATGGAAATTAGGGTTGCCCATAGAGTGAAAAAATGAAAGCCAACAAACATCCAAACAAACAAACAATCAGGAGGAAACTGTGCCAGTGACATTCAAGCTATATGAAGTGTAGGACTAAGCCTAGAACTTCACTGAGACATCTCTCAACAAATACTGCCACAGAGATGAGATGTAGGAGGCTGTTCCCAGGAGGAGCAGCCTACCTGACTACATTTGCAGCCATGCCTGTGTTATCTTTGGGCTAGTTATGCAAAAAGTATTTAATTGCCTAAAGGTTCAGAGCCACAGTTAGTCAAAGTGACAGGAAAAAGACAAAAACCTTACAAGCGTGACTGCAAGGAGAACAAAATACCTAAGCATTTCTGTAACTCACAGCAAATGTCCCTCCATAATTTTAACCAGCTAAATACTTTTGCAAATCAGATCCATAGCTTCTTTATTGAGGCACTCTTGTAAAGTTTATCCTTAACCTTAACTACAAAACACTCAGATTCTTTCCAAAACTCTGCATTTGATTAAAATAGGAGACTTTATGCAGAAAGCAAATCTCATTACAGAATTTCTTTAATAACTTCCGATGGGGAACCCTCCAAAAGTGATTCTGTGTCTGCAGGAAGCTGGAGGTTATCTGTAAAACCCTGCTTGTTGCCATGCCTCTCCTATAAAGAAAAATAATTATGAAATAAATTCTGGGCACTCCATTAAGCTGCAGTATTCAGAATCCGTTCCTGCAAAGACTTCTCAGATGGTACCCTGAGCACCCACTTGCAATGCACCAAATTAAGCGTGTAGGCAGTACTGCGGAGAAGTACCATCAAAACAGTTCATATGTGCAGCTACCTAGATACTGCTCAAAAGACACAACAGAACTCCTGGATGCATCTTAATACTTCCCAGCTGTTTCAGTAAGGCACCAAAATTTTCCACTAACCTTAGAGCACCCAGCAGCTTCAGGTCCCCTCCACTCCCTACTGGGACAAGTAACCTCACCTTAGAGCAATGGCTGTTTGCTGAGAGTGTATCCTTGTTTTACCTCTCCCTCTAGCTGAGGGTAGCTCTGCTAGTCATTGCAGAACATATAAACTGCACACCCTTTTGGAAACAAAATAAGAATTTGAAATCTGGGCAGACTTGATACTGTGAACATGGCAAAAGTTTGAAGAACAAAGTTGGAAAAGAACAAGCATTAAGTCGTGCATATGGTAGGGACAAGTGCTCTCAGCGGCAGAACTGCTCTGTTGCTTTATCTTCTGCTTCTTTTTACAGCTGAGGAAGGGAGGGCAAAAACATCAGATTAAGGAATGACACAGATGATATTTTAACAGTGGCTTCTGTATTTTGAGCTTTGAAAACATATCCATAATCTTCAATCAGATTGAGAGACACTAACCACCCCTCTTAAATGACAGAGGAGATATCCTGTTCATATTCATAAAAATCCTGATTTACTCTCGGGCTTGAACCACAATTAACTGTGCTTATCCTTTAAGAAAGACGAAATGAAGCAACTGGAAATGCAATTAGCTCCTTCCTAATGCATAAGAATTTCTACAGGCAATTTCCCTAGTTGTACAGCATTACTACATGTATTTTAGAATTCTGCACCAAAATTCAACCTTAAGATAGAAAGCCATAGGTGGAAATGGGACTAGAAGCACAACACCCTCTCTTACAGACCTGTGAAACACATGGCTGTGTTTCTGCCATGTAAGATGTTTCAGCTCAGGACAGAATACTGCCAGCAGCAGTGAACTGCTTCCCTTTGGTCTTGTGTACCTAGACTTCATCTCAAATTAACCAAGACAAATTGGCACTGCCTTATAATTTACTAAATTTGAGGGCTCCGTAAACACCTCTAGTTTGTGTTGTACTATGCAAATTAAAAGAATGTAGAAATGGAGATAGACCTCTCCAAGACATTCTAAGTACTGAAAAGAACAATTAAATTTGATATTAGCTCTGTATTTTGGTACTTGATTTCTCACCTTTTAAAACCAATGTTTTGGTTTGTTTGTTTTTTCCCACATTTATAAATCATGCTCACTTTCCAATTCTGTCCCTCATTAAGTAATTGAGCAAGCTGTTGTACTCTGCATCTATTTATCAGAGAACTGGTTTCTGGCTTTATTTGTAATCCCAGTTGATTAGCGTTTCCACATCTCCTCCCTGTCCACAGCAAAATACCTATCCTAACCTGTCTGTCCAAAAGGGTCTTCTCTTTGTTCCATTGCCTTCAGCTTCTCACAGCCATTCAGATTCTACCAGACTGGATTCTGAAACGTAAGTCTAGAGAATGTAAGTCCTAGAGAACAACAAGATTCAGCTGAAAATATCCAGTTAAAATAGCTGCAGGCTTACTTGGGGGACTGGAGCCAAAATCCTTCAAGCACCTTCAGGGTATATTGCCAACGGGCTTTGGGCCTTACAGCTTTTTCTGCATGGTCCTGTGCATTTCCCAGCACTGATGCCAGGTCTCAGGCACATCTTGTAGCACACTGGCAAGCTGCTATCATAAGAAAGCCAACAATCAGCACTAATTATTCTGAAGGCTGAACGTGTACACGGTGCAGAGGCATCTCACATTACTTATGCTAAATGTTCATGTCAATATTGAATGTACTGTAGCTGGAAACAACATCTCTTCTATCTTTCCAGTGCCATCCTAAAGCTCATACTTCAAATATACGGGCAAGTTGTCCTATCATCCCCCTAGCAGAACTGCAAAAGATTTCTTTTTAATTACTATTTTTAGTGCGGTACAGAGCGTCCGTTGGGCTCAGCCATTCTCAGACACTGCACACTCTCTATCCTCAATGCAGTTATATTGAAACAACACAAATGCTAAGGGCATGGAAGGTCTCGACTACCTGGGGTGAACCAAGCTATAACTTACTTGTGTCTCAGACACATCCATTTCTTGTGCTTTGTGATGTTGACAGCCACATATGCAGGGCTAGCCTGGGGTTTTTGAAGAGCTTGACCAGCATGCCCAAGGCAGCTATTTACCAGGAGCCTACACAGGGGACATAGTTCCCTCCTGGTGTCTTTCCCACTGTGCCCATGGCTCTTAACATCACAGAGGTACCCCTTCCTATAGTCAAATCTTATGCCAATATCTCAGCCTAAGTAATATTGTGGGCAACCTAACGGCAGTGATAACCTCCACAACCATCAGTTGAGTCATGGTCTTGCCTGAAATTAAAGGTCTGCAAGTCTTCCAAACTCAGCTACGGGCTGCTGGGAGAAAAACAACACTGATCTTCAGGGAGTCTTTCATGGAAAATAAGTGTCAAATTTGGAATACAAGCACCCTTATGAAGTTGGTAAGCTAGAGCTGCCAGACAAAGAAAAGCTTAGAAAAACTGCCTAAAGAAAGCAGATATTGGCTTTGATCACTAATGCCCCAAATCTAGGGACAGCTGTGAAGTCCAGGAGCCTCAGGGGATCTCTCTTGCAAAGGGTTTTGTAGAATGAGACTTTGCTAACAGTGATCTTCACTGCGCCTGATCATTTCTGGGTCTCACAGCAGAATAATTTGGCTGAAAGGAGATATCCACAGGCATTAGTTATTACTCCATTTCCCCTGACACCCATTAACATCTATTAGCGTTGCATTCTGACAAAACTTGGAATGCTGTGTGTGTTCCAGAGGGCTGAAGAGAAACACACTCTTCCAGAATAAACAGATGGTCAAGAAGCCATAATCTTGCATGAACCCCAAGCAAAATCATACTAGCAAAGGCTAATATGGGGCACAAATATGAAAGAATTAAAAGAAGAAAGGATAACAAAATGCTGATCAAGACAACTCTTTCTTTGTTGTTAAATTATTAGCTCTAGCAGATAAAGATCATCACGTCAGTTCAACATGTTTCACTAATGTTTTTCACTTAAGTGACTTTATGACTCCTCGTGTTACAGGACATTGTGGTCAAAAGTCAGCTCCACAGAAAAATCAACGCAGATCAAAGTTGATTAAAAGCCCATTAACTGGTAAATCACTAGAAGCAACTGTAAGATCATCCATCATAAACCCTCTCATACTGCAAGCTAAGTTCGAGCAAATCACTCTTGATTTCCCACAGAGATAAGGAGACCACATAGGGATGGACACCACCAGCCAGCGGGCACGTAGCAGTAGCCTTGTTAGGTCTGTGAGCGCCAGGCCAAGGCTGCAAGTTCACATGAGATCTGAAATGAAGATATCATGTCTACATAGCTTGGTACTTGATCCAGTCCTGCTGCAGAGCAGTGGACACTCATTCCTCTCTCTGCCAGTAGCACTGCCAATGGAGGAACTTTCCTAGAGCATTGCCTGGCTCTCTCCATAGCATTCTCTTCCTAAAGATGTCCTGGAAAAAGTGCCGTATAGAGCCTTTCCTTGCTGAGCCCGCTCATACATCTCCTTTCCCTTTTCCTGAAGATATAAAGGAGCATTGGAACTGTCAGCCTTGTAACTGGTCATAATCTGCTATTCTATGCTCTTCCTGGGTTCTTATACTCAAACTTGGGGGTGAAGGCCACCTCTCGTGAATTATCGCATTCAGCACGGTAAGGTCCCAGTCACTAATGGAAGATGCTGAGTCCTACACGTACTTCTACTGCAGATCCTCATTTCTAGATTATAAACTAGAAAAAGGTTGACAGGTAATTGAAAAAAATTGATAGGTAATTTCCCAGCCATGCCCAGATGGCTGAACTGCAGCTTTCACAGTAATTTCTTGATCTGCTACAACTGTATGTTACTCACACGAGTGTCAACGCAGCAGGAATAACAAGCCTGTCCTCACTGACACTGCTGCTTCTCATTTGCACAAGGGCTGATGGACAGAACCACACGTGCCTCCAGACGGCCGGGGCCGTGCGACACACCACCCTTCCAGCTTCCAGAACCCCCCTCATACAGGATTTATTCATCCAGCAGAAGCCGTGACACATGAGAACTGCCCAACGCCGCAGCACACCCTCCCCGCAGCATCGACACTGCGGGCTGTGCTGACTTCTCGCGTTCCAACAAGCGGCATCCCTCCTGAAGCGACAGGTCCTCTTCCTCCTTGCAGAGCTACCCAGGACACGTGGATACAAACCTCCGAGCATAAAAGCATGTCTCCACTGTGCTCGTTCGGCCTGTCACCTGCTGGGAGATTCCTCTGCTAGTCAGTGAAATGCCGCTCCCCGGCTGCTTTGTGTGGAACCAACTAGGAGTAATTCCAGCTTGTGGACTGCACGCAAGGTAGGAGCCCATCTGCCCAGGAGGCTTCTGAGCACGGGTCAGATGTGATCCTCACACACAAGCACATCCGCACCCCGAGCGTGGCGGGCAGGACACGGCAGGGTGGCCGCCTGCAGTCGGCTCCGGTGTCCTCAGGAAGAGGCACTGAGCAGATTGCAGGACCAGGCCTGCCAAGAACAGATTCAAGCTTTAGGGGTGTACAGCTGTACTCTGAGAAAACATCTGGGGCCAGTAAAAGCTCTGATGATACCTCACTGCTGTCCTCCTTTCCTAGTGTAAACCTTGTCCCCATTAAAATCAACAGAAGCACAGAGTAAATTCAGATAGCCCTTAAGGAAGAACCGGTCTTACCAAAAGAAGGTGACCTGTTAAATATTGTTAAAGAAAAAGGAAAAAAGGAGCAATTCTCCTCTCAGCCTGGAGGCTCACATCCTCAGTCACAACAGGACAGGGCAATGGTAAGTTTTGCTGTTGTTGTTTTCTTTGGTTGTTTTAAATGCATAGAAACACACCATCCTGCCTCAGCAGAGCACGAAGATGAGCGTGTAAATGCAATCCCTTAGACACCAACCAATGTCCTATGCTTCTGTTCAGATGCAGCCTGGGCACCTCTGTTACAACAACATCCCTCTGTGCCCCCTTTCATCAGGGGACTGGCATTTTCCGAGAGGTCCCGGTCTGACCCCGATGGCTCTGCTGCTGCAGACCTGCACTGCCTTCAAAAATGGGGAAAACAACACTTTTTCTGCCCTGTCCTGCTAGAAACGAGCTCCATTTTATTTACCAATAGCAACCCAAGAGACAGGATTCAGATATACTACCGTAGAAGAGAGCAAAGTCAGCACGCAATTTCAATTACTTGTTTTAGGCAACCAATTTCCATTACTGCTAATGGGATTTATGCATCTGTTCTGCTGAGCATATTACTGAAAATCCATGCCTCATTCTGACCCCAGAAGTTTTTCTTTCCTCATATAGCTTTAAAAAAAATAGAACAAAACAAAATGCAAGTAAAACGAATGCTGCATTAATTGCTGCTTTAGTTTTGGACCATTTGCAATGCCTCTGCGGAGCTGCATGTTCCCATTTCAGTAAATGTCTGTCCCCACTCCACTGGCAAAGCTGTTGCCTGAGGCACTGCTGCTCTGCACTAGGTTTATACATTGCCTGTATCAGCAAGTTCTGGAGGATAACCCCCTTGTATACCTCTGCCTAAGTGGTGTGAGTTCCTTGGCTTTGCCTGTCATCTTCAGGACCTTGATATTTCATTTCTGTTCCTAAACTAATACTACAGGCTTGCACACCTTCGGCAGCTGGACAGGAGCGGCTGGGAAGCTGAGCATCCCTCCACGTGGCCAGGTCAGCCCGGCCTGTGACACCAAGTGCCCACACTGAGCCCAGCCGAGAGCAGCCAGGGTAGGTGGCAGTGGCTGGAGGCTGTCACCCAGCCATGTTGCACGTGCAAGGAACAGGAGCCATCACCCCTGGGAGGTGCTGGGGAAGAAAGTCTATTTAATACCACTGTGCTGTCACTGATACTCAAAAAGCTCATTGTCCCATTTTGCGGTGCTGAGAAAGAGTTAAAACTTTAAATGCAACAATGAAAATGAGAATGCCAACACCTCTTTGTCTTTTGGGTGATTTCCAGACTAGCTCTGTTTATTAAATAGGAAACCTGACATGACCACCTGTTTAGCAAAGCCTCTTTCTAACCTTTGTATTCCATTTTTCTTAAGCAGTTTATATACACAGGAGGGCTCAATTCTAACTGGAGCCTTAGGGCATCCTGGTAATTTTAATAAAAAGGTCAAACTGAGAAAAGAGTGATTGTGCATTGAAGCCGCCAGTGAAGCTCATAAGAAGAGTGCTCCTTCATGGGCTGCAACAGGGAAGGATGTTGGGGAGGAAATTCTGGAAATCTTGTTCATGTTGCTACTGAAAACCCTGAACAGCTCTAGGCAAAATTGCAACAGCTTAAATACCTGTTTGGCACACGTAAGGAAATCAAATGGTTTGGGCTCAAGCTTGTACTCCAGGTAAAATTCCATTTCCAGGGCAGCCAAAACAGCAGAAATCTCATCTTTTGTAATGCAATAAAGAAGAGAGCCTTTTACTCCTGTCTGGTAGGTAAACGTGATCGGGGCTCCTTGGTGAACCAATTCAGCAGCAAACGCTGCCATGCCTAAAGGAACCCCTTAGCGTTCAGGTTGAGCAGTTGAGTTCTCTCAGTGAAATTATAAGGAGTAATTAAGCCCCACAAAATGACACCCATAGAAGCCCAAAGCTGGACAAGGAGTCACCAGAGGTGGCTGAAGCAAATGCTAAGCAAGTTCAGTCTCAGAGCTGCTCCCCTTTGGAAACTTCCAGCCTAGCAGTTTTGCCACCGACGTCGGGCTCACTTTGCTTAGCTACCTTCCCTTGGCCCTTTGGAAAACGTCTGTGGCTTCCTGTGGGTCTGTGACCACAGGTTGAAAACCACAGCCTAAGCTGTACTCTGAGCAGCAGAGAAAATCCTCTTTCCCCACCTACCTCAATCTTCCAGCAATCAAGTTCAGACGAAGCTATTGCAAAATGCTGCTGGAGGAAGAACGGATGCCCTTTTGCTCTCTGATAGCTCAGCGATCACAGCATCACCCTGGTTCATGCTCACTTTTCCCCTATAGCTAACATCATTTGCCTCCCTAACCTCCCATGGGAAAACAATTCCTAAAGATAAAAGCCGGAGAGTGAACTGGAGCAGAAAGCAGAGCCCAGAGCGTGTCCCCGGGCATGCCCGTGAGGCAGCAGAGCCTGTCGCACTTCCTCTCACCGGTTTTTCTCTGGCCCTGGAGGGGCTGGAGGTGCTTCAGAGAGCAAACAAACACAGGAGCTGAAGGGAGCAGCTGAAACCAAGCTGGGAACCAGCTAATGGAGGGGTTGGTTGGGGAATGAGGGAGGCGAGCGTGAGACCAAGGTGCAATGGATGGAGAGGAGGGAAGGACATGCAGAGGGACCAGAAGACCCGACTCTTGTCCTGGCTTTCCCTGTACCTGCTGTACCTTGAGCATGTCATTTTACCCCTGAGCTTCCATTTTGTGTGATCAGACAATGAACCACCTTAAGACAGAGAATTTCTTCCTGTAGCTCTACAAAGATCTTAGCACAGTGGCCATAAATGAGACCTATAGCCTCTGATGCAATGTAATTGCTAATGTGCTAACGAGGAAAAGGATCTATTTAAAATATGTGCTAATGTACAGGACTAATGCTGCAAAAAAAAGCATTCATTCATCCTGGAGCTTCATTAATGGCTAGCTTAAGAACAGCCAAGGCGAGAAAAGTGTCTTGGGTGAGAGAGAAAATGAAGCCGCCCTTTCCTGTGGGCATCCTGGATTCACAACCGAGCCTGCAAAACTGGCAGCAGAAGTCAGGGAAAGAGGGTCTTTGTACTTGTCCCAAGAATATTTCTATGGTAAAAGTCTGAGAAATATCTAATCTTCTTCTCAAAAAGAAAGAAAAGGCTTACTGATAGTCTGGTCATGTTTGAGAAGAGAACCAGCCTTCCAGACGCATCACGTATAGCTGTTCCTGGTCTCCTGCCACCAGCCTACCTGGAAGAGGCACCGTACAGACAAGGTGAACACCACAGCCAGGCAGGGTGCCTGCGGGACCTGTTACACCCAATACTCCCCAGGCTTCCTTTACAGGCTTTACGGAAAGAGAAACCCTGCTGCATTGCAGCCTTGTGCTGAGTTTGCTTCTAAGTTACGGCTCATGCCTCATTCAGAAAATGAGCGTTTCAGTGATGTTGTAAAGCCAGACGAGCAGAGGTCTCTTCATTTGCTATTCCCAGTGAGGAAGCACTGCAAACTCAGGGGCGTGATTTCAACAAGCACTCTGTCATTCTAGGCCAGCAAGGAGCAACCGCTGCTGATCTCTTAAGGACAGAGGATAATCAGCATCCGTCTGCTGCCTTCCCTCCGAGACACGCGGTGCCTGACAAAAACACGGCGATACCGCCGCTGGCCCCGTCTGCAGGACAGGGAAAGAAACCACCGAGCAGAGACTCCTGCTACCGCACCACCGGTTAAGTCTCTTCTGACGAGATGCACAAATCAAAGGAGCTAGCAGCACCTCCGTTTCTCCTCTTGTGTCTGTTTACAGCAGTTTAGCACCTTCAGAGCTAAAGAGCGAAGCTAGAGCTGCGTTCTGCAGCAAGGGCTCGGGACACCCGGCGTCACCCTGCTGCCCACCCCAGGCCCTCTGCAGAGAGCATCACCTCCACATTCAGGGCTTTGGCTCGGGGCAGTGGAGCGCCGAAAAAGAACCTGCTGTCTTCCAGCAGCTAAATGGGACATGTCCTAGCGCTGACAGCAAGATTGAACATACTCTCCGTGCACTGTGAAACGATAAATCCCTTTATTGGCACAGATTACCAACCTGATTGCTTGCATACAGATTAATGCAACAGCAAGAATCCCCTGGCTGACTGCAGAGCAGGGAAAGCAGAAAGGGTGAATTTATTTGCTCGGATGCTTGCGATATTTATCTATCAATTACCAAGGAAAAAAAAAAAACATAAGCTTTATTCCTCAAATATCTTTGCATACAGAGAACAGAGCTGCGAAAATTACCCGCATTAGAAGAGGAAGCAGTCCCAAGGACGCGTTCATAAAAGGCCAAAGCGCCTGCCCCCTGCCGCTGTCGGTGCTCCTGGCCCTGGGGCCAGCAGCCTCCCCCCAGCAGCGGGATTTCCCGGCTGGACTCGCTCCAGCAGCACGACTGGAAGAGGAGACGTACTACGCGAAGCAAACCATTTATCTTCTTGGGAGAGCCTTGGCAAATTCTTTCCATATCCATTTTTAATTCACCACCAAATATGGCGAATTAAAGGGAGGCTGCGAAACCTTTCTGATGGCAGGGTGGATGAAGGAACAGCTCCTTCACATTTTTAATTAACTCTGCGCTGAGTAATGACAACCGAGAGTTCATCGTCCCTATGAATCGCTCCTTATCCAGTCCCTAGCTCGCTGGCTGCCATCGGCCAGGAGCAGCACGGCGTGAGCCCCATCCCTCGCCCCGGGGAGGGCTCCGTCCCCCCCAGCCCCCCCACCAAGCCCCAGGGATGCTGCTGCCACCCCTGAGCCAGCTCCGGCTGCTGCCAGAGACCCCACGAGGAGCCAGCCCGGGGCTCAGCGGGTCCCCTTCTCCTCCGAGCCCTTGCCAGGAAGCAGGCAGCTACTGCTCGACCAGGCACCCCGCTGTCAGACCCGCCTGACAGGGACATATCGCTCTGATGCTTGAAGGCACGCAGGTGCCTGGCCAGCACCCGTATCGTTTTGGGGGTCTGATGCTGGTTTTTAACATCAACTCCAATTGCTAAAACTCCAGGCACTAGTTTAGAACCTTCCAGAAACTTAGTCCCCACATTTGAAAATTAGTCTCAGAAGTTAAATTGCAACCGAGAAAATAAACACAAACCGTGCTAAAGCAGCAGCAAATTCTCCTTTTTTTCCTTTTTAATTTTCCTGAGCTTGGCTATCCCTGAAATCTTTTACTAATGACATTACTTGAGCAAATTTCTCAGGAAAGAGTTGACATCAGCCTCTTTTGGCATAGGGGATTTCTTTTAAGCTGAATTGACTCTCCTGCATTAAAATTGAGATCTGCTGCTAAATATTCTGTCTCCCCCAACGAGCAGAGAATAAATACAATAATAAACACAATGATATATTTACCGAGGAACCAGAGGGCAAAAGTAATTGAAATGATCTGTTCCTAAATATATTCCAATGTTGGGAAAGCAGAGTCTTTGCTTCCATTTCTGATGAAAGTATTTTTTCCCAGTCCTGGTGTCCTTTAGGGACCAGTTTAGCACGTAGTAGGAAAAATAAGCATCACCCTGGTGGTGCTCTTCTCCAGCAGTCCCCAGCCGGAGCGCCCACCACCACCAGTTTTTACGCTGCCCGTCTCGTGCTGATGGGCCAGGAGGGGTTCAGCGGGGGCCAGCAGCCCCACTGGAGCCTGGACCCGCTCTGCCTCCCAGCCAGCGGCTCCGGGACCGCACCGTGGGCACCCACAGCCCCTGCAGGGCTGGGGCTCTGCTGCCACCCGTGCGACCCGCGCTTTGCCCAGTTTGATACCCGTAACTCGCTGTTTCAGTTTTCTGAATGCACTGAGAGCCATAACGCTACAAAAAAATCAGAGCAGTCAGCACAAAAACATTCCAGCCATCCACTTGATTAATTTTTGTTAATTAGGTGTGGGACTACAGACAGTATTTGTTTTCTGTCTTGCTAAGGACACTTTGTGAGAGCTATGGAAGTGGCCCCACTTGGAGGAAAAGGAAGTATTATCTCTAGGAAGTGCTGCTGCCAAAAGCAGCAAAAAAATTCTTCCCAAGTAACTTCAAAAGAGGTGGGTTCATGCAACAGGTCACCATTTTTAAGTAATTTCATTTAAAAAGAAAAGTAATAATACCATAACAGCCCTATCTGGACACAGTCAAATGGATTTCATTCAGGACTTAAATAAAAAAGTCAGGTGGAAAATTTGAAATGGAAAGTTACTATTGACTTGCAGGATTTGAAATTATTTTACTGAAGTATTTTCTTTCAAAGTTACGTGCAGAGGATCGGTTAGCACAACCCAGCGGAGCCGCACCAGTGCCTGCATGTAGATTTGAGGCAAAAGCTGGCGGGTGGGGACAGAAATCCCATTCTCCTGAGAGCACCCAGCCTGAGCCCCACCAGCTGAGGCTGCGAGGGAGCTGCCGGGCAGGGTGCAGGGGCCAAGCAGAGCTCCAGCAGGGAGCCGAGCTGCAGGCGCACGGCACATCGCTCCCATCCCAAGGACAAAGCTGCAGCCAGTCTGAGCCTAAAGGGAGGTGAGAATTGAGAGATGAGTGCTTTAAAGGAAAAGTAGAACGTGATGCTGCTTCTGCCCCACAGTCCATGCTGGATGCAGCAATCCTGCACAGGTGGGCTGGGGCAAGGCTGCTGAGATGCTGCAGGCTCTCACTGGAGCCAGAGCACACGATACCAAGATGATGAAAAGCGACGAATCCGTGTGGAAGGACTTGCCATGCTCCAGAGCACAGCCCCCTGCTACTGCACAGTCAGGTCATATGCTTTCGTGACAGCAGAAAAACTCATTTCCCAGAAAGTAAAATTATTGCATGCTAGGAGCAAACGCGGGCCTGGCACGGTATTTGTGTAAGAGAGCAAAGCACACTGAGTGCAAGAAAGAGTCCTCTCGTGGAAGGATGATAACCCCATGGCCTGTGCAGTTACGATTTGTGTTAATCGTGCTGCCCAAGCAATGCATTAGAAACCTAAGCAGAAGTCAGAATGTATTAAAAGCAAACCAAATTCCCTGGCAGCTTTCTTAACTTCAGTGATTTTAACCATGTCTTTCTCCAAGCCATCCTTAAAATAAAAACACAACCCTTAGAAATCCATGCATCCAGTTTAATATGCGAGTGTGTCATTAAAAGCTGCGTTCATTTTCTAGACCAAAGGACAGAGGTAAGCATTTCCTCTTAATTGCTTCCTGCCGCAAAAGCTGCGGCGTCACCACAGCTCTCCCTGGTCCCTCTGCAGTCATGGGCAGCGGTCAGCCCCCGAGCCCTCCAACACACACATGCTGCTGCTGCTGCCACGAGCAAACGGGGCGCTGGGAGATCCCAAGCAGCAAGCGAATGCATCAGCACCGGACCAAAGGCTGCGTTCGCAGCCCTTGCGCGCTGTAACACTCAGAGCGCGCAGCGAAGGCCACCACGGGCCTCTGTAATCCTCTCAAGGATGACACTGTAAACGTGCTCGGTCTGTGTCCTGTGCTGGCAGCTGACGGGGCAGCTCTAGCACACAGCCACGTTTATTTGCTTACCCTGTAATTCCATGAGTGGCGTAAAACGGCATAAAGCACCACTTACAGGGAAGAGCTGGTTCTCTGCTTCCATCCCACCCCTACCCTGTGCTCGGAGGAGCAGCAGGAGAGGACTGGTTCTTTTAATACGCTGCAGGGCAACTTTTCACAGCCGGCTTGCCCAGCCCTTTTCCCCACACAGCCTCGCCAACGCCTGCGTCAGTACCGAGGGCAAGCGGGCAGGGGCAGGACGAGCCGGGCAGGACGAGCCGTGCAGGGCCCTCGACATGGCTGCAGCTGCCCTGGCATGGGTTCAGCACCAGGTTTGTTGCCCGGCCCTAAGTGGCGCGGGGTCGAGACCAGCGTAACACACCGTCGGGATGGAGCATCCCTCAGCTCCCCGTGCTCACTGCTTGCTGGGTTTTCCATCCGAGCGGCTTTACTTCATCTGAGCATACAATAGATTCATGAATCTTTCATTTCCTTTGCTTTTTCCTCGTGCAAAGCCTCAGCCACCAACGCCCTGCAAGCAGGGATCAGGCTCCAGCGTCAGGGCTGCAGCAAGCCGGCAGCCCGGGCTATCGGCGAGAGCCGCGCGTTATTCTCACCAGAGCTCCCGCAGTTCAGGGCCTTTCAGCACAGCACGGGTCTTATCTGCGTTCTCAGAGGGAACAAAAAGAAACGTGCTAGCCTTGGCCGACGACTTCACCAAGGAACATCAATAAAATCTTACAGAAAGCCTTCTAACCCATGCTGCTTTGATGGGCGCCGCGATGTTATCGGCAGGGCCGCCCTCCCGGCACGCGGCCAGCAGCTCCACTTGTGCCGGCTGGAAGCGTCCTGGCAGAGGCGTGCGGATGGCACAGCCTGCACCCGCACGGGACGGGACAAGCCACTTGTCACGGTACGAGAGCCCAGGGACCTGGTAACAGCGAGCAAAGCATAACAGCCTGAAGATAACCTCTTTGGAAGAACAGAGGCTGATGCAGTTAATTAGCCAGAAGGAAAGCAAATTGATTGAGAAAACCAGAATAAAAAGTAACCAAGCTGTGACAGCTCACATGCCACACCGAAGAACGACAAAGGACAGCAAAAAGTGTAAAAATCAGGAGTTATTTAGCTCTGTCCACCAAGTGACGTACTTCATTAAGTAGTTCAAAACAGCTGCCTCCAGCTTCTGCATAGCAAAAATAATGGAGAGGAGATGTGTGCACATACCTATATAATTAACTACGCTGTCTCATAGGCTTCACGTGATCCCAGTGCCACCCATACGTGGGAAAGTGGGCTCAGCTACAAGCACAGAGGGAAGGGAGCTGCCTCTGCCCAGCCCCGGTGTGGGAGGAACAGCGAGGAACAACCACAAGGGAAGGGATGGAAACACAGCAGAGTTAGCAAGGAGTAAAATGCGGTATTAATGCACAGTTTCAGTCTTTTTCCCTTGCAGAAAAGTTCTGTTTTTTTTGTTGTTGCTTAGATCATTTCTGCTTTGAGAAGCATTCCCATAAAATTGACTTTTAGTGTCTGTCTATACTCAGACATTTCTAGCTTGCTTTACAGCCAGTTCTGACTAAATGATTTCTGAATTGTTTAAAGCCATTGTATAGACTTCAGATAGTCTAGAGCAAGCTGGCAAGATTTTACTGCACTAAATTAAAGGTAACTTTGCAAATGTGTTAAAGCCAATGAAGTGAAAATGTTCAGGTCATCTGTAGCCCTGTACACACAGATTAGTGCTATGGGTTTAGCATGAATTTACATTGCGGTTTTAAGCCTTGTAGAGGATTCCCCAGTCAGGGGAAATCCATGCAGGTCACACATCAGATTAGCAGGTGATTTGCTTTCAGGTGTTACCTACAGCCTCACCTGCATCACATTTTCAAAATGCAAACAAGAAATGAACATAAGCAGCTTCCAGTTTCAAGTTATTTGCTGAAAATTTAACAACTATAGCAGTAATTACTAAGTCTTATAATTCTCACCACTGAAAGGCAGAGTCATAACACTGACTTCTTACTTTCAAATGACTGGTAGATTGTTAAGCAGCCTATAGAGTAAAAGTTATGCATTTTCCCATCCTGTGAGAATTTAAATTTTTTCTTCACTTAGAAAGAAGAACAAGAATATCAAACACCGGCATTTTTTTTCCACTGAAAATCCAAATTAACTTGGATCCACGTTTATCCAAATATTTTATTTCTATAGCTCCAAATAGGACAGTTAAAATTCTTTGCAGTATTTTCCTGTTCTCACTGGACTGGGGTCAATATTTTGCCTAGTTGAGCCGAGATGCAAGTCAATCTTTAAGCCCAGGAGAATTTCGCTATACATGCTGTGCACCTCCATTCTACTACCTTGCTGTACAACCTCATTTTCCAGGCACAATCTCAGCTTTGCCCCTAGCTGTACCAGGCGAATCAGCCCCCTACTAATTAAACTCTGGTTTTAGGTTGGCTGTATGTTTTACTTGTCACCTATTTTGTAGTATGCACCATGGCAACTCAGAGTTTCACACCCAGAGCAGTTCCAGCAGTCTCACCCCGCTGAGACATCGCTCCCCCTTCTGCCAGTACATCCAGCACAGAAACAAGATGTGCCTGTCACAAAGTCGTAAAAGCAATTGAAAAAACTAAAATTTGTGAAAGTGGACTGCCTGGACATATTTCTTTTTCTGCATTTTGTTTGATAATGGGTTCAATTTGTCTACTGCTGCAAAGAAAGAGGCACTACTGTGGCCAAATCCAGTTGTAAAGACACGACCACCACTATTGTTTGTCTGATCAGCTAGGGGCCACTGATGGTGTATGCATCTAGCTCGGGGCAAGAACAAAGGTGGCTTCAACTAGCTCTTCATTTTCCCTCCCAACCATGCTCTCATCCAGCAATGGACCTTGTCCCTGGAGTACTTCATTGCTCCATGAGTTGGTCCCAAGGTAGAGAGTTTAAATGCCAAAAACAACAAGTGCCTGTTCACACCCACCTCTTTCTCTTCATCAAAATCCCAGCCTTATGTGGTAGGATGAAAACTAATTCCTGATCATGAGAATGCAAGAGAATATGTGCCTTAAAATGGAGCTCAGACTGGCCTGATTTCACATAACCTGCTTTTCACTTGCTAACCATTGCCCAATTCCCTGCCTTAGAGAGCTTGTCTTTCTTGACTCCAAATTTCCTGGCCTTGGCCAGTTTATTTAAGTGTGAAAAAGGAGGAGGCACAAGTCCTCTCTACCAATAAACAATATAAAATTAATATGTACTTTTTTCAGCTGAACTTTTGTTTGTTATTTTTATGCATTCTATGCTTTCCCAGAAGCCACATTGTTTTTGTGATTCTCAATCTCAATCCTGGTTCACAAAGTTCGGAGAGCACTTGTATTTGCTTTTCTTTCGCTTAAATGGATGTAGAAGCCATCAAAATAAACAAGATAAGTGATAGCCTGTCAGTAAGCAATGAGGGAAAGTTTTCTTGCTGGTTCCAAGAGTCTCTCATGATAATCCTTCATAATTTCAGGAAAAATCAACAAATCTTCACAATCAGTTTGAGACTTAGAAGTCTGAATGTCACTGAGAAAGGCATAGAAACCTCATAGTCCATAAAAGTACTGAAAACTGGGAAATTGGTTGACTTTAAGTCATTGCTTTTTTTTTTTTTTTTTAAACCATCCACAGAACAAGTCACAGCTAAAGCATTGCTCATGATAAACGTCTCCAGCTCTCCAGGAAGCATTTACGGATCTGCTTTGCACACAGTCTCACAGAGCTCAGTGCCTGCATACACACTTCCCCGAGGTGAGGTGACCAGCTCGCTCACAACACACCTCTTGTTGTCTTTTGCTAAATCCGAAGCCTGAGCCATGCTCTGGGACATCAGGTTTGGTTACTGCCCACACCGTCCCTGTTACAGCACAAGTCCCTGGTGCTGCACAGAAGTACAGACACCCACACAAGGTGCTGCCTCTGCTCTGTGATTAGCAGATACCTGGGTGCATCGGGGCTAGTTGCAAGCCAGGGCTAACAGGTTAGGTCCTGCGGAAGATGGAGATACAACAGGTCAGGAAAAGGCCCAGATTCTCCAGGTGCTGGGGTGTCCGACCTCTTATGCCCAGGCTTCCCAGAAATGCTCAAGCACACAAGCTACCTGATGGAGGATAGAGATCTAAGATCTACCAAATGGCTCTAGTGTTTAGCAGGGCTACTCAATTCACAGCAAAAACCCTGTTATACAGCCTTGGCTGACCTCCCCTGCCTTCATTCCTGCACTTTGCTTTAACTCCACAAAGCCTAAAAGAACATTTCAGTGATCTTATCAGACATACTAGCTCACCCTAATTCTCTGATGTCCTCTGGCCATTCCTCACTGAAGATATTTTTGGCACAGTCCTGACTAGCTATTGTTCAAAACAAAAACATTAATCTGTTAAAAATCAAAAGACGCAAAAAGTGAACTTAAAATAAATGTCATCTTCTGAACTGTACAGTTCAGCCTGTTTGCAATCTTCTGCGTGCTGCATAAAGCCTATTAGACATCGGAGAATCTGCAACTACATTCAACTTCAGGACTCAAATCCACATGAAAACAGCTTTCACGGCCCCCAAAAAAGCAATCCATAAAATGATCTGTTACTGAATACTGCCTCTGCTGAATTTAGAGAGTAGTCTCTCCAGCAAACAGGAGAGACAGAAGCCATATAGTTATAGACACATCACAAACGCACGTTCAGCATTTTACCCAGGCTTTACACAAGGCCTGAATCCAGCCCGATTGATCCCACTCAGACTCACGCAAAGAGCCGCCAGGTCAAGCTGCTCTTGCCCTACAATGCAGCAGCCTGCTTACAAATACAGATTGCTGCTTGTGAACCGATGGGACCTTTTAAATTCTCTCTCACAGCCCCACAAGACGTTCAGGGTTACAGAACTCTGGGACATAATGCAGACAGACACTTCTGTTACGTCAGCTATACTAATTTAGGACAGAGCACAGAAAGCTACATGCACTTACACTAGACTAAGCTCTCAGTCCCAGAAATATCATTTGAAGTCACAGACAACTCTGGCACTTGCAATTAAGCGTGAGTTTTGGAAACAATTCCTGTGGCTCAGCACTCAGCGGGCTGAAGCTCCAGGGGAGACAGTCTACATGGGCTCTGCTTCCCACAACCTGGGATCAACACAACACACACACAGCTCCCGCAGGCTAAGCACTTAAATAACTACACGGGGACCCTTTGACAAAGCCCTAGAGGCCCTCCTAGGTATACAGCTACAAATAAGTAAATAAATAAAAATCCAAGGATGCTGCAAGTGTCTTTTAAGCCTATTGAGGTGTAGGACATCACAAGGAATCATCGCACTCTGAGCCCAAATCCTCTGGCAAGCGTAGTGCAGATGTCAGTTCAATACCAGACTGCTCCAGTGGCATCAAAGCTCAAAGACACCACCCCTACCACAGTCTGAGCTCTGGCAGAAAACAGACAGAGGAGAGCAATGCTTTGCATCCAAAAAGAGAGCTAGTATGATCGTGGAAGAAATACACTCTCTGGAAGGTGACAGCTAAGTGCCCAGGCAGCGACAGACCAAACTACCTGTTGCTGTTAGCACGGAGAGCCAGAGAACAGACGCTGAGACACAGTGCGTTATCACCTCCGCTGGGCAAGCCCCCTTAGAAGAGACCAAGTCCTCACCAGCCCTTGTACATCTAGTCAAATTGTGGAGCAGGTCTCTTGAGCAAGGTAAAATTTTCCTTGTAGCTGATGACACCAATTGATTCAGCTCAGTATCTTTTCTTCTGAATTTCTTCCGTTTTGTTCTTTCTTCTGGGATTTATTGGTATAGCATGCACTTGTAAGTGAAAACGAACAATTTTCCATTAAGGCACAGAGAAGAGGCTGCTACTGGCTTCTTTTCTATATAATTTGAGCATTTTTCTCCTTTTTAAAGAAAACTGGATAGCTAGCGATACTCATTTCAGATCCAGTTCCTGTTTCACACAAGCCTGCTTTTCACCCTCTGATCACATCAAGCAATACACATGCTGCATATTAAATCCCAGGAAGCCTCACAGCCTGTCACCAAGGGCCCTGCACTAGTGCCCATGTCCTTCATTTGAGGTTTGGGCATGTTTCAGGCTGAGGTGTGAAACACCACAGGTGCTTAAAGACTCCTCACCTGGAATTAGGGGAGGGAGCCCACGGTGGGGAGGCACACGGCCTAGGAGGACGTTTCACTTCGTTAAAATGCTTCACTGCAGAAGTCTACTTTGAACAACATTAATATAAGAGCCAAATAAAGTGGAAGTAAAGCCAGCTGATGCTATTTTGGACTACAAAATTCACCTAAATGTCAGTCTTCCCTTTTTCACATTCCCAAGTCAAGGCAAAAACCTTGCCAGGTTCACATCCATGGCACGAACGTAGCATCCCAGGGTACTGGGCACCAGATTAAGTAGAGGCAGACCAGGTACCTAAAGTCTGCTCATTCAGATAGTCCTCTCTGAAACATTGCTGATTTTCTAGAGATAAATATGGTCTTTATGCTGTTCTCAAATCTTCATTCCCTTCTTTACTGGCCACCCCGTTTATTGTCTTTGTTGGATTTAGCTTCTCATGAACCACACTGAATGCTTCCCTATTGACTTCAGCAGATGCAGTAACAGCTGCTGGCCAAAGACTTCATCTCTGAGTTCAGGAGTAGCCTCTAGTCCTAATGAAACCATAGGTGCTCCAAAACTTGCAGTCTCAAAACCTAACAGTCTTGTTAACGTCATAGCACTTAGTGCAGTTACAGAGCAGTTGATATAACTCCCTCCAGCTTCTGGGTTTTAGCTTTAAATGCAAGTATAACAAATCATATAGATTCAAACATCCGAGTCTTCCAGATCCACTGCCTAAAAATACTGAGCCCTTTTCTAACTGTCATGCTTGCTCTTTCTTGTATCTTTTCAGCATCAATTATACATTCTGCACACCAGAACTTCAGATCTCAACTTTAAGTAAATGTTATTCTACATAATTGAAACCATTTCAGTAACCCAGTTTGTTTATTTCTCCCCAAACATCCATTTTCTAGTATGCTTCAATAAAACAGAGCTGCAAACCTGATGGGGGAATATAAAGATATACCCAGCTCTGCCAGGAAAATCTGTAATGTTTTATGCCTTGGCAAGATATATCTGTGTCTAGGGCACCCACTACACACCCACAGTATGTCTTTCAATCATTACAGGCCACTTCAAGCTGGTAGCTAAAAATCTTTAAACATTCTGGATTAAAAGAGAACTGAATGTTTTCTGAAGACCCAAAGGGCTGTAGAATATTTTAGTTCAAATAAAAACAGATTGTGATGGTTCACTCCTATGTGTCAAAACTACTTATGGGCTTGCCTCCCTATTAGTTGGTGGAATTCATGAATATTCAAAGTTAATAGCTGTTATGTTCTCAGGGCAGACTATCCACTCCTTTATAAATTATACATGGGCTCTTCACAGACAGCTGAGAAAGCCAATTAGCCAAGCTAAATTTGCATATCAATCGAGGAGAGTATCCCTTGTTCAGTTGCTACACAAGAAGCATCTTAGATTCACATTCCACATCTGTAGGTTGGTTTTGTTTGGTGTTTTTTTTTCTTTTTTTTTAAGCCTTCCCCCCATGGTTATTAATATCTTAGTTAAAGCTCTAACTAGATGCCCACCTGGGGGAAACAGCAACGCTCACAGAGGCAGCCCAGCATCTGTCCGAGCAGCACAAAGCCCGGGGCACAGGCGTTCAGAGCCCAGGGACCTGGCTGCAGAGGGGGAAGGTTTGGGGGCTGCCTGACTCGCACCCCTGCCAGAAATCCTGCAGGGGCACTGGGGCTCCCAGCAAACTGCAAGGTGAGCCTGTGGAGGAGCCACATGGGGGATCCAGCAGCTCCCAACCCCACCTAAGGGGTGTCCTCACGCTCACAGCGGAGGTGGAAGAACAGCTGCAGAAAGCACAACCGCCTGGAAGTCAGGTCAGCAGTCATGCAAGGGAGCCATAAAAACACCCGGAACACCCCAACAGGTCAGCATCACTGAACCAGCGGTCTCACCAAGCCTGGTGCACAGCTGGTGGGAAGTACCACCCTTCTTTGCCCATCATCACTATGCTCTTTTTCAGCCTGCATTCATCTGCACGTGTGATTTATCCTTCTGTGTTGTGATCTCAGGCCTCATGGTCCCAGCCCACACATGCCGACTCTTTTCCTGCTCCATAACTCCCCATTTCCCTCTCAAACCCTTCCATTCAGGGGGAGCTGGGGCCAGCTCTGAGTTGCATTTACTGGCTCAGCACCAGCTCCAATGGTTGCTCCATGTGGGCTGGTGTGAGGCTATATTTAGGGCATGAAATTCCCGTTGTACCTCTATAACTGTTTTCAGTGACTCATTGTGGGGAAGTTAACATCCCTACACAACCATGAAAATAGAGGGAAAGATACTTTTGGGAAACCGCCAAACACCCTTCCTCTCCAAGGGGAGTTTAAACTGGCACCAGCATTTCTGCTCATATTGATCTACGCTCTTCTACACTCAATACCAGTATTTAAGTGTGAGAAGGCGTAGAAACAGCACAGATGAGCCACACGACTGTGAAAGCCATATGGGAAAGCACCAATCCCTTCTCTCTCTAGTATCAGCCTGTATTTATTGCAGTGTCTGTTTACAGCTCGAGGTTTATACAAACTCAGAGTGGGTATTTGCAGTCTAGTAGGCGCACACAGACGGTCAGCTGCTACTTCCCAGTCGATGGGCAGTAGCATCCACTTACCGTCTGCGGCTGTGATATGGGATCTGGTTAGATAAGGTCCTGTTCAAAGTGCCATACCCAGGGCTGCAGGCAGATGCCTACTGAACACTGATGCCAGCAGGAGATGGCAATCCTCTGCAGCAGACCAAAATATCTCGTCCTTTTCCCCTCACTAGGCTTGGATGGATCTAGGAAGGGACAGTGCCTGCCCACAGCCTCCGGGTCCATCAGCCACACCAGGAGAAGCCTCCGCTCACTGGAATATGCAGCCCTTTCTCTGCAGCTCTTAACGAAGCTGAAGCTGTAGGCACCATGAATCTCTGCTGTTTTAAGGTTTTAGCAAGATTGGTTTTCTTCGTTAAACAAGAAAATATGTAAATGAATATGGAAATATAAAAAACAAGTTTGTCAATAGTGGTAGACGATTGTATTCATGATTGGAATTAGTTTTGATAGCAAAAAGACACAGCCCATTTTGCAGTCCAGAGAGTTTTGCTGTTTTCCAAAAGAACGAAATGCACTGGAACAAAGCTGCAGTGTAAAAGCTGTCTGTCCTGCTTACCCAGTAAAAAATAAAGATGAAATTTTACAGGCAGTTTGATTAAATGCATACGTGAGGATCACAGCCATTACAATCTGCTGGATATATAAAAGTGAGATTGTTCGATGTGCTTGTGCTCCACCTCTGCATCCCCCCCTGCCCCAGCAGGGTGCAAGGAGAGGACCCCAGGAGCCAGCCCTGTCACCTGCTGTGAGCTTGGACGTGCCTCCTCCAGGCTGCACCTGACAACCTCCCTGCCCTGCCCTGGGCCCTGGCCAGCCCACGTCCTGCCCACCGCACAGCCCTCTACCATTAATCTTGTTAACCTAGTTTGCAAGATGGGAATCCAATTCAGCAGCGTTTCTGCAAGCTTGATGCCACATCGGTGCTTCTCCTGTTGCAGGGTGCATTAGGAGGAAGCTCTCCAACACAGCCCAAAGCCACTGAGCAGCCCCATGCCATGAAAGCCACATGGCTGCGGCAGTCTGCGTGCACTGCCAACAGGGGCCGGTGCAGCCCCGGATACTTTCCTCACTAACATCACTGGTCCTAATAAGCAGACAGACAATTAGCAGCTGGCAAAAAGCTCTGTGGTTTCTTTCAGCCCTCATGAAGTAGGAATCCTACAATGGGAAAGTGTCTCCAAAGCAGCTGAGGCATTTTTTTTCCCCCCTGTATGCAGAAATGATGAATAAACTACCATTGTAAGCGTGGCTGTTACAAGAGCTCCCACAGCCCTTTGGTCATGTCAGTCATCCGATCGCCTTCACCGAGTGCTTCCATGAGTGAGGACTTTTGGCAGGAGCAAAGTTTGGAAGATGAAACACTCACACATAATGATGATACATGGAATAATATGAATATTTATACACACTGGCATGGGACCACTATGCTTCCCATATAATTTCTGCACTGTGTTTAGGCATGCCATTCATCTTGGATGCTTCCAATTGAGCAGCTTTATGGCTCATAGAGGCAGGCAACAGATACAACCACGCTTTGCTCTCAGTTTTAGTCCATTGCTGATTCAATGGCTCGGCTTCTGCTGAACAATGCCAAGGCAGATTTCACCCCAGCATTATTGCAAGGACCGTAGCGGTACGCTGCCTGCATTACAAGCTTTACCAGCTGGGTCTCTTGTACCCACAGCTCTGCTTCCCAGCATCTTTGCACAAAGCCAAAGGTTTCACTGATGTCCCTGAAGGACTCATCAATGCCAAGAGCCTGGAGACAGAGCTCAGGACTCTCTGCAGGTTTGTCCAGGTGGCACAACAGTCTCTGAACAGGCTCTTTGGGTGCCAAAGCATCATTTCCAAGAGCTGGGCCAGCTGCAGAGGGGTAAAAGCAGGCACTGTCAGACCTGGTGTTCCCCTCTGCTACAATGTGCTGCAAGAAGAAAATACTTTGCTGTCGTTACTTTTCTTAATCAACACTGGCAGAGGCAGAGAATCAACAAAACCGAGCGTGAAACAGTGGAATACAAATATTGCAGGGAATACAGACCAGGCATCTCAAGGGGTAAGGGATGCAAACAGGCACAGCGCTGGAAAGCTGCAGATCTACCCCAGGAAACCAGCCCGGGAGAGGTGTCCATCATGGTGAGGTAAGAAACCTTACAGACTTGTAGTATTACTGAGCTTCGTGCTACCTGGAGTATTTTTCTTTATAGGACAGAAGTCAGCAGAGAAACGTTCCTCCTAAGCACATAGGCCGTCTGCTGCCTGCGTGCCTGACCGGTGCCAGCCCTGCAGCAAGGGGGGAAGCCCAGAGACCTGCCAGAGCTCAGCCGTGAAGCCCTAACGCATGGGGCTAGCAGGAGGTATTCCCAGGGAAGATTGCTTTTAACAACGTTTTGCTATTTAACAACAACAACAAAGGTAACACAAATAGTACCGCACCCAGAGACTGCCAGCAGCAACACTGGAAGGGACTTGGACAGGGAACTCGCAGCCTGCCCTCCAAGTAATACCTTCCCAGTTATGCCTGTGGTCTTGCACAATCAGTATTAATTATATCCACCCTGTCACTCCACTAGCGAGGAGTAAAATGGTGATAATGACGATGGGGTAATAGAAACATTAATTCTGGGCACGTCGGTAATCTGAACTCACTCATATGCTTTGGAGGCATTAGGATGGATGGGCTCTGACACCACAGATTCAGAGCAGACTGGAACGGCTGTGCAAGCAGTTCAGACCAGAGCCCCCAGAAGTTAATTAAAGCATCAAGTGCTTCCATATCAGTGCCCTGTAAAAACACATTTTTTGTTGGCACTCGTTCACAAAAACTTGCAAAACAGACTGCATCACTGACAGCTGTACAGGGCAATAAACATGTTAAACAAGGCAGTGTTATAACCTCCCCTGGACTGTGGGATTCAAATGAGAATTTCTGGACATTTCCCTCTCTAGCTTTTGGCTAGTCTCAACGCAGCAGTTTGGGAACCGCCCGATTTGCCATTCCTTGAGGCAGAGACCTGTGAACAAGCCCAGGCTCAGCCTCTGCCACACACCAACAGGGGTTTGGGAGCACGGGACGCAGCACGAGCAGCTCCGCCGGGTGGTCGCTGCTAGAAGCCCCTTCTGCACCCCCCACGCTCAGCACGGCCCCAGCGCCCCGCTGGGGCAGGTGCTGCTACCAGAGCGCGATCTGAACACCAGCCACGGGCAGGTCACCTCCGCAGCACCGCTGACACCTCAAGAGCGCAGTTTATCACTTACTCTCACGGTACCTTCAGGGCCCGTTACCAGGAGCCCTTTACGGGAAGATTTTAAACACTTCTGACAGGCAGGGAAATGAACTGAGGCTTAGCAAGGCCCTAAGCGGCGTTTAAAAGCACAGTATCAGGCTGTGAGACAAGAGCCCTCCGTTCTTTGCTCCCCATGGAGAGGCCGGGTGAGTGGCACCAACCAGGCACCTGCTGGTGCACAAAGCAACTCTTCGCAAGCCTGCTAAAATACACCTTACACAGGGTCCCCTCCCTCCCTTCCCAGCCTCTTTCTTGAAACTTTTCCCTGAAGACTTCATACAGACAAGAATCCAACCAAAACCAAAGTGGGCCGAGTCTGACAGCTGAGAAGAAAGCCTGTACAAAGACATCCAGACAGCACGATGGTCTGAGCCCTGCAAATCACAAGCACACCAGCGCATGTCCACCTGTGTCTAAATCACACATGCCCAAGAATGAAACATACTTTTTTTTTTAAACTGTCAGACATCGCTATGCAAAACTGATTTAAATCACACAATTCAGACAAATCAGGAGTGTTTTTCTCACTGCTGTGCATGCCAATCTCAGATGCTAATCCAGGAGCAATTAGCTGCACGCTCAGCTAACCTCCTCTGCTGAGGGATCAAATGCATCATTGCAAATGTACCTACGGACACTGCCTGATATGGTGAAATACACCCAACGAAAAGCTGGCCAGCTAGGTCTGGTTCTCAAAACATAGCATTAAACCAAGAAAGGCAAATAAAGACTGAAACCGGGCAAAAAAGTAATCAACAAACCTTGTGCTCCATACTAAAGTCTCTGATAGAGCCCCAATGTCCCCCAGATCCTTTGCTTTTTGTTCCACACCAAAACTCAATTTACTACCTTTCCCCTCTCAGCAGGGGAGGGGATTTATGCCAGACCCACACAGGCCCGTGTCAAACCCAAAAGCATTAAGCATACAGAAGGGTGCTTTACCCATAACAAAGCAAATTATATCAGCTGTAAGCTATCAGAAAAGCTCATTTCAAACAACACTAATTTAACAGAGTTATTCCAAGGAGCACTAGTGGCTGTATTTGTTTTCTTTCTGATATTGCAATGGCAAACCATGCATGAAGTTTATTAAGCCATGCTAATTGTATTTCTGTTCTAGTACATTTTAGCCATATGGAGAATCTGGCTGGTGCTCAAAAGACAAAATTGTTATTTGAGAAAAAATATCCTGAAAAGCTTCAACTGCTTCAAATGTTAATTCCTTCAACAAAGTGAGTAATACATCATCAAAATGTCAGCCTGGATGTGGTACAACATGTTGGAATCCATTGGAGAAAGGTAATTTGCAAGCCCCAAGGAGATGCACATACCAAAACCAGCATAGTTGGTGTAAAACATTTGCCATTAACCCTAGAGTGCAAGCTCACCAATTAGAAGAGATTAGAAGGTTAGGCACACACAATTCAGTGAAGTGCCAAGCATCATGTTTGTGGGGGATGCTCTGCACCTTACAGAGCTGGTCCCTACCGGCGGATCCCTTGAAAATGGAGTGCAAAAGGCTGTGAAGACCAGGAGGTTGTGTGCAGTGAGTAGGATGATTGGTCGTCTCCAGTTCTGCTTGGGAACTACCTTAGGCTTCAACCACCTCCATCCTCAGAGCCAACCTGAGGTGGTGCTCGGATGGTAACTCTTGCCAGGGAGCCGAGACGACGGCGCTGGGTATGGCACCCAGCCAGAGGCACGCGCTAATCCTGTGGTACAGGAGAATCCCTATCAGGGCAGTCAGTTCTGAGTCAAAGGCTGGAGGTATTAAACCTTTGGGAAGAAACCAGGCTCACGCTCAGGTCCTCAAGTCTACTTTGCACCATGGGAGAAGCCCAGAAAGCACACAGCCCATCCAGGGACACCAGCCCGGCCCCGAGCATTGGTGCTGTATGCGAGAAGAAATTCATAGGGAAGAAAGGCTGGAGTTACTGAAGCCACTTCCAACCTCACCCACTCAACAAGTTTACATGCAAAAACACAGGCCTGGGAGAAAACCTTCCCAGCATGCGGAACCCCCTAAACGTTGCACACAACTGACGTTTCAGGTGGAAAATGAACTTCAGGTGGTAAATTCTCATTCAGCTACTATTCACAAGGGAAATCTCAGAATTAGAACAGCAGTCAAAGGCTGACACTTTGTTAAAGTTCATCACTATAAACTATCCTTGTTAAACTTTCCAGACCCTTTAAGCTGCATAACAAATGAGTATCACTATACAAGATTAAGATTTCATGATCACTTGCATGCCTTGCTTAATTATTTTTGATTTAGACATCTAATCATTATTTCATCGAGAGAAGACAATGTCAATAAATTAAGCCCAAGAAACATTTTATGTGCTATGATTTTTTTCCATCCTCAACACACTTTGTTCTTGTGCTGCTAATAATTCATGCCATCACTTGAAACAGTGACTTTCAGTAAGGTTAGCCATAAAACAGGTCCCTGCTGATAGCATTATGATACAATCCAGCTATTTATGAAAAAGGATATTTTACTTTATTAGTCCCTTCTATTCTAAACAATAAAGTGTAATGACTTGCTGCTGAGAAGGAAGATACAGGGCCACAAAACCATGACATATAGAATACAGTTAATATGAGTAATATGAGAGTTTTTGTATCTCTAAATATTTAAAATACTGATTGCGGATTAACAGAATTTATGGTTGCACGATTCTCAGCTTTTTCATTACTTCACTCTGATCACCCTAATGGCAGAATAATTGCTGTATTATGCATTTCTTCATAACTCACGGATTACCTAAGGTGACTGTTAAGAACAAACTAGTACGCACAAAACGCCCTAGAGTAATTTGTCATCGAGGAGGTCTTGAAGAAAATAGGCAGACAGACAGTGTCATTACCAAGTGTTTTAACCGCGACTTTGAGAAAGACAAATCATCCCAGGAATGGAGATAGGCAGTACCAAGGCCTTCACCCCACATACGTGCGGGGATGCTCTAGGACGAGCAGCACCGCCTGGCCTGGGAGCGCTGCTGCTCCCCGCCAGAGCCCACAGAGGCTGGGGTAAAAGCAGCCACTTCTCCACCAACGTGATGCTCCCAGCCTGGAGCGCCCGTGGGATCTCGCACCGCCTGGAATCGCCCCAGGGACGGGTTTGAGCCAAAACGCGCGTGCGGGTGGGTGCTGCGTGCCAGCCGGGCGGGCAGGGGCGGTGCTGCTGCCAACAGCCTCCGCGGCAAGTGCAGGAGGGGAAGGATGAGACGGGATTCACCCCAGGGCTCAGAAAACAGCATCGCTTTCTAAACCGAGCCTCTGTCCGCCTGTCCAGCTGCTGGAAACCCACTGCTCCGAAAGATGGGGCTTGGAAAGTAACTTACTGCAACATAATCTGCATGAACTAAAGCTAACCAGTCCTGCTCAAGACTAAGAGTCTTCACATCAGGTCTATTACAAATTGCAGTAAACCACTCCAAAAATACAAATGGACAAAATTACAAATGGTACTTTTGAACTACACTGGCATCAACAGTTGTTTTTAATGCAAGCAGTCATCTCAGAAAAGGAGAAACCAAAAGAGTACCTAATCTTTTGTCGTTTCGCATGGCTTACACGCGCTGTGGTACAGCAGCATAAGGGTTTCAGCTTTCCAACACAAATTCATGACAGGCTACTGGACAAAGCACAGTCAGTCCTGAATACAGTCACACTCCAAAGCCGTTAAGAAACCCACGTTTCTCCTGATTGATTGAGCTGCCTTCCAAATGGAAAGTGCTCTAGGCAATTCTCCTTCTACAAAGCTTGAGTGATTCTCACAAAAAAACAGATGGCATGATCCCTCTTGCAGGAAAAGATGGCATTTGCTATGCAGTGAGAAATGTTAGAGGGCAAACAAGCCCCCTGCCTGGGCCTGACACATCTTCCCCACGTCAAAACAAACCCTCCATCTTGCTTGCTGAAAACCAGCAGGAAAAAATGTAAAGAAAAATCAGATGTCATCACATAGGCTCTCCCACCCGAGCTACTTGGGAAGCTCCCTGACTCACTTCTTCAGTCACGCAGCAGAGGAGGGAGTGAGGATAATTTCCATGCCACGACTGTTTATTCCAACCACGCTCCATTTCCAGCATTAAAAGGAACCCCGTCTGTCCGCAGTACTTAACACAGTACAGCCAGGCCCGCCTGCACCGAGCATCCCCACGTGTACAAGGGGGAAGGATTTCTAGCCCAAGCCACCAGGCATGCCCAAGAGGTGCCTGGGCAGCCTCCTGCTATTTTGCCTCATTTTAGCTTTCTGCAATCATTTCACAGCTTTTCCTAATTCTGCGCCATTCCCCAGCCCACCCCCTCCTGCATTGCAGCACCCTGGGTACCGCACTCCTCCCGCCCACTCGTGTCCACCCAGGCGAGGGGCTGCCCCGGGCCGTCCCTCCCGTGTCCTCCTGTTTATTGCCCAGGTGACACGTTCAGGTGAGAGCTGGCTACACAGCACCAGGTTTTTGCAAGTGGGAAAGGTAAGCTCTAATGAGGGAGAAGTTATAGCTTTACATCAAACAGCAATTAATTACCAAACATGCTTCCTTCTGAAGATTAAAAGTTTTTTTTAATAATAAATACACCTGGGTTTGTGCATTCAATTGAGTCTTAAAACTCTAAGAGTCTGAATTAGCCTCATTTCCTCAGAGATTTTTTTTTTTTTCTATAAACGTAGCTTATACATTCTAGAGACTTAATTTGTAACCTGCAGTGCTGTGAACCCACTCCAGGGACGGGCACAGGAAAGGCTGCAAAAAAAATTATGAAATATCTTTTCAATACCTTAGTTCTGGTTGATTGCCCTTGGAAAAACAGAAAGTAAAGAGCAGAGAAAAGCAAGAAAGTCATATGTCCGCTCTTATTAGTGGAACACATCAGCATTTCCTCTCCTGTACAGCTCTCATTACTATTTGCATTTTAATTAGCTTTGCATGCTTAATTGCATGATCAATGAGGCAGAGAACTACGTAATGTTATGATCAGAGATGCTAACCCTAGGTTTATCTGAGAACATAGGTGCTGAAAAAAAAAATTCACCTACTAGCACTGCAATAAAACCTACAGATAAGCTTTATTTGATGCAGGATCCAGCACAAAGAGAACTTGAGGCACACTCTGCACATGTAGTGCTTCCATACATCTTATCCTGTGGCCTTGAGCAGTCATTTCTTCCCAAGGAGACGTGCACGCAGCTAGTTGTCCTGTGCTGCCACCCCCAGCTCCTACGCCACGTGGTCCTGTGTGTAGGATGCCACAAACTCCCCAGCGAGCACACTGCTATTCACTCCGTTACAGAGCTTCTGCACCTCAGTTTCCCATTAGCAAACTGCAGACCCCCTCCACATGGTGACCCCAGGAAGCTCCCTCACCCAAGCCTGCTTCTAAGCCTCCCATCAGAATGCTCATTATTAGCTCAAACTTGAACACTTGCAGAGAGGAAAGTCATTTGTTTCTCTCCAACCTCCCCCACAACCTCCTTCTCTGCTCCAGAGCCCACAGCTGAGCTTTCCCAGCTTTTTCCCCCCTCCGTCCCTGGCTCACTTCCCGAAGGGGGTCTCACAACAGAGGGTCAAGGCAGAGCCATGTTGCTCCAGACACCCCAACCCCTGGGAAGAGTTTGCCATTAGGCCTTGCAAGAGCCCATGCTTATGACAAGCCCATGGCATCACGTCGGGCTATGCTGCTGTGGCCTTGCAGGGAGCAGGAAGCAGCACGAGGAGCAAAGCCAAGCCCCATGTCACCGCAGCGACAGCTCTGTTTGTAATCACTGATGCACGTCATGGAAGAGTGGGTTTATTGGGTGTGCGGGGGGGTGTTTTGGACAAGCTCAGTGGATGCCCTGCTGCCAGCTCTCAGCTGCACAGACCACATGTGCTCCACAGAGAGACCCTGCAAAATGCCAGGCACCAGAGAAAGGCATTGCACGTTTGTGACACTCAAATGCAGAGCTGGCTGAAATAACTTCATCTTTTCCCTTCTTCTGCAACAGAAAAGTTTGTGCTGAAAGTTTCCTTAAGAAAAACCAAGCCACATCTCGATGTTTAAACTCCTTGTAGAAGAACCAATGGAAAAAATAACTGCAGATTAACAAAAGATGTAACTTCTGGTTTACGCTAACTTCATTTTTCTATCACTAGGGCATGATCCTTCCCTGCTGTACCCAGCTTAAGTACGAGGCAGCCTTTAAACTACCACTTCTAAATCAAGCATCCATGAAGTAGCTGTACAGCACGCGAGTGGATATGAACTGTCCTACTTCACTGAGTGATTCAGGGGTTAGGTATAATGGGGCAATGCAGCCTCCATTTAGACACAACTTTCCAGCATTAACAACATTTCTCAAAAATATCTTGTTGACTATTACTACTTTTCACTGACCCTCAGTCATATACATTTTTCAACTGCTTTCCCCCTTGCTGCTGCCCCATTTCCTTCCCAAGTTTTCAACTAAATGCAAGCCATTGACGTAATTCAGGCATTCAGAGGGCAAAACAAAACCCACCCTTGATCTTGGTCCAGAAGCCTTTATAATCAAGCTGAGGTCAAGCTGTCGGGACTGCTGGACTAGCTGGCGGGCCACACGGAAGGAGCTCCCGCGTGCTGAGCAGCTCAGAAGAGAAATATTGCTTCTTAGACCACAGCTGGCTCTGCTCTAGCACCAGAGGGCCTCAGCAGCTGCCAACGCTGATTGCTAAAGCAGCTTTCTCAGTCTAATATCACAAAGTAGGATTTCACTTGTCTAGCATTTGTACAGATGAGTGAAATTAAGATCTTAAATCTATCTCACCTCCAAAACTTCCTTTTGAACTGGCCTTTAAGGTTTACACTCTCCATTTTGAGATAACTCTGTCCCTTCATCTGAAGAGAAACCACACTCAGACTCACCACTTCATGTTTGAGAGATTATCATCACCACAGCTGTAATCTAACTGCTGCCAGGTCTCTGCTTCTGTCTTCGAGTTCTGAACTTTCAGTATCTACCTCCAGACAGACCGATCGCTGGTCTTAATATTAAACACTACTCTACTTGGAACGTGAATTCAGCTGTTACGGAATGAAAGCTTGAGATATCTGCTGGGAAAAACACCAGGGAGCAAGAAAAGCAGTAGCTGGTGTTAAGAGCAAAGGGAAAAAACAGTAATTGAATAGTAGTTAGAAAAGGGCATCCAACCCACATTACAACTATACCTCCCCACCTCCAGAAAACATCAGCATAAAAATGTTTTGAATATCTTTGTTATTAGCAGGGTTACATGTGCAAAGCTGTTTATAAAACAATGATTCATTGCAATAGCATTTCAGTAGTCCCAGATCTCCAGTATCACTTGCATATCATCTAGACTTGCTACATTTTCTGTCTTTATCTGCCACTCTGCTTTGCTAGCTTTAGTAATCAAGTGCAACACCAGCAGAAACACTAACCTTGAAAACCGCATGAAGTGGAAAATTGGGCATGTATTTTGGCAATTCAATTGCATTTTACTTCAGGCAGTCGCAAAATAAGCTATGCGATTTCTATCTGCCTGGTGTTACTGGCGGGTAACGCTGGCCAGATGTTAGAACAGACCTTTTCTACATCTGGTAGATTGATTCCCTGCTTCACCCAGATGTGAACCAAGGCCCTAACCAGGGTACCAGCACCTCCTTGGCCAAAAAGAGGGCTGACAGCAGGTGGGCTGAGCTTCTCTCAGCAGAAAGGAGATCTTCAGGAATTTATGTATTTTGCACAGATGACAACAGTTCAGAATTTCATAGATTAGGAAATTGAGCTCCAAGGAATAATGCTCTCATTCAAAAGCCCAAGGAAATATAGTTCCTCCTATGATATGTCTGAGGAGCACCTCTCAGTTACTTTACTGAAGCTGCTTAAACTAACAAGCCAAGATGCACATTGAGCATGCCATTAGCTGTCCACATTACAGCCCATAGGATGCTTGCCAACGTTCATTCAGAATAAAACAGTCGGTAAATGCAGCTTCAGGCATGTCTGTCTGTATTTTAGCATGGCTTCACAACTGGATTGCACTACCATGATGAGGTAATAGACCGGAAAAATTTTGTCTCTGGACAAAGCAGCACATCCAGCAAACCCAGCGACTCAAGGGGCTAAGGGGCATCAAAGCCGCTTGGCAGCATACGCTGCCCTCAGCTCTGAAGCCCTCTTTGCATTACAGCAGTCCTCTTGCAGCTGAGCACCAGTGGAACAAGCAAGTTATCCAGTTATTCTCCAGGAATGCACTCCAACCTTGGGAAGAGCTACACACTTGCAGCGGCCTGCAGCTGACAAGCCATTATTGATTAACATCTGGTTTTTACTTTGCTAGGTTGCTAGAGCAAAAGCACTCGGCTCCCCCCAGGTCACAGCTGGGCTGGAGGCTCAGGTTGGCTGGGGCAAGCAGCTTGTGGGAATAACAGCCAGACACAGAAGGGTCACAGCAGCATCTCCTTCCTCCTGCCCTGCCACTGCCCATGCCCACACCTCTGCTCATCATTTGCCTGCCCCGGCCAGACAAATCCCAACCTGGCGTAACGTGTAGGAAGCCAGTCCCTGCTGCGTCCCTTACCCCAGCTCCAATGCAGATGGTACTGAAAGGGAAGAGTCTTTATCATGGTAATTTTCACTTGGGATTTCACTTTTATTCAAAATAGGCTTCTTGCCACTTGGTTTTAATGTGATGCTAATTGTTATAGTGGTTCGGGTTCACGTCACTCTTAATTGCTTCCAAAGAGTGACAAGTTTCTATCTCCCATTGACACTGTTGCTGAAATTGGAAAAGTATGGAGAAAATGTTGGAAGCGCCCACATAACTCCCTCAGCTCTGTCCCCATGCAGTGACAAACATGCAGTAAAGTTGTAAATGTCACTAGAAATAGTTTTCCACCAAGTGAGGACCAGGTCTTTACCAACGATTACAGATGGATATACCTACCCATCAATATATATTCAGACACACACACAGAAAGCCTCTGGAGACTACTTCGTTAACACTCATTGGAGCTGTATGCAAGACGCTGCTGATGTTACTGGCCATACTCTGTTGTGTTGGAAGATTACATTAGCCAGGCACCAAGGGACTGCTGCTGATTTCACAGGCTTAAGAAAATCCTTTTTCTGGTGCTTCTCAGCTGGATTTAACCTCTCTAGCCATTTTTAAAGTCTAGCTCCATAGTAGCAGAAATAGAGCATCCAGCTCCCCCACCAGCCAAACACCTGCAGCAGCAGTTTGTCTGCTGTGAATATAGGCCGTGGGGAAGGTCTTCACAGAGCTATCAGTCTCTAATGTATGCTCTGTAGCTCAGAGCCATTTGCTCTTCCTCCTGCTCTCCAGTGCCTCTTTCCAAGATATCTTACTCCATGATGCTCAGTGGTGGCATTGTGGTTATGCTCCAAGGTATGTTATTAAGCACCAAGCCATCTCTTTCCAAATTTTACTGCTGCATCTCAGGAGGCAGGATGTGGATTCTGCTGGCTGACACCAGAAACCTCACTTGCAGAGGAAGAGCTTCTTCAGTTCTGCTTTTCCACTGCCCATGGTCTGTCTTGCTGACTGGAAGCAGGTGTTTCTTCAGCTTTAACACCTGGATTTGATGTCTAAAGATGAGCCCTGAGCCTGTTTTGATGAAATCTGTGACACCATGCTGGGCTGGCAGCTCAGGGGCCTGCAGCAAACGAGGCAGGCCTCGTGTCCCAGGCAGCAGGCTCCTCCTGCAACTCCACACTGGGCAGTTGCTTCCACAGAGAAGAGGCTTCAGATGCCTCCTGCAGGCTCACTTCAGGCAGCTTCCCGATCATAGCTTTGCCTTTCAAGGCTCCATATTTGAGACAATTTTCCACATGCCACACTGCACATTTCACTCTGTTCCAGACCTAAACTTTATGAACTGCAACTGGCACCAGTCTAGTCCAGCTCTGCATCTGGCCTTCATTCATCACTAGTAAAACATGGATATTCTGTTCACGTGGGAGAAGTTTAGACACCAAAAAAATGGGAGACGTTAAATATCTTCAGCAGATTGCCACAGTAATGCACTCCAAGAGACATCCTTCAGAAGGATTATACCAGCCTGCTTCCCTGGAGTGCCATGGAGCTTCTCACTCAAGCATTTTGTGCTCTGAAGGACTTGTTTACAAGGGCTCTGCTTGCAGCCAGCAAGTGTAGGTTCTGTTAGAAGAAGTTAAGCAGATGATATTTGTCTGAAGTTCAGTTTCCAAACTACAGAGCCAACCCATTTTAGCCACTATAATTTCTAAACCCTACAAGGGTTTAGAAAGAAGGATTTTTGTTTTTTTAAAAGCCATAAAAAGGCCAAACAGCTAAAAAGCAATGAGTTTTTCCAAGTAATATTCCATCATGCCAATAAGACAACAGGGGCCGATTTGAAGGAAGCAGGGGGCAATGGCTTTCTCTCCTAGCAGCCTTTACTTGCCAGGCAAACTGGACTGGAAGTAGAGAGAGAAAAACACTCAACAGGAGACTGTTCCAGCACTCAGCTTCTCACTGGCACTGAAGCTGACACAGCAATGGGTCCCAGAGGTGGCTTAAAGAGTGATGGCCATGAGAAAGAACCAGGCTTTTGGAAGGAAAGGGAAGAGTCTTCCCAAGAGATGGAAAAAAATAGACCGGACGCTATCATTAGCAGCGGATACAGACTGAAAGGGAATACAAAATTCTAATAATCATACCACAAATGTTCTTTTAAGACATGATCAGAACATATCCTCGTATTTATAAAGGATAATGCATGCTAGTTACACAACACATCTGTCAACGTAAGAAAGTTTTCTTCTTAACATCTACATGTCTCACCATCCAGTAAATCTATCCAGCTTGTTTGACAGACCCACATACACCCCACCAAATAAGTGTTAGCTATTTATTGACCCATCCAGCAGGAGTACACCTTCAGCAAAACACCAGGATGCACTACAAATGATGCAGTGCTCTGATGGAAGAAAACCTGATTCAAACTGAAAAAAGCTTTAAGTTTATACGGTAATTAGGTGCTTGCACCACTTTCTGCCTCTCAGGGAAGGAAAGTAGTAATTACCAGCCAGCTGAACTCCCTGCTACGTGAAGAGTGCTCCCACACTCCTGTCAGCTATGACAGCAGCCAGTACTCTGCGGGCAGCACCCCTTTCTTTCCCTCACCAAACAGCAACTGGAAGACACTGGTTTCACCAGCTTGCCTGTACTGGCATGGGCAAGGCTCATGTAGATGAAGAACTGCAAGGCTTAAACCAAGGAGCTCCTTCAGAGCAATCCCTAGAGCACTTTGGAGAGAGCACTAATGACTACCAGTCTCAGCACTTACGTGTGAAATCTGGACAAATCAGCCCAAGGGATCACGTCTGGCCAAAGCCAGTCTGCCAGCAGCCACCTCCAAACCATCTCTTGCCAAGTGCAGCACAGCAGCTTTGAAACCAAGCTCCGGGAGTGGGAATGCTGTCCTTCCCCCTTGGGCAACAGCTCTGCTCCCTGAAGTCACGGGGCAGCTGCCCCCTGCCTCAAGAGACAGCAAAAGCAGAACAGGGGCCTTCAGTCTGCCCCCAGAGATTTCAGTAATCAAGTTTCAGCCAACTTCAGTAATGGCAGAATGGATTTTTCCTAGTCAGGTTTTTTTCCTTCAGTTGAAATGGGTGTCAATTTGACTTGTCAGTTTTAATTAGCATTTGCATTATATTCTACTCTGAAGAAGCTGTTCTGTTTTGACAAACAAGGGGGAAGTCTAATACATAACTCAAGCCTAGAATTTAGGATGTCAACATGAAAGGCAAAACTAATTAAGATGCTTCACAGGAGATCACAGCGCTTCCCACAGACATCCAGTGACATGATGTTTTAGACAGGCATTCTGTACATGTGGATATATACAAACACATCCAAACAGTAAGGGGTTCGTAAATGAAAACTGACATCAATTAGTACTAGCAATGGAAGAGAGCCCAAGACCTGCAGCTAGGTTCAAGACTAATAATACTAGATGTTGTTGCAAGAACACAGCAAGAATCAATCCTTCTTTCAAATAAGAAAATGTAGCAACTCAAGATAAAGATTCAAAGAAAGCATTATCAGCAGCTAATGAATGGAAAAATGACACAAGCACAGACTCTGGAGCAAATTTGGTTCATATCTCCTGCTGTAGTCAATCAGTATTACAAACAGATATGCCTCCAGGGACACCAATGGAAACATAAGCATCATTTTTTAAAAAGTTTGACTTATTAGATAACTCAACTGACTGAAGCAAACTGACATCAGTTCTTTCTCCCCCTTTTTTTAAGGCATCTAACTCAGCCAGACTTGCAGGCAAAGTGTGCAGCACCCAGGGCAAACCCATATGCAAACAAGTTATTTTGTTTAGTGCCATCTCCAACACTGCAAAGTACCATTACAAGTGCAATTCGCACAACTCAATGACACTTTCAGTGATGCTCCTTGTCAAAACACTTTGAGGTTCTTCACAGGACATCTCCAAGCCTTTGAGAAGGCCCTCAGTTCTTCGCAGGAAAAGACTCAAAGTCAGGAGCCATCTTCAGTCCTAGAACCATATTCATGATTGCAGTTGGGCTTGGATTGTTTTACCACTGACCGTAATTTGTTTAGATGACACCGTTGCTTTCACACTGGGGCAGCTCTGCAAAACAGAAACAGGACACACTCCGAAGTGGTGCATATTCCCCTCTGCTATTTACTTGTTTTACAGGCAAGTTAAGAGACTCTTGGGAATCAAGGTTTATAATGGAAGTACCAACTGGCCTTTGATTACAGCAGTGCGAACACCGCAGCTCTAATAACTCACCGAAATCTAAGCTGAACCATCCATGAAAGGGAGATTTCAGAAAGGGGATTAATTTTGTTTGGGTTTTGTTTTTTTTGACAAATAGCGGTGACCTGACTAGAATCAGGTTAGCAAAAATAAATTTTTCCTGAATACAACAGGGAGAAGAGAAGAGCACAGACAAGGAAGGTAACGTAAAAAACAGAGGCATTTGGCTTAATAGCAAGGCTGGAGTGTTTCAGTGGAAGGGACAGTGTTTCGGGGCATCTTCTTGTCACCACCTCCCCCTCCAAAATCCCACAGTGTTAGGACCAGGGCATGCCAAAGAGAAGCCATACTGAATGACATTGCAGGGCCAGAAGAACACAATTCCTTCAGTGAGAGCTTTTTGCCTACCTGCCTGGACCTTGCCCCTGTAGAGATCGCTACATTTCATTTCCTCCTGCCCCCGATGAAATGCTTTTTCCCTTTTTCTAGAGTTGATTATGGCACTTGCCAACAGAGGAATTTAGGCTACTCCAGGGACTTAAATCTCTCCTCCCCAGAGCTGGGGCTATAGCCTGTGTAAGCTTGAACAAGTTAGAGCCAAGATGGTGACCAATAACTGCCTCCACCTCATTTGTCAAATGGGATCACACCACCTTCCAGGATTAGAACCCAAAGGTTAACAAGGCAAGGCCTCTGAATAGCACTGCTGGGCTATGGGACTGTATTTCAGTGAAGCTGCCCTCTGGGCACCCACGTCACTTGGAGGTATGTGACAATAGCGTCAATAACTCAGCTGAGGTGCTGGGTTGAGAAGCACCCAGGACAGGATCTGCCCCAGCTTCCTGCCAAGCCAACAGCAGGACTTCCCACAGTAAAGGAGCATTATGTTTCAAGAGCTTCAGGTCCCATGTCAGCATGTCACATACACAAGAGCAATCTTCATAGATTATGATGAGGATCAAGCACAGCATCATCCTATCATCTTTTTCAAAGCTCTGTGCAGACCAACTTTGCATGAATCAAGTCCACACTATTAGTCTATTGGTCTGTTTCCAGAGTTATATTCTTTCCTTAAATCAAGACAAAAAAAGGAGGCTTAGAAAAATCTCAGGCTTGCAAAAGTTTCCTCTTCACCATGAAATATTAATGTTAATATAGAACATGAATTATTGAGATTTTCTGATCTCTTTGAAGAATCTAGCCTTACTGAATGTTATAGGACTTATTTACATTATTTGGATAGTAAAGGAAATAACAAATGGTTTCACCTCTTAGCCCTCAATAGGCAGCCTTAAGAACACCGAAGTACAGTAATGGCTAGAATGGCAGTTTGCCCAAGTTAAGCCTTAATACTATAATAAAAAAAGGCTTTGGGGCTCTTCTTTAAGAAGAGTAATCAGTAAATGCAACTTTTCATTGCAAATACCCTGCTTGGCATTTCTTAACCTTTCTTGCACTTAGTTTTGCTAGTCCCACAACAGTGATCCACCCAGTCACTGATGCTCCAGGCACCCATGGTCCCCATTTCCTATCACTAGTCTCCAAAGCATATTTTTCTCCAAGAAAAGACCTAAAAACAAACATCAGATGAGCACTGCCCTGGGTTTGGCTGGCTACCAGAGCCTCTTCTGCAGACTTTCCCAAGCAGCACCGTGGACTGCACGGGACTTTGTGGCAGAAGTGCATCCCCCGGGCCAAGCCATCAGTCCCAAACCAATGGGATAGTGCTTCCGGCACAAGTGACTGCAAGGCTCTGGACTGACCGAGCACGTAGATCCTGTGACCAAGGAGACCTCAGAGGAATCACTGTTCGTCTGCAGCTTTGCAGACTTCATTGGTGCAGCTTTTCCACTTTAACTTATACCTTCCATTGTTAACGGAGGGTATAAAACAATACCTCCATTCCACCTGATTTAACAGCTGGTTTTTAGAAATAAGTAAAATGAAGAAATGATTATACATCCCTTTACGGGAAAAAAATATTCCCATGTTAATTATTCTTTGCTGGCATAGGAATAATATTCTGATATCTCAGCTAGAGCCAAAGGCAGCCTGGTGGGGGCCAGACAGGCTCTAACCAGAGATCCCCAAAACCAGCCTAGCACAGTGCTGAAGTGGGACAGCTCTCAATCAGGCTCACATTTCTCAGGATTCTTGCCTAACCCACTGGAAAACATCATTTTACAGCCACATTTGAGCACTGAAGTCACCTGTGTCCCAGTGACAGTGCAATGGAGAGAGGCAGGTGTTTAAGGCACAAGGCAAAGAGCCAGGGAAGCTGCTGAACAAACTGCTTGCCTGAACCCAGCTCCAACAAACACCAGGCATGGGTATTTAGGTGGAATTTCAGACAGCTGACTGGTCCTAAAAACAATTAAATCACTTCAGAAAAGATTGTTACAAATGCTCTAGGTATCTTCCTGAACAAGGAAAACCAGCAGGTAACATAATTGAATATTTAATTTCACTGTAACTTTGATCCTGTCTGCAAAACATTCACCCCTAATGTATCCTGTCTCATCTACAGAAAGTCCACCTGCAGCAAATTACCAGCAGTATGGACTTGGTCTAGCTAATGAATTGAAGAATTGCACATGGGATTTTACAATTGTGACAAGCAATAAAATATTCTTCCAGAACAAGTTATGCCTCACTTTTGATAGGTTCTCACTCTAGCTTAATACATACTTTTTCTACACTAAGGTATCATCAGCTCACACAACAGCCTAGTGCATCACCTATATATAAATGAAGGATTTCTGATTTCTCTCTCCAAATACAGTCATCCATTAGATTTGAGGATATCCATTTCAGACACAAAGTAGCTTTGTAGAGTAAGGAAATTAATTTTTAATATCAGAAGGAATCAGTACAGTCAGGCTGACCTCCAGCATCACATAGACTACAGCTCCTGCGCTGCCTTCTTAAAAGGGCTGCTGCTTCTGCACACCAGCTCCAGCTTAATCCCTAGCCTCATGCCAGCTGAACATGCTTTTTTCCCAAAAAACATTATGGATATTATTCATTTTACCTGCAAATCAACTCCTGTAGCAATCTAAGATTGGTTGTTTTTAACTAGTTATACTAGCATCATTAAATCACTTCTCATTTCCATTAATATAATTTAGGAAGGCTAAAATCCCTAATTTCTAACTAATGAAAAAGTCATAGTGGATTGGAACAGTTCACCTCCTGCGCTGGTGTTACATTAGTGTAACCACAGCTTTCAGTGGAATTAGCCTTGTTCACTCTGCAGGGAAACAAAAAGGTCAGCCCTGCAATTTTCTGCCTACTACTCTTACTGTAGGAGTTTAATCCACAAATACATATGCATGACCCAAGTTCAGGAGAGAGAATTACTCAGTGTGTCCAAACAGTATTGCAGCGCATCCAATAATGCTCCATGACTGCTAATCATTTTCACCAACAGAACAGGCTCATTTATGATAGAGAAGACTGCATATACTAGAAGTAGACAGTACCCATTAGTATAAAAACACAATAAGCCAGAATAAAATCAGTCCTATGACTGCATTAGAACAACTAACAAATCATAAGGGAAATTACGAGTTAGCTTGGCTAGACTCTAATGTGTTACTGATAATTACACATTTAATCAAATTAAGCATGGCATGCAGATCTGGTCCGTCTTTTCCCCCCACTTTTGATTGATCTTAGCCCTTGCTGTGTTACAGACTAAGGATCCTGCTCCTCTCAATGCTAGGCAGATCACAGACCTAATTTGGGTACCTGGGGATGTTTCTGGCCACTGGCCACCATCCAAGTGTCCTGCTAGGAAAACTTCCCCATTATCACAGCTGCTGTTGACAAGTTACTATCCTCCCAAACAAACCCATATCCAACCTACACACAAAGCATCAGTAGCAAAGTACACATTTCTGCCTTCCATATACCAGGTTCAGGGGAAAATTGAGCTAGAAAACCAAATCTCAAAATTTGGCTGGCGCGTGTGTGTGCGCACCCATTACCCACCCCTTTCCAAAGCACATCAGTTGAAAGATCAGGAGACCACAGTAGTGCAGCAAGCTGTACCCAGTCCTGGGGTTTGTCTCGGGCCATTAATACAAGGTGTGTTCAAAGCCTTGTCTCAGCTGGCTTATTCAGTCCTCTGCACTTCCAGGAATGATGTTCACATTCAATTTTCATTTCAAAGTTCCTGCTTCAGCAGGGTTAATGAGAAAGAAATCATACAGCAAATTAAGGCTTAATCATTGTGCAATTCCCTTAGATAAACGTTAATTGTCCCATCCTCAGTGCTTTGCAGTGTAATTAATTGTACCTCCGTACCAAAGGGAAAAACTATAGCACACTTCATTTCAAGGTCACAAAACATGTGAGAAAGAGGCAAGAACAGAAGCAAGATTTCCCGACTTGTCACCCCTGCTTACATTCCCCTGCTCCAACTACTAGGCAGCGTCCACTCTTCAAGTTTACACAAAACACAGAAAACCAAAGTCAATGCCAGCTACCAAATAAGAAGCAATGAGAGCAGAGGCTGGGAAAAACGCTTGCAACATTGATCATGTAAACAAGCTACAGTTTAAATCAGTGTGTTTGATACGCAATAAGTTTGACAAATAGACATTTGTACAAGTTATCTAGCTCCTTTTATGTATCCTTGTAATGACTACAGCAACTGTAGACTTAAAGATCCAAATGTCACCTCTGAGCTCAGCTGTAATTTAGTCTTCTTTGCCAAGTTATTTATCATCCTAACATCCCCACCAAAACAGAAGTAAATTCTACCAGACATATCATTAAAGTATTTAGTAATCAGAACAAGATAGTAACATAATATACTAAACCCAAAAATACCCCAAAAGGCTGGCTGCTGCTACCCCTTCACTGCCACTTAAGTGCCTTAATGAAATTTCATCTGGCTGCAAAGTGAAATATGAATGATTTATGCATAACAAATAGTCCATTTAATTAGCAGCTGAAATGTTTAATGGCTAATACTAATTTATGTTTTAACAACTGAGCCAAATCTCTCAGTTGAAAGCTCTGAGCCCAGGCATTTGTGCCTGGTATTCATTTCACTTGAAAGGCTCAAGCAAAGCTGAATTTCAAATGTGACTATGCAATCAGGAAGTCGAGCTGTGACCAAATCACAGACATTCAGGCTGAAGAGACCTCTAGAAATTGCTATAAGAAGGCCAACCCATGTCCATCCCAGCCTGGAATAAGTACTGTATGCTGCAGCCCCAATTACAACACAGTTTCAGAGAGGCAGCATTCATTCCTTACCCAAAGGCTGATTACCATACTCCATGAAGCATGAAGATCAAGAGATGGTGCAATTACCATCCCAGCTGTTACCAATGACTATGCCATTCCAGCCCAGCTCAGTGCCTCCTCAAAGAGGTCACCTACACATAACAGTAATTCTTCAAACGACTACCACAAACATGCTCCAAGGCAAGCAAATCAGTTACAAGCACTTGCAAGAAGATGCCTCATAGGGCATCATAAAAACTATTCTTTGCTTTCCAAAATTCTAGCGCCAGAGAATACAGCAGGGGAAAGGTCTGGCATCTGGAAAGACACTGGCTGTCAGCCTGAGGACCAAGTTACAAGCAAACTATTTTCTTTTTGGAATAAAGCCTGCCAAACCCCTCCAGTCTATAGACGGGATCAGCAGGGGAGAAGCATCCCCATTTTTGAGCTCTTACCAAACCAGATGCAGGAGGCACCGAGCAGTGCCTACCCCTGCTGCAGAGCTGGCCTCATGCAGACCTGCCAGCAGGACTTGCCTTGCGTCTCATCTTGTACAAATGTCACTTTTTAAACACACTGAGAACAGAAGGCCTTCCCTTCCTGTATTACCAACCCCCAAATTCTCTTTCTGTGCAGTCCTAGGTACAGGCCATAAAGACTAAAATTTCCATTCCCTATTGAAAAAAGCAAAGGGAAAAAGAACTGTATGGCAGCCAAGGAAAAGCTCATTTTACACTCCTCAGTAACTAACACACAGATTGCAAATCCCTGCATTCCCCAATTTCATTATTAAATATTTCCCCAGTAACAATAAAAATACCAGCTCTCCTCCACATGCACAAAAAGGACATTTTTTCTTAGTTGCTGCAGTTTATTCATTTTTCAGTTGTTTAAATATAAGCGAATCTGTAAGACTTCACACCTCTAACCACTCTGCATGTGCTTTTAGGTTACAGAGCAGTTTAAGGCAGTAAAATGTCAAAATAAACAAGATAAACAGGTGACTGTGATATGTTTCCCCAAGGGCAGAGAAGCATTAACAGCCCCTGGTGCATTTTCCATTTGCTCTGAAGTACCATGAAGAAAAATAAAAACTTTTATATAGTCAATGCTTTGTAACTTATGATTAGTATTGATTCCTTTTGGAAAACCCAGGGTGTGTGTATCTCTCTCTCTCTCTCTATGTTTCTACACAACAAGGAAAACAGCATGGATAGGCTCTGCCCTGAAATCCAAAGGGCTTCAGGGTGATGTCTCAGGGCTGGCTTGCAGGCAGGGGCCTGCTGACCAGGGCTACTACAGCCGAGTCCTCTCCACTGCTTAGAAGAAGGGCAAGCAGCAATAGAGAAGGGAGAGGTTAATTTCTGCTCTAGGATACAGCAAAGAGTCTCATGGGGAAGAAACACCCTTGAGGTTTACAGATAATGGCAGCAGGAGGGCACTGGCTGAAGCACAGCACAGAGAAGGCAGGAAGCTCTGCCAGACGTGGCCTTTCCCCTCTCCCACCATGGTCATTCTCACGGAGGCAAACCCAGACAAAGCCTCCCTGGTGAACCACCTCAGCCTTCCCACCACAGCCCCCAAAACATGGCACCTCACCTCCCTCAGCACCCCAACCCCAGGGCAGGATTGCCCCCTCCTACCTCAGTGAGGTTTCTCTCCATGGTCAGTCTCACCAGTCTCCATCGCAATCTATTGTGAATCCATGCTGGTACAACCTCAGCACACCAAACACTGCCACGGTGATCCAGGGTCCCCTCCACGACCCAGGCATGCCAGAGAGAGCATAGCAGCTATCCCACAGCCCCACACTTCCCTTCTTTCCACCCACACCGTGCCAGGGTAGGAGCAGCCTCTCCTCAGGGCAGCTGAAGTGGGTGGGGTTGAGTGCAGCACCACCCTGCCCAGGTGCAGCCATCAGCCCTGACCGGCCCAGCTGCACTGGGCCACCATCCCCACCACTCAGGACCCTTCCTTCGGGAGCATTTGACAAGGGCCAGTTGGTTTTATTTACAGCTAAATCTTCACCAGGGGAAAGCAGGGGAGTATTTTCTTCAGGATCTGGCTGTGAATCACTGGAAGATCCCCATTTCCTCCAGGAGCAGGCTCCCCAGCTGGTCCTGCCAAGCTGGCCTGCCCTCATACAGTCCTAAGAACAGACCAAAAATAAACAAAGATTTCCATGAGGAGCCCCTGAGGGGCTCCTGTGATGGTGGCCACCTTTTCTGAAGTGTTTTCTCTTGCTGGAGAAGCTCGGAGGAAATTCCTTGGCCCTGGCCATGCCAGGCTGGCACGGCAGGGTACCGGGGTGCTGCAAGGGCGGCTGGAAAGAAAAACAGCACAAAAATAGCAGAGTTGAAATTGGCTGACTGCTTTTAAGTATTTCAAAAGAATTAGTGAAATGCTGGTTAAAAAAAATCTTACTAAAGTTTTATATCAATTACCAACACATTTGTGCATCTAGCATGTCCAGAAGTACTCTCTGGTTTCCTGTAGGTTTCTTGAGCCTTATTTACAGTATTGCCTTATGTGCTAATTCTTCATCATCATGCACTGCACTCGGTTGTGCTTTATTATTTACAACATACATTTATTTAAATGGATTTTAAAGCAAAACATCCAATTATTAATCATCTGCTTCCTCTCAACAAGGCTGGGAGGGGCAGGCCGCAGACCTGAGGAGATCTCCCTGAGGAGCAGGGTGAGGTGAAGCCGGAGGTGCTGCCGGGGCATGCAGCCAGGTGGGCTCCAGGCCCCAGGGGTCATTTTTTATATTAATTTATATTATTTTTATATTAATGGCCTTATTAACTTCCTTGTCCTGGCCAGGCCCAGGTTGAGCAAGTACAGCCCCTCCATACACTCCTCTCTCATTTCAACCACAGATGCCATTTTCAATTTCTTTCCTACAAATTCCTCTGCTTTTTTATTTTTGATTTTTTTTAATTAATTGCAAAACAGCTGCCACTTTTCACCCAAGAGATGGTTGTATTTTGATGCCAGATTAATACCTCTATCCTACACACTTATCAAAACCACTGGAAACCCTACCTTGAGGCAAAGCAACCTGCTTACAGTTGAGGAAACATTACATTTTGCAGCCTACTTCCAGGGAAATACCAAAGGTTTGTTCACAGCAGAGCAGCACAATGCAGATGGAATTTACAATTACAATAGATTGTACAAATTACAAATTGTAAATAAATTTACAATTGCAATAAACCACAGTTTATTAAATGTGTTACCTATAAAATATTCTACACACAGAATAAATGATGTTTCAACTGGAAAGATTTATAATATGTTTTGATGGCTCAGCCTATTTAAGAGGTAGTCCAAGAAAGCAGTGACTGCACAGCCATTACCTCTAATCTCAAAGACATTAAAGTTTCCCTGGCCTCTTATAAGTTATTATTTGAGTTCAAAACCTTATCAGAACACCATGCTTGGGAGATCACATAGAAACATATTTCAATTAGTAGTTGAGACTAACCCTTTTTGCTTTGGAAACTGACCCCATACTGTAAATATTATCTTTGTTGTGCAGTGTATTACTTATAGCATCTGAATAATGGACATCATAAACAAGCATTACAAAATGAAAATTCAGTTAACAATATTATGGAACTTCCATTCACAAATGTAGTTCATGAGTAGTACACATTTTGTGGCTCTTACCACCAAGGAAAGAATTTGCATATCTCATCACAGAGTTCTTCTAAGAACCTATTCTGCATTTCTTATCTCAGGGCTTTTATGGTAAGAATTATTGCATTAGGCCCGGTAATTTACATTTTGCTGATAAAATTCTAAATACATATGCATCAGCTCTTTATTGACTGGTTTCATGTTATAAATTATAAGCTTGGGAGTAAATACATTAGGACAAATATTGATTTCTAGATAGTCGCTATGAGTGAGATCTTATCCTAGAGCTGAATTATGGCATCTCTTGTCTTTTATAGCTGTATTTTATCTCCCAGCTACTATACTTTGTAGCAGGTACATAAATACATAACACCACCTTACTTCTGGCAGTTCAATTCATTCATGGTGGAAATAGCAGTTACGAGTCGGTGCAAGGGTGCTCTAGGATCACTACATGTACAGAAATTTTGTGACCTGCAACTATCATAAAATCTGTTTTCAGCATGTTGCATCACTGAGCATTGCAGGCTGCACAGGGGAAGCAGCAGATGAATTGCCGTGCCTCTTGGAAAAGATCAGCAAAAGAAGTAATAGTACTGCCCAGGGATGTCATGGAAGAAACATGTTGTGTTCAATCAACAAGCTTGCTCCACAGCTGTTCAGCAATTCTTTGTTTTAACAGCAATCTCAGCTGTTACTACGTAGTGCTGCAGCTGCACCTCATCTCGTCTCCGTGCTGGCTTGTGGACTGTTCAAGCAATCGTCCGGTAAATTCCAGTTACAGCACCAGCTTTGGTATCCCTGTTACTACGGATTCTTTTATTATTAGAAGAAAAGCTTGGTGCTATTCTGTGGAGCTCAGTGGAGTCATTTCACGATGAAACTTGCTTCTCAGCGGAGCTGCACAAGTATACGAGTTAGCAGACTTTAAACTGCCCAACTTATTTTCACCAGAAGTTTGGCCTGTATCGAAATACACTCATAGCACTATTGAATAAGCAAAACTGGAAATTAAGTAACAAGTACACAATGTATATATCTGAACAGTGGTCACTGACACTCGTGATGTCACACTGACATTTAGAGTAAAGTAAATATTGTCCATAAGTATCCACTGGGTGATTACGTAGGGTGTCCGCTTAGGACAAAGCACCGTCTGTGTAATAAATCAATCAGATCTCCAGCTGCAGCTGTGGCTGGATCGCCCTCCGTACTCCCTCAACCCCACGGTGGAAGTGGCACCGAGACCCCCGACAAAACGCCTCCAGCCAAGCTGGCACGGAAGTATAATTGCTGCGACCTACGGACAGGACCTATCAGGTGAAGAACTGCACGCGTGCAGCAAAATCCACAATCAAAACGTGCTTCCTTCCATCAGGAACTTACCTTTATGTCTTTTCCCCAAGTCCAACCTGGTCCACGATAAAGTAGGAATTAAAGCCTTGCAGGACAATTTCAAAAGGAGCTTTGCACATTTCAGGCACGTTTCTGTGTTTATTTTGAAGTTTGTTTTTTTTTTTTGCATAAGCCCATGTTTCAAAATTGTGAGCCTGAGGCATGCAATGAAGGAGACATTGTATCCTGCATCTGCTAGAGCAAGATAACCACCTACCAATGAGATGAGGCAAACCATAGTTTTCTTGCGAAACATATTTATCCTCTGCTGCAATGAAACACCACTTTTCCTTCACAGGCAGCGAGGACAACAACTATTTCTATGTTTATTTATTCTTACACTTTCCAACCAGCGCAATCCATCTCTAGCTTTTGCAACTGACCGCCGAGAGCCCAGCAGCCTCTGCGCAGTACTGCCAGCAGGACGGGAGCAGTCAGTGCGCCTCAAATGAACACTGAGCAAATGAGCATGCCTAAAATATGGAAGAAATTTTAATGAAACGAAAGTCTGTATTTCTCTATAGACAGCTCAGTAGAAGTTAATTGCTATGCCAGATTTCTTTCAAGAACAGAGATCTGCTTCCCCTGATAAGTAATTTACTAATTTAGGATATGCTTTTCTTAAATAAAGCCAATTTTCTCTTAAGACCTTACTGATGATTTAATAACTCTAGCCTAATTGCCCTTTCAGAAGTATTTCTAATATTTATTTTCAGAGCATAACACAAATTGATCATAAGCCCAAATTTGAAATACTAGCTGAGAAGAAGCACATTTGATGCCGTCTGATTTTTAAAATAAAAAGGCAGCCGCAGCAAGTATTTTTGCAGAGCCTTTCCTGGGAGTGGGCAAGAAACGGCTTGTAAAAAGGTGCAGGCTGCAACCCACGATCTCATAGCTAAAGAACACAGAAACAGTAAAGGCTAAGTGCCTTGGAAGGACACACAGAGATGAGACCAAAGGCAGCATGGAGAGAGCTTCCTTCCTGATGAGGATGACCGCCGTGCATCAGGCTGCTGGCTTACAGGTGGGTGGAAGAAAAACCTATGCATCTGACGTACGCCTGAACTCAATCTCTATTTTAACCAATTATATTTGTCAATTCAAACTGCTTTCTGGTAGTCAACAAAACCCACGCTGTTCCAAATATTTATTAAAAAAATAACTGCAAAGGGAAAAAAATCAATAAGCAGTCCAATGGGAGATTTATTACAGTTATAACAGGTAAAAGGAATGAATCTACTTTATGAACAAAAAATAACAGTAGGAAGTATACTGAAGATTTCTTAATCAAATGATAAAGTGGAAACAGCATGTGCAATATATATTTATATATAAATATACCAGTTACATTCCTCTTATATAGATTAAACAGCATTCATTAGCAACATCCCAAAGTATTTTTTCATGGCAAGAGATTCATCTTACTTCATGGCAATACTGTCTCTCCATAAGTTCATGTCCACTACAACAATTTTAAGGTTTGGGGCTAGACCCAGTATTCAGGACAGGTCAAATCCATAGCAAGTGATGTAAAACTTCTTTACAGGAGAGTTCAATGCTATTTCTCAGACTTAAGGCTGGGTATACAACAGATGGAATTGGCAGAGCGCAGTTTAAGCTGTGGGATCTCCTTGAAAGCTCAAATTTGGATTAAAGCTAGATTCTCACAGGGAAACTCTGACTCTGCTCAGGATTCACAGTATAAGACACACCTCCCTTTTTCTGTAAACAAATGTTAACAAAATAAACTCTCTGTACCCTGTTAACCATTTCTTAACATAAAAATAAGGAGCTGCTTGGGTAGTCAAAATAATTCAGTATAAAAATCTATTCTATCCTATCCTAAGTACTGTCTCTGTATCAAAGTGCTAGCAAATGGCACAGTGTTTACAGTTTGAAGCCACATTCCCTGCTCTTAATGTTTCGTATTGCGACTCTCAGCCCCAGCAGGACTTCGCTCAGGAACCCAGCCGTGACGGCTGAATTGTCCCGCTGGGACTCCTAAAACGCTTCCGCGCGGGTTGTGCCAGGGCAAGCTCTCAGTGCCATCAGACGGCACCCGTCCCCAGCCTGCGGGGTGACAGCAGGGACCCACCTCGCAGCAGCAGACGCTCTGCCTGTCCCCTGCAAAGACCCGGGCAGGGCCCAGGCTCAGACCCTACGCAGAAGAGAAGCAGGTGCCCTGTCACTTTGCATAGTTCGGTTCAGCAGTGACTCTGCGAGTCTCTGCGAGATGCTTATGGTGTTCCTCTCGCTCCTTTTCCTACCAGGCACCAGCAGAGGCTCCCACCGCTTGCCTGTTCGGGACCTCTTTGGCTTACTCAGTTTGGTTCAAATGCTCGCTGGCTGTTACTTTGGAGCCAGAATAAGAAATAGTGCAAATCCAAGCTTAAAGAAAGAAAAAAAAAATACCACATTGCCTGCATTAAACATTCAGTTAGAAAGACAAGGATCCACAGGATGAAACCCCAGTTCTGGGGGATTATGAGACATTTGGCAAACTTGTAAAGGATCCTTCAAGATTGTCTCAAAGGAGTGTATTTGGCCTGGGTTGGTGCTGAACAGATAGAATTACTTGCTAATGTGATTCTGACTAACACTGTTGTGGCTAACTGCAAACTAGTTTGAGGACTGGTGACAGCACACGGGACGACTCCCTGGGCGATGGGAGAAGCACTCACTGCAGCTACAGATGCCTCCATGCTTTTCTTATCCAAGTTTGACTCGAAACAACTTTGTTTGCACAGAATGGTGTGAATTCATCCAGACAGGTTTTGCTGGAAGGCAGACCGACCACATTATTTCTGAGGGTCAATATACCTTTATTTGGCCATGCTCAGGCAGATTAAGAGGCCAAAACAGAACTCAGCTTGATTCCTATTATGGGATGCTGGCTGCAGTGCATTTTAAAACAATAATCATCCAAATTTGTAGAGATGTTCAAGTCTGAAAACGTCACAAAGTGCCAGGGCACCCTGTAAACGCAGAGACCCACTTGCATTGCAGCAACCTTCACCATGGGGCAGCGTGCATGCTGCGCTCCTCACTGAAGCAATGCGCCCTGCAGTGTTTCTTGGTCTAATCCATAAAGGGGCTTAATTTCTTTCAACTTCTCTTCCCCCAAAATATTCAGCAGGAGGGATGTTCAGCAACAAGATGCTTTCAACAAGCAGTGCACAAATGGCTTGTTAACTTTGCTAAGGATTAGGCACTTAGCCTGCCTAGGGCTTTTTGTAAATCCTACCTGCTTTCATCTCTAGGCACGTGCATGCTACTACAGTCTGGTTGTCAGTGGTTCAAGGCTCGGCGCCGTGCACCAGTCCTGCTTTGAGCACAATCAGTAACTTAAGTCAGTGGGAGAAGGCTGCACTCTTCGCTCAGGAGCAGGGCTGACTGCTGTCCTCGTTACACCCATGGGGCTCAGACCTGCTTCCCCCCCTCGCACTGCTCCCGCTGTGCCCCCCGGTACACCGGCACCAAGCCAGGTTTGCTAGCTTGAAGACACAGCTGCACCAGGGGAGTTTTATCTGTTGATTTAATGGGACTGCTTCAAAGCAGGAGCCACTCAGTTAAAACCATAAGGAGATGAATTCACAGTGAAGCTAAGGAAAAATAAAGTCATATTTACAGACAGCAACCAGCCCCCCTACATGCACTCCATTAAAGAAACAGCCTTATCTCTGCCCACGTGCTTGTTTCTAATGTGATACTGGCCTTCCCAGCACTTGAGGACATTGTTTCCAATGACAAAGATAACAGCGTTCAGGTTTTAACCGAGAACTGATGCGTGAATACGCTTACGTAGTTTTCCTCTCCAAGCTCCCATGAATTAATCACTGCTTTGCACGTGAACAAAATGGAATAAAATTCTCCCCTTTTTTTCCCCATCAAATTCATGTTATGTGGTGGGCAAAGGGAGAGATGTTTGGAACAAACACTTTGTTCCCCTTCTGCTTTCACGTGCAAGTATAAATATCACTGGAACTTAGTTTTCCTCTTTTATTAAAAGCCTGCATCTGCGTTAAACAGATAGGACTCTGCTATGTTCATCTTTTTTATGATGTTCATGCAGAAGGGCCTTCTGACAGACATTTGGAATGAATGCTGGCCATGGCAGGATACTGCCTAAATTAGAATCAGGCTCCAAGTATCTTCCTGCAATTAGATTATGTCATGTGCTATACTCTTATTCATGGCCTGGAAGGAGAGTGCAAGGGTACTTAATATCTGTAGAGATTCAATTAAAATGAGCACATCAGACACTCACTAGGTCTGGCTTCTGTTTGCCTCTCATCTAGCCCAGGCTAGCTGCTAAGCTGTAATAGGAAAAAGAAAAAAAAAAGGAAAACAAACACACACAGTGGAAGTTGTAGTGCTCATATGTATGCCTGCTGGCTAATACTGTTACTATCCTAACTGAAAAGGTACAAAGTCATGCAGTTTACACTTTGATTACTATAATTTGGGTTATGTTAATGCTAAAGAACAGAATTCAGAGGGAGGGGAGGAAGGTTGGTTTGTAATACATGGCAATTTTGCAGGTTGCATTTCAAATATAACTGCATTTTTCCATGCACTCTGAATGCTTCCCTTTTCGAGGGTATTGGCATGCTTGTTGCAAAAGCAACCAAAGCAATTAATTAGGCACGCAGTGAAAGATGGCATAGGAAAAAAAAAGGTAAAGGTCAGTTGTTTCCATTCTGAAAATCCTTACTCAAAGCCACGATGTCACGGTGATAAACTGAGCATGTAAGGTAGCAGACTCCTTCCTTGCATGAGAAGGGGGTGGCTGTTTGGGGTCCAGCAACATCAGCTGTGAAATGCACAGGTAGAAAGGCTCCTATATATTACATATACAAGTGTAACCCAGAATAAATAGTGCTGCCATTCTGACTCATAAGTGTATTTCAGCTTGGTTGTTGTTGTTTGTTACGGCTGGAGACGGCTTGCTTTTCAGCCCTTCTGTCCCACCCTTGGACACATCGATGAAGAGCAGCCTGGGAGTCCGGAGTGTCAGCAGTATCCTTTTGTATTCCTTTCGAAAATTCTGGTTAAGCAGCCCATAGATCACGGCATTGAGGCAGCTGTTAAAATAGGCCATAAAATAGCTCAGGACAAAAAGCCACTCTGGAATGTGTGGCTGCACTTTGGAAGGATTAATTGAAACAGCAAGGCCAATAAAGTTTAATGGTCCCCAGCACACAGCAAAAAGGACAAAAACCACAAACATAGTCAAGAAATTCCGGATGTCAGCTGCTCTGAGCTTCTGCTTGCAGTCTTGTCTCACCCGGTGTTTGACTTGAATCACCAAAATCCAGATCCGTAGGTAACAAAACGTCACAATGGTCAGCGGGACGATGAAGTGGACCACCACCACTGTGATGGTGTACGACGTACTCACCGTCTGGGCAAAGGTGCAGGAGTAAATCCGGGGGTCATATTGCAAGGAGCCAACAAAGAAGTTTGGCACGATGGCCACCACCGTGAGCGTCCAGGTCAGACAGATATAGCAGCAGGTGTTCTTCAGGTTGAAGAGCTTATCATACCGAAGGCTGTGGCAGATGTAGCAGTAGCGGTTGATTGCGATCGCAGTGATGTTGAAAATGGACCCGATGACACTTAGGCCCATCAGGAACCCACTTATCTGGCAGTGAACGTTTCCCATGGTCCATCCGTTATGGAAAATGGCACTCAAGATCAGAGGGTACGGATACACTGCGACTACAAGGTCTGCAACAGACAAGCTGACGACAAAGATATTGCCTGCAAAAAAGGAGGAGAGACGGTGAGAGGTTAGCGTAGGTCTGGATAGACAACCTCCAATTCAGAACTCCTCTTCAGGCCTAACTCTGCTTGCGAGCTTCACTCTACCCTCCACTTGGATTTTGAAAACGTAGAAAATAAGACTTTGCTGTACTAGTGACAGCAATAGAGAGTAACTGGGCATTATTAACCTCTGTATTCCTTCTTAAAAAAAATTCTAAGCTGGAAGCGTTACCCTTAGCTCAGCTGTTACTTCCTCCTGTCTTTGAACTGACTTCCTCAATACACAAATAAAATCCTAAATTAAAATTTGTGGATTAATAATTTTCCTTAAGAAAGCAAGCATGAGGTCTTTAGAGAACTGGCCTAACTACAGGACCGCCATAATGCTGAAAGGAATATCTGTCAAAATTCAGCTTGCTGATGATTAGACAAATTACCATTACAAGAGGATCCCAGGAATGCAGTTAGAGGGCAGCACAGTAGGAAAAGTCATTTTTCCTAACACCACTACCTGCAGGTAAGTCTGCAGTAGCAGGAAGGAGAATATTACCAGAGCACCAGTAGAGGATGTTTAACACATTTCAGGTGTTAACACCTATGCCCCTATGGGTAACAGGAAACACCCCAGCCCGCTGATCACACCTGTACCTTCTCTGCAAACCTTCATAGCCTGCTGTCTACCAGATTATCTCAAAAAAACAAAAAACAAACCAAAAAAAAGTGTCTTTTTCTGTAGTATCCGTGAAGAGGCTCTCTGAGATCTCAGTTCAGCTAGGTCACTGGCTTTGGTATTTGGAAAATATATCCAAGGGCTGTCAGAAATCACAGCTGCATTGCCATTGCAGTTTGCTTATCGCTACGTTTGTTCCCAACAAAAACTATCAGCAGCAGTCAACAGCTCCCATCAGGCAGCAGGGTCCACTTCACGCTGACTGGAAAACAGTCCAGACTTGAGAGCAGCCCACAGTGGCACAGAGCTGAGACAGCTGCCACGAGGCATCATTTTAAAACAAATATTAGCAGAGGACATGCGAAGGGCTGAAATCTCAGCAGGGAGAGATTTCACATACTCAGGCTTACCACAGCACACCACTTCTGTGCTGCTCTGCCTGAGTGCTGCTTTTTTGCTGATTTCATACCTTACTTAGAGCTTTTTAAAATGTAGTCACTGAACCTGGTCCCCACATAATTAACTCTGTTTACGCCCTCTGTCGAGGGCAGAGCCGCTTGTGCTCAGCTTAGCACTCACACAGGCATGCTGGAGAGGGAACACTACTCTGCAGCAAAACTGGTATTCCTTCAATCACAAAAACATCACCTCAACAAAAGGCAAAATGTGTCCCGAGCACCAGAATCTCCTCTTGGGAAGTTTTTCCAAAACACTTTTCAAGACAACAAAACAGAGAGAGAGAGAGAGAGAGAGGTAGCTGCAGCCCAATTCAGGAGACTTGCACAGGATGCTGGAGACGGCCCTCACCGCCGGGAGCACAGCCTGCCCTCCTCGTGGGACCTGTCCCCCTTGGACACACGCTTACACACCCGGCCAGCAAGCCTCTGCATGTGCTGGGGAGGAAAGGCAGCCACGTTCAACACCCAGCTTCGAGCCAGGACAAGGCTGGATATCCCCTACTGAAGACAGCACATCTATGGATTTAACCCAAAGCTTAGAAAAATCATAGGGAAAATTATTAGCCTCACATTGCTGCCAGCAAGCGGGAGAAATCAGCAGCCTCTGTAAGTCCTTCCTCACTAACTTGGATAGTTGGGAGGATGTAAAAATACAGGGAAAAAAATCAGGTCAGAAGGCTTAACACCTTTTCACGGCAACAAACTCACCTTTCCTTTTATTTGGCAATGTGATCAACTTCATATTTCTCTCCTGGTGGGTGAACGTGGAGGTCAAAGCCATACAGCAGCCACTTGCCACTGGCTGCTTATTATTAAAATAAGAGTAAACTTCAGTTAAACACCAAATGTGAAGCCATCGAACATGTGGCTGTTATGGAAGGTAAGCAACATTCTCCTGCCAATCATCTTTTATATGTCACTGCTGAAGTTTTTAAATTTTTCCACTATAAAACACAGGAGCCCTGCCTGCAAGTAATACCAGCAGGACACTATCTCAACTCAAAATGATGTGCTTCTGTGACACTATTTTCAGATGTATCTTTTCCTCTTTGCGAGCATGCAACTATAATTCCTCATTAACTTTCACACTTTCCGTCATGTTTTTAATTTCTACATGGTATGAATTGGTTTGTGCATCCCTGCGCTCCGTCCCTGCTACAGAGTCATGTGTGAAGTGGTGGGGAAAGGCAAGTCTGCCCCAAGCATAATGGCAACACAGACCTGACCACCTTTTCAGAGGAACTCCTAACCTTTTCACGTGCCACAGGTCCAACACGGGTCTATAGACTATAGAGGTATGATACACTGTTCACAGTGTAATCCACAAATTATTTGAAACACAAAACAACCTGAAGCCTGGCAGCAGAGCAGGTTATAAGCATGTGCAGGTAATACAGAAGGAGACTTATCCCAGAGCACCTTCTACCCTAGTACTTTGCTTTGTGAGCTCCCCTCCTTGCTCCCATGCTTCTATACCCATGTTTCTGCCCACTCCAGCAGCCTGCTCCTGTATTCCAGCAGTTTCCCGGCACTGCCGGGAACCCATTCTGCCTGGATTATCTGACAACACAGGTTATCTGAGGACTTACTGTCAACTCCTGGCACTAGATTTCATACAGGTGGAAATCCTGCAAAGAGCTCTGCAAACCAACAAGCCACGTACATAAAGGTCTCCGATGGCAGGCTGCCCAAACACCACCTGACTTCCATACAGATGCACATCAGCCTCTTCCCAGCAGCCAGATCAGATCCTGGCTGGCTGGCTGTCCGGCTGCAGCCAGAATAACTGACAGGTGGAGAGCAGCAGGTGTAAGAGTGTATATTGGGAAAACATGCTAGGATACACAAAATGTGTTTACTGGGGTGACCAGTATGTGGTGACACTTCACTGTTTGTGGCTGGCAATTAGAAGCACCTTAACCTTCATGTTTCTCTTCCCAGGTTTTATGAAAAACTGGACAGACTCATGTCCAGAAGGAGATAAACTGGAATTAAGACTCAAATCATCATCAGAAGGATGTATATATAAGGCTCAGTAAACAATTAACAGGCCATGACTACAAAGCAAGCCTCTGACGACCACTTACCATAACCTAATGCTCTCCATTTAACCTTTGAAAGCTTATGCTCACTGCAAAACAGAAATAAAATGCACTGTTTGCCCCAAGCAAAATAGATAAAAATCTTAAAAGCTTTATTCAACATGCAACAAGACTCTTTATTAGCTTTGACAGCCTCCCTTCCGTGTTTGTTTTTACCTGCCACTCATGCATCTGCTTGTACTTCACTGACCTCCACTCTGCAGGCACGAAGCGCACGCTTGGTTCTGCAAACTAAGTGGCAGTTCACAGAAAACACTTCCAGAACAATGTTGTTCTTTTTATAATACAAAGACAGCACTGAGTGTTTGCAGCCATGTTATCATATACTGCTCTTTTGGACTGATAATAACGCCGTGGTGCTCGGGGTTCCCGATCCTGCAGCCCTCACTCTGACAAGCATTTCCAGCATCACCAGCTCCAAAGGATCACCCCAGGGAATAAAGTAACTGCACGGTCAAAGAGCATTGGGGTTGAGCCTTCTGCAGGGCTCTACACTCAGTATTGCTGCTCCACGCCAGCTCTTGGCTCCTGGGGCACTTGCCCTGAGAACATCACACATGTGGTAACAAAACGGCAAATAAAGTCCGGCCTGACATTTTGACAACAGAAAGTGTTTGACAGGGGAGCACAAGCAAAAATCAGAGAAACTCTCCCTGAGGTCCAGGCAACAGGAAAAAAAAATAATCTGTTGTTTAATTCATTAATCCACAAATTCTAATTGATGATTTTATTCGTGTATTTAGGAAGCCTGTTCAAAGACAGGAGCAAACAAGAGAAAGAAAAAAGCATTCAATCAATTATCCAATACCATTGCTCCACGAGGATTCAGAGGGGGCAAAGCGTGGTGTCCTGCAGTCGAACAGACAGCACGGTTGGGCTGCCAGCGGCTCTCAAATTCTAATTGTGCTGCATAAAATGATGCTGATGGTAATAAACAGCCAGGAGAGGAGGTATCTCCAGCTCACAGCATTCTTAGAATGTAAGGTTAGAGAAGGTGGAAATATCCAATGTAAGGACACAGTGAAGGTCCTAGAGACAAAAGCACAGAACTCCAGGATAATTTAACTTTTTCCTGGCAAAAGTCCTTTGAGCTCTCTCAGCACGCTCGTGATGCCAGAGAGCAGCAGCGTGCTCTGTATGAAGCATCACCAGTTTTGCTGGTTTCGTTCCCAACAGAAAAGCTGTGGGTGCTCAGCACTCCTCTGCCTTGCACCAGGACCGCATCCGTGCAGGAGCAGGGCCAAGGAGTTTCGGCATCCCTTTGGCATCGTGACTGCAAGCCTCGTTAGCCGTCTCCTCAGCGCATCACCACAGCCGCACGAAAGCTGCCTTTCCCTCCGGATCCACGAGAAAGGCTTGCTCCCAGGAGGAGGAGAAAACCCTCGCACTGCTTACTGAGGTAGAAAGGACCAGCTCCGAGGCACTTCCATCACACTCGTTTTGTTATGCTCCGTGTATTATTTTGTCCACCGGTTAGAGAAAGGAATTACTTACACGGCGAGGCGGAGGACTGGATTTTAGACGTACTTTTAGGTCACGACCTTTAACTGTATTGCTGTCAAAAACCTATCTGAGCCATGCCTTCAGCTGCTCTAATTGAGTGCAGCGAAGGGCAATCATTTGCAATGTTTACACTCCAGAGACTCACAACTTTCATTTGGCTACGGCCAGCCAGCTTCAAAGCTGTATCCGAGCTCATGAGTCTGTGGAAATGGGCTGGAAATACGAGACCGGCCCTGCTCACATCATTTCCTATCTTCCCTTATATCGCTTACCATTACATTGGAAACAATGTAAACACAGGCACTTTTCCCTTTCCCTTGGTGTGTTGCAGATGGAAGGTGGACATTGAGTCTCGAGTGAATAAAATGAGTTGAATTCCCTGAATTTTTCCTGAAAAGATTATTTGAAGATATTATAAAGAAAGAGGAAACTATGTAAAAGTTGACATTTTACCTAGCTCCAACAGTTTTCAACTTTTAAAAAAAATATCATTTTCTGTTCATTTATATGCCTTTTAATGACTTCTTCCAGCGTTTTCTTGGAATTTACATGCCTTTTGCATGAGGGAAAATCCCAGTGCTGCTATTCCTCTGGATTTCTAAATTCAACTTGTTACTGTGATGTTTTGCCTGGATGCAACTACGACAATTGGATCTGCTACTAATGGAGGGGGAATACGTGATATCTTAATATATAAGATATAGAATAAATAGAATATAGAAAAAGTGATAAAAATCACTCCTTCTGGTTATCAGCTTGGAAACCTGGTTCCTCCCTGTATCACTTCCAAATGCTTAGGGCGAAGACAAACTTGCCAACGCCACCTGCACCTCGCAGCCTTCGCAGCGCACGGCAGCGAGGCCGATGGAGGGAGGTGTGGGAGGCAGGAGGCCCTCGCAGCCACCATCTGGGTTACGCCACGAAAGAGCAAGCCTCAGCATCCATCAGCGTCAGCTGAGCCCACACAGCACCGGCTGCAGCATCTCAACCTGCAGGGACAGCACGACCGGCAGCTCGCCGGCCTCTGCGGCAGCCTCTTGCGGGGTCAGCAGGTTTTGGGGAAGAATCTACACAAAACCTCTTGTAGCCATAGGGTAGTGAGCCCGGGTGCCCAGACTCCCACTGGACACCCTGGCTGCCAGTGCCACTCCCTGCGTTGCAGCTGTTTACCTTCTGTTTCTGACCGAAATCACGGCTGAGTGGTACTGCGAGACTTTAGGCAGCCCATTCCCATGCAGGCTGATGCCCTAACACACTGGAACACATGAGCACAGATGAGCTCTACCAGCCCACTTTAACCCCAAGCCTACTATTTATTTATTATTTTGCAAAGTGCACTGAAACAGGACAGGCCCTGTATAAATGTGAATTATTGCCAGCATCCATGGAACTGACAAACCAGCATCCATCCTCTCCTGGTCCCGGCAGCTGTACCACCACTGTTTGACATCTGCCACTATTCTGAAATAAAATCTGTGAACCCAGATGCAATAAACTTAATAATGCCCTTTTGCCGTTGGTGCTGGTCAAAGTTTGTTTCTGGCCTGAAAAGCAGCTGTATGTGCAAGCAGCCAATTCCTCCTCATCGAGTATGCAGAGCATATAAAGTCAGACCTGAGCTCACAGCTGACTTTAGTGAAAAAATCACGTCTGACTGCTGTGGTGAGCCCAGCCGAACCACCACAGCTGAGCCCAGGAGCTGGCCCATGCTCCACCAGCAGTTTTTGGGTAAAGCCCAGTGAGAGCACCAGTCACTGCGCCCAAGGGCCCCCACTGCCAGAGCAGAGGTTGCCCAGCCACAGCTGCCCGCTGGCGGTGGCTCCCAGCCCCGCAGTACCGGGGATGAGCCCCTCTGCAGCCCCGGATGTTTCTGGTGTGGGGGGCGGGTGGTGATGGGAGGTGATTTTTTTTTCCTTGCAACTCTTTTGAATTGCATATGGAAATGATCAAGCTCTTAAAAAAAAAAAAACAAAAAAACAACAAAAAAAAACACAAATATGTTTCCATCAGTGAAGGACATTAGCCATTAACACATTCTGGACCAAATCTTGTCTTGTTCAAGTCTGTTACAGGCAACACATTTTCAGACTGTGGCTGGTCTGCTAGTTAAGCCTTAGGATGGACTGAAGTTGGGTGAGGTGAGGACTGTCCAAGGCAAAGAGACGGAGACTCAAAGAAACCAGCTTTCCTGCAAAAGGCCCGTTCATAAGATTCATTTGTGCACACACACTGGTTCACTTTTGGGCTGCATTAGATGCTGTAATACCAAATTCAGATGCCCTTTTCAAGATGCACCCTAATACCATTTTAAAGGTGCAGACCTGAAACAAGGCAGTATTGTACAATACTTCAGGAGAGAGCAAGTTGAACTTAGACAGCAGAGAAAAAGCTCAGTCTGAACACAGATCAGCACAGCACAAAACACTGCCCCGAGTTCAACCTCACTTTCTAGCGGAGGCTCAGGACAGACCTCTAACACATACCAATCCTGGCAGCATTACGCCTCTAGCGCTCTGTCCAACAAGAACAAGAGATTAACATCAAAATAAGTCAGTTGCCATATAAAGATAGAGGCTGTTTTTAGACAAAAATGTAATCAACTTATGAAATAACAACGCCTAAATCAATAATTAGAGGAATAATAATAGAAGAACTTGACATAACAGCAAAAGAGTTATGCTGGGTACACATGCTAAGACAGAGTGTCTGTGCTCCAAGCATCCGTCCTCAGCTCAGGGATGCTGAGATGGGCTTGTGTGTCTACAGAAAGCTTATCTGCTTTTCCCACTCTCCATCTAAGGAAAGCTGTTTCCTTTCCCAGCAAGGAAAAAAGTTGAGCTACCTGAATTACTGTTCATCCAGCCTTCACGGTCTGCTAGGAAGAAGAGTAATATTCCCTGCATTACAGACGGAGAAAAAAGAGACCCATAATGTGTTGGCTTGGCCACGGCTATGTGAACTGTGAGAGAAGCAGTGCATGTAAATAGGAGACCAGAAAGTGAAGGAAAATCTATCCTGGACCTTCTGGTTCATTCACAACTATCTACTAATCCCATCAGAGACAGAGAGTTACTTTCACCTGGGAACACTTTAGGGACTCTGATACAATTGTTCTGGCAAAAATCCAGTGCAAACAATTCAAGTTTATTCAATAACAATAATAATAATAATACTGGAAAAAATTACCTCAAATAAAAAAACAAAGCAAGCCCTAAAGGACCTTTTTAATTTTCCCAGAAATGAGTCCAAAAAGCAATGTTTCCCAGAACATCAGCAAAATCTTTGCTTCAGATATTCCACGGGACTCATGTCAAGTCTGGGTACAGGATGGGCAACAAAGAACTATTGATGAAACTCTCGCGAATGGGAGTCCCAAGTGAATTGTATGAAGACATCTGCTTCTGTTTCTTTCCTAATGATTTGTGACATTTAATCATCTTTGAGGTGCAATGTATGGGAATATTAAAAGAGAAAAGCAGTTTTTGCAGTAAGGTCCACACTAAACATGTTCCGACATAAGCCCATGGTTTAAATGGGTGTGCTCTAGCACTGATCTCAGTAGGAAGTTTGATGGTGGCTAGCATCCAATTGGATGAAGGCAGATAAGACTTTATGGGACTGTAACACCTCAAGTACTGGAAGAACCTCTTGAAGTAAGTAGCCATAAATGTAGGCAGAGAGATATGCATGGTAAATGGGAGATATTGCACCCATGGAGCACAACCGAGCAGACACCTCTGCTACCAACAGCTTCCAGCACAAGAGCACCACTGGATTCTGCTCTTAAACAAACGACATTTTGCCCTCAGTGAAGAGGAAAAAAAAAAAGAATAAAAGATGCTGGAATAAATAGCCATCCATACAAACCAGAGAAACTCTGAGGTTGCCTAGTCCTGAAATACCCCACGTCCTACTTTCTTGTCCAAAATGATGGGGGCAGACCTACTTTAGAGTTGCATAATCACCATCGAGTGATGGGGCTTTTAAGTGTCTCCTTAAACTTTGCTGCCCTTTGCCTTTTTATCTCTATTGAAGTTTTCTCAGCAAGAAATAAATCACAGGGATTTCTTCTCTCTGAAACTACTTAACATCCATACCAGGATACTTCAAAGTGGTAGCGTGCTACTTTAGCTTTATGACCACCATCACAGGCCCGGGAGGCTTAGAGAGAGGGCTACACGCAGCCCTTCAAATGCTGGCCCCATGTGGACCGTTCAAGCCACCCAGTGGCTGCTCAGGGAGACTCTACTTCCCCTGCAGCACTCGTAGGGCCGGGGTATGGTGAAGAAACCCACCCGAGACACAGCCAGAAGCCACCCCAGGAGGTCGGGTGACCATCCCTGCAGGCACAGCCTCTCCTAAAAATTACCGGCAAGAGGGAGTGTTGCTAGATGAAGGACATCGCCCTTACTCAGATCCAAGCAGCTTCCCACCCTGCTTGCTGCAAACAGAGGTTTTAAACACGGGCTGGTTGAGCAAGCTCAGAACCAAAGGAACAGCTCAGCAGCACCTCCGGGCAGCATGCAAACTCCCCCAGGCAGGGCAAAGCAGAGCAAGTGATGGCTTTTCCCACTGCCTTCTGCTACTAGAGTGTTGCAATTTCTATCAGCTTTAGAGGACACCCTTTCATATGCCATTTCATTTCCTCTCCAAAAGCAAGAGAAATGGTCAAGATTCCTCTTTTTTTTGAAGAAAAACCTCACTATGCCATTTCTGAAAAGCCCTCTTCTCCACTCCTCAGCTTTCCTTATCTAACAACAGCATTTTTAAAGAGCTGTCATTTGTCAAGCATAAGATACGACTTCCTGCCTCCCAGTCTCTTCAGAACCGTTTGTAACCCTCCATTTCCTCTGCTTAGCAGTATTCACTGATATTTTTCCTTTCATTGCTGAAATCCCATGTTGTTAGCTGTCCCCGATGAAGTATTTTTGTTTATCAACAAACTCCAAAGTGACAGAATATTTAAGGAGCTACATCAGGATGAAACAGAGCTTGGGCTTAGTACAGAGGCTTCTATGAGAGGTCCTCGTGTCCAAATGCAAACACAGATGTCATAGATTCATCCAGAAATCTTTAGGGCTTTTCCAGTATCACGTATTATTAAAAATACCTTCCCGATAGGGGGCTGTTTTGACAGGGTTAGAAAGGATGGGAATTTCTAGTCCCCAGCAGGAGTGTAACACACACCAACCAAGGTAGGCAACAAAAACTCACAGCGTGCTGCCCACCTCCTTCCTCAAAGGCAGCCCCCGGATCAAGCTGTTAGGAACACAGACAGGACAGGCGGATCTAAGGCGAGCTTAGTGTGCGCTGCAGAGAGCTTTGCAGAAATCCTGTCAGAAAATTTGCTTGGCGCATTGCCGGAAACGCATGAGAGCTTTGCACATTAATGAGAAATCAAGCAGAGTCCAGCAAACACCCTCTGCTTTCTGAGCGGAGCTGCAGCACGGCACGACGTGGTGTGCATTTCCCTGGCAGGGGTGTGAATGCACCAGTGGCGGCTGCGCACCCCTCTAGGCAGCTCAGGAAACATCCCGAGAGCCAGGAGGTCATCTTCAGGGCAGCAGGACTGTCCTTGCACACCACGTGAAGCTTCCAACAGACTGAAATAGCTCCGTCAAGTATCCGTGTATGTTTTAAGGAACCCAGGGAATGATTTGCAGCATCAAAGCTCGCAGGAACCAGGGTTCAGAGCTTCAGATTTACACAAAATGACAGAGCCCAGTGCTTGCAATAGGCTCCAGCCTGAAGCACCCAGGAACCTCCCGGGGCAGGAGCACAGGGCAGGCGCACCCTGGCCATCGTGTCACCCAGCCCCGGCCACCGGTGCTCCGGCAGATGCACTCCAGGAGCTCGTTGTCTGCACAATGGCGAAAAACAAACGCGGAGCCTCCGCCAAAGTCAGCATCTTGGCACCAGGAGCGCGGGGCGCAGACTGCCGCTGCTAATTGGGAAAAGATGGGATCGAAGGGCAGAACAGGGGAAGAGGTCTGCTTTGGTCTCCCTCAGGAGCTCAAAGGCTTTCCCAAACTCAGCTACATAACACAGCCTTTAAAAGGAGAGCAACAGCTTCTTCTGCGTTAGCAGCAAAGCAGGAGCTCTCATGCCAGCGCTGCCTTCTTATGCTAACTGTCCTTTTATCATTTATTCAGGAATGAAACTGTAACAAGGCAGATTTATATCAAATGACAAATAACAGCTGTGGGGAAAAGAAAAAAGTGTTGCGCTTCATTAGAACCCTGTAAGACTCTGACAGCCTGAAACACACCGCCAAAGTGGCAAATACAGCCAAAAAGACAAGACAGAGCTCACAGCAGCTGTTAAACCAAATGGGAACTTGTTAAAATTAAGGGCCATCTTTCCCCTTTCAGATTTAGTTTCAAAACACCACAAAGAAATTCAACCTCTTATAAAGACTGAGTCATTACTGCAGACATGACAGAAGACCCCAGCAAAGACTTCAGATTGAAAGGTAACTGTTAATTCCCAGGCGGTTGCTAAAACCCTAGGAATACGTTAATCTGGTATCAACTAGAACCTTCCAATATTAAAGTCATAAATCTTACCAGAATGAATTTCACCGTTATTCACTTGGTGTTACAATATTGCTTAAAAACCTGCAAGCATTCAACTCGGAGAAAAAGGTGCTGATGGGTCTGTAGCATTAACTACGACGCATGCTTATGACCGAAAAGTATCCTGCAAGTCAAGTGATAGGTTTTGCTTGAAGGATGCTGATTTCCAGAGGGGATGGGAGCATTCTGCTTCAAGCAGGTCCAAAATAAACACTGAAAAAGCAAATAAGTTAAATACCTAAGCTGCCAGCCAGCCCCAGATTATCCCACAGCATGAGGGTGCAGCACCAACAGTTTTCTGTATTTCCTTAGCAGGCAGGAGGTGATGGCACTACACAACCCTGCCTGTAATTGCTCTGAGCTAGTCTCACCTTGGAGCACCGACTGTGGGGACAGACAAGAGACCCACCCTGGTTTCGAGCAGACCCTGTCCCCTGGGTCCAGCGTGGGAACACGAAGCAGGCAGGGCCGAGATGCAAAAGCGACGCGGCTCAGCGGAGGCAATACCTGCCCAAAGGCAATGCCTGCGAAGGAGCCTCAGCACCAGGAGCGGCTGCAGCTGCACTATGGACCTTCCTGTTTGCTTTACTCCACTTTATTGATGGTTTTTTGTTTGTTTGTTTGGTTGTTTTGTTTTTTTAATCAGCACTTTCTGCATAATCCTCAGGTGGACTGGTAACTGTGGAAGACAGGGCATGGTGAATCATTGTTTAGGTAAATTCTAGGGGGTTCTCAGACTGCCTGGAAGACAGGCGCAAGCTGAAGCATATAGCAGGAGGCTGATTTTGGGTAATGGCAGCATTTACAGCAATGTCATCTTCCAGCAAATCTATTCCAGTAATCACAGAATCACATAAAGCAGGGCTGAATGGATGCGCAGAGGTTATCTGTTTCCTCCTCAGGAGACAGGGGAACAGCGAGAGCAAAGCTGCATGCCCGGCACAGCGAGCTGTTCCCAAACGCCCCGAGCCAGCTGAGCTCCTAGCAGCCACCCCCAGTGCCCCCAGAACGCCCCGAGACAGACATGCAATGCTGCTGCTGCATCGTCGTTACATAAAGCGTAAATTACAGATATCACCAGTGCGTGAGGATGGGCTTCACAGTAAAGGGACCTACCAACAAAGGCTGGCCATTAAAATGCTCTTCCCTCACATATACAAACCTCAGAATATCAGTGCTGCTCGTGTTTTTTTTAACCTCAGTCTCCTTAAGAAACAAAGTGGGTCTGATCACACTGCCTGCCTTTCCCCAGTAATTTTTGTTACTGAAGGCCATCTTCATTCCCTTTTTACAGAAAAGTGGATGACTCATTAAAACAGAAAAGTTTCTACACAGTGGAACCTGGTCCCCAGCAGAGCAGGGATCGCTCTCATTAAAAAGGTATAGGGTGACCCTAAGTTTGCCAGGAAAGCAGGGCATTCAGTTTTTACAAAACTACAGACTGTGGGACAAGTTCATACAGACACAATGCAGAACCAGCCTCTGGGAAAACTGGCTTCATTTTGATGCTTGAGGATTAACTCATCTTTTGTACGAATGATGCTAAAGACCAGGAAAATCAGAGGTAATATCACAATGCTGTTGAGAAGTTGCTGCCAGCTTCAAGTCAAACTAACTCATTTTTAATGTCTCAGCCTAAAAGAGGAAAACTGAATGTCTCATTGTGGGCAAGGAGTTATTTGCAGAAGTCTCCTCTAAACCGAGACTTTTGCTTGAAGTCCTGACTGCTTCAGCAGGACTAGCTAAGGCAGGAATAACAGTCAGCATGCATGTTTCTCAGCAGAACTTGCAAAATCCAAGAACAGGAAATTAGCAGAGAATCCACAAAAGACAGACACATTATTGTCCCTGTGCTGGAAAGAAATCTCTGACAGAGTTTAGACTTCAACTGATACTACAGCCACTGTCCATGAGGCTCTAATCCATGGGAAACTAAAAGGGGGAAAACGAAGACTGGTGAGATAGCTATAGGCCCACCTGGAGACTGGGAACAGATCTCCTGAAGGGAAGCTCAAAGCTGACCCTGACTAATAAGGGACACACAAACTGTGTGATTAATAGAGGCAACATCTTTGTTACAGGCACATTCTGCACAGTAGCCTGCAACCATGAGGACTGCACACTCCCAGAAATCCAGTCCCATGAGTTTTCAGAGAAACGGTCCCTTTGCAGAAGAAACTGTTGCCATAACAAAATTAAAACTAAACCTGCTACAAATTGTTCAGAGGGCAGTAAACCTACATCTCAGTGGAGCAACTAGCGTGTAATGCTGCAATACAGCAGCAAGGTTGCAGGTTACCTAAATTGCCACCCAAGAAAGAAAAAGCAAGACAAAGAGGCTGAAGCAGTGTTAGCCAACAGATAAATTGGTTCACTAATGGATTTGATGCTGACTTAATCTTCTGATTTGGCAGTGCCCTGAAAAGCCTGCTCTTTTTGCCTCCCCTTACCTAAATGAAATTAACCTATTCCAGAAAATTAAGGACAATTTATCAGGCCACTGAAGGCAGACTGCTTGCTGGATCTGGATCCGTGTTATTCCATCCAAGAAAAAAAAAGGAGAAACTTGGCGATTCAGAAACCTGAGAATGGGAGGGTTGGCAGAGCGTCACACGCGGGCTCTCGCTGCTCGTTTCTCGCAGGCGCCCTGGCTGCCTGGCACCCCGCGGTGCGCAGCTTGCACACCCGGCCTTTTCTTCTGAATAAGGGCGCTTGGCTGCCGCCACCGCGCGATGTGCTCATCCGTGCTTCAGGAAACGTAACTGCCAGCGCGCCGACCAGCCAAGGATTTTTGAATGAGCACAGCAGGAGCAGAGTATTTCACTGCAGTTTCCAGCTCTTTTACTTTCTTGATGAAGCCAAAGGTAGCTGAGGCTGCGCGGCGGGATGCTGTGGGGCACCGCACGCTCACCCCAGGGACCCAAAAAGCACAGCTCGCCTTCCACATTTGACACTTCCCAGGCACAAGGCAAGACCCATGTCATCAGCAGCAGAGGGTTCAGCCCTGCCCCTGGGGACATCGGGAAGGGCAGAATGCCACATCTGCATTTCACGTTAGCCATTTAAGCCAGCATTCACAGATTTTTCCATTTCCCCCTCAGATTACAGCTGCTGTGTCACAGCTGTGGCTGTCGTCTCACGTGGGCTCCATCCCACAGCACTCCCGTGGGCGGTGGGTCCTCAGCACGCACCCGCCAGCCCCGCGCCGCAGGTGGGCCTCTTCCCCTCTACCTCCTCACTCACACATTCCCCCGCAATGTGCACGTTGTATAAAAAGGCGGTATTGGGATTATGATCTCTGTTCAGGGTGTTGTTGTAAAGCAAGGCAGAGCTGGCTCTCCTCTCTGTTGTGAAGAGCAGTTCTCCTCTCAAAGGTGAAAACGTGTTGGGAAGGTAATGGTTCTGCTGATGCTATTTAAAGGCCAGGGGACCAAAGCTCTACTTTGTGTGCGTCGCAGCCTCCTGGTTATTTACAGATTGTTTTCTGTGGATGTAGCCTGATGTTTACACCAATACTTGTAGCTGCTGCAACAGTCACACAAACATCTAGGGGATACAAATTCAAGAGCCTAAAATGATATGCTTTTAATTATGATTAATGGTCATTATGAAAGCATCCAAGAAATCTTCCAATCCCCATTCCAAGGCAAAATAGAATTCAGAATTTACCAGTGCTCTGGAGATGTGTTTTGGAAACTGGAATGACATAATGCAAAATATATTTCATTACCCACATAACATCCAAGACAAAACTAGATATTGGATAAAGTCCAGATTAGAAGTCACAAACTTCTTCAGTTCTATAGCTCACAGGGTATTCAACCTTTTACATAATTACACAGACTTCGACTCCGGCACATGATATCATGTAGATGATTACCTATCTAGACTCATTTCCCTGAGATACATAGTCACAGAGGCCTTAATGGGTGGACACCACACAACCTAATTGGGAAAAAATAATAAACACACTATCTTCACAAGAGACTGTTAAGACACTGAAAGGATGTGGAAAATTGGAAATAGCATCCATGCCGAGAGCATAAATGATCCTTCTCTTAGTGAGAACAGAATTGGACTGCTGCTTCTCACTGGGAAAAGCAGAAAAACATTTGCAAACATGAGTCCTATTATGAGACCCATAAATCTACATCCCACAATCTAGATCATCCTTCATTTTCCTACTGTTCCAAGAAAGCCCTTGTTGCTTTCTTCTATATTTCAGCAAAGGACAAGGAACAGCCAGACACTTCTGCAGCCAAACCCACTGCCCTGGTACTTCCTTCTCAGCACTGGAAGTCCCAAGGCAAAATCCCTTCTGCTTTCTTTGCTAACCGGGACCTTCCCGACAGGGCTAGGCCTGGCACGCTGGAGGGAGCGTGACTGATCTCACTGCTTCTGCGGCAACAACATCAGGAGCATCGCTTTAAAAGATGGCTTGGACAGATGTATTTAACAAGGGTGCATGGGCAACATCACAAGTTAAGCTCCTGTTTCTGGGGCTTTTCTGTTCTTTAAAACCCTCCTCATCACATCCCAAGGCTTGAACTGTCCTGTTTTCAAGTTTTAGGAGGAGAAAGAGCATCAAGCACCATACAAAATCAAAACTGCAAAAAGTACTTGCTCATAAAGTAACTTTAAATTCTCCTTCAGTTTCAATTTTCTCTCTTGATTGGGAATGTATTTGTATACATCTACAATGGATGAATACGAATAGTATTTCCAATATAATGAGTAACAGGCCCTCCCAGAAATGACATAGAGCCCTAAGGCAAGGGGCTGCAATATATGCTGTAAAAAGTTAACATTTTGATTGTTTTCCTTTTGCTTAAGTTTCCTGCATTTTCACCTCTCTATATAAGTAATGTCTCGGACTTTGTGAGTACCACTAGAATTGAAAAGTGTTCAGAAAGCCGAGTAAATAAGATCAATACTTACCATGGTGAATTACCCCACAGAGGCCCAGGAAGGTGACGCTTTCTGTTACCATATGGAGACCAGAGGGTTCACGCATGCTCTCAGGATGAGAGCACCGCAGCAGATCCGAGGGACATCTAGTCTCCTGTCCTGCTGCCAGCAACTGCAGCAGCAGCTGCCTCCCAGTGAAGTTCAAGAAAACACTTACTGGGCTACAGCGAGATAACGTGCCCTGGGGGAGCGCTCCTCCTGACACGCAGCCAAGCACTCCACACTCACATGTAATATTAATACAACGCAGTTGGTTTTCTAATGAGAGCACTCTTTTAAACACTACTCCAGTAAATATGCAAGAAAATTTTACAAGACAGTTGATGCACAAAGCTTTTACTTAACAAGTTATGGAACCCAACCGGAGAAGAAGATATGCGAGGAAGCAGCAGAGGCCAGGCAGGCAGGAAGATGCTGTGCCTGCCACAAGACGATGCTGTCGGAGCCAACGCTCAAACAACAGCCAGAAAGCAGGATATATTCATGGAAAACACACCCCTACAGATTAGACAAATCTTTACAAGTCTCCTCCAGGATAAGCCTGCATTGCATAAGCCTAACTTGGTGGTGAGCTTAGGAATCTCCATGAAAGCCATAACCATACTGCCTGGTGACAGCTGCATCGGGCATGAGGCTCCCACAGGCGACAAACCGGTGGAAGAAGCCACCCGTACTTGAAGATGCCCTGGCTACCCAGACCAGATGCACATCTTCCCTAAAGTAATATATATAGAACGATCCAAGTTTTATTCACTATACAAGACGTCGTGTGAGAATATGTCAGCTCCACGCTTGCTGCCAAAGTGCTCTCCAGAAACTAAAGAAAACCCTGCTGCAGAAATAAGAGCCAAACCCACTCTCTTCCAGAAACAATACACTGGACCAAATTTGTGATCCTTGACTCTCTCCAGTCAGCAGAGGGGAATAAGCCCACACAACAGCACATGTCCAATACGATTACTTTGGAGAAATTAGAGGCTTACATCTAAAGAAGTGTAAATCCCGCATTACTAAGGTTTCCTCAGCTGCAAGGGAAAGAAACATTGCCTCCTGGTGATTAAGAATGTAATTATTATTATTAATTCTGAAACACTTTGAATTACATGGTACATTTTCTTTAAATGGGCACTATCGTTAGCGCAAGCTGATTCGAACCAATGATTTATTCGTGGCTTAATAACCCTGCTTGTTTCACATGCTCAGCACATTTTGCTCAGTATATTGTATTACTGGCTGGTTGCTATGAACAATCAATTTAAATTTGGACAGAAGCTTTTGGAAAAGTTTTATTCAGAACAGATATATGAATTAAAACACTAACTACAGTGACATGCAACTACTGATTTCTTCTAAACTCTTAACATCTATAAGTGCACGTTAGGATCTCAAGAAAGCTCACAGGCAATCTCAAGTTCAAGTCCGTATTCAAGCAAAGCTTTCCACCCGGACCCATTCTAAAATCAGGAGGAATTCTGCCAGGCAGCACTATGAAATTGTGAAGTTTTTACAGATAAAATCAGAATTGGGCTTCCCCCACAGTGACATTAATAAACTACCTCCAGCCTTGCCTATTAATTTGCAGTATTTCCTCCACTTTCTAAAATAAAAGCCTGTCTTTGCTGAGTTTGTTGCAAAGCAGGTTTTAAACAAAAATAGCCATGGAAGAAGAGAAGAAAGCCTTTAGAAGTTTGCCAGATACACTACTGACAAGAAATATACACTTTTAACCGCTGTGTAATTACAATATACTTTTCTCACTGAAACTCCCCCAGAGTTTCTGCTTGAAGGTGCTGGGTGCTGAGCAAAAGCCAACTCCAACATCTGTGACGCACATCGCTGTGCAAGCAGCTCCTCCTGGGCTGCTTCACCTCTGAATTTTTGCAGCTCATCCCCACGAGCCAAGTTCAGTTGCTGTGCTCTCTGTGACTGCTAGAGCCCTTTATAAGAGGCACATGCTGTTCCTTCTCCCAGAGAAAAGTATTTCCATGCTTTGGTTTCTTATTCTGTCATCATTTCCAGGGTGACACTTCACATTTGGCTTACTGGAGCAGGAACATTCCCGAAAGGAGCATCACAGCTGAGCACAAGGCTGGCAGGAGGAATCCCCTCTCCCTTTACATCCCTTGTAGCCACTCAGACCAGGGCACCACGCTGCATCCAAGAGGTATGGCCTGATTACAACCTGCTCTGCATGGCAGCAAGTCACATCTATGAGTTCATACAAAAGGCTACCCGCTGGTTACCCTGCCTTGCTAGTTAGATGAGGAATAAGACTGTAGAGAACAAGGCCAGCAGTGTCAACAAGTGCTTGGCTTTCCATGGTCTTTCCTGCTCCTTGATCAGGGAAGTTTTCTGAACGGTGTAATGAATTTGAATCTAAACCAAAAGTTGAATTAGGTAAATCCATGAGCTAGGATGATGTATTGGTATTCCCGAGACGTAATACATCTTTTTCTTTAGCCACCACCATTCAAGAAAACATCTGGACATCAGCTAGCCCGCCAGGAGGCCGCTGCCAGCACCAGGCGGCTCCGCAGGCTGGTCCCTGCCCGGCAAAGGTGGGTATCTTCTGACACTCGCCATAAATGGGTGAAAGGATCGCTTTCAACGGTAAGACAGAAATGTGAAAGACTGGCGTATTGAGATCATGTGAACACCCCAGCGGCAGCAAATGGGTTTGTAAGGTTACTGATCAGTCAGAAGAAATCCAGCCAGTTCTGGGAGAAATTGGTCTCAAAAAAGGAGGCACAAAGGAGAGAACTGCAGTCCAAATGTAAGGAAAGAAGGACAGACGCTGCACCGGGAAGGCAGAAATACTCCAACTTCTTGTAAGCCCCGTTTGTTGCTTGCCCACTACTCTGTTTCCATTTCTGTATAATTTATTCCAAAGCAAATTTATTCTTTTAAAGACTCCACAGAGAAGGCGGAGAAGGCTGTGCCTGTGCTAAGGGACACAATGCCGGTGTTCACCCACTGGTTATTTCTTGCTCCCACACAAATCGCAGAGGCTTTGTCTAGGTTGGGATTTAGCAAGACTTTGATTAACATCTTCCAAGGGTACAGCTACATTGGGAAGGCTCCTCTCATTAGCTAATTAGCCTATTGTCCTAATTAGGTGGGGCAAGCCAGTTGTACTCCCTCCCGTTGCCTTGCACAGAAAACCCTGGTTTTCCCACCTAGGTGTTCCCTCAAACTGGGTCCCTGCTCCTCAGTCCTGACGTGTCTTTCTGGAGGACCTGGCTAGGTGCTGGCAGACAGCATCACCCAGCCTGTCGGTGCTGAGCCAGCCCAGGCCAGCGGTGCTCAGCTCACCGCGGCTGTCCTGCGGATGACGCGATGCCGGGGATTGTTTAACAAACTGAGACCCGAGGTCTCGCTACAGAAGACCTCGAGTGGACGGTCTCAGAAGGCACTGACTCACTGGTCAAAATCAGACCTCTGACTTTCAGGAATGAGAGTGGTCAAGTGTGGGAAAGCTACGCCACAGGCTTCCCTCTGCATCTTCCTCAAAGAGCAGCCCCATCAGACCGGGGTGCGCTGGGACCCTGGCACAGCCTTCTCCTTGCCCACCAGCCCAGAGGATGGTCCTGTCCTCCTGCTCCTGCTCTCTGCCTGGACTTGGACAGGATCAAACATCACCCATCCGGAACAGAGAAAGAAAAGCAAACAAAATGCAAAGAAAATGGAGGGGAAAAAAAAAAAAGCAAACAGCACGCATATGACCACCTTCTCTCTTCCTGAAACAGGTCCCAGCTTCGTGTGGCAGGACTGTCAGCAAGGTCATCAATCATTTGCTATTATCTAAGCTAGTATTTGTCCCTCCAAATCTTTCAGCAGCATCAGGCCCCGGGCCAGCTTGGCTTGTTCTTGCTGCATGGCGCACAGGGCAGCCCTCCCAGGGAAGCAGGCTGGGATTTTGCCTGGTACAAGAAGGACCCGGCCACGTTTCTGTGGCTGCATGGAGCCTGGGCACAGCCAAGTATTTTGTAGGAAAGCGTGGCGTTATGCTGGCACAGACAAAGCTCAGTGTGTAGAGTCCCCAGGAGATGCAGATGAGCCCGACGCAGGTTTTGCTAATCAGAGGAACTTTGTTTTAACTGATTTGAGGGTAGCTGTATGGAGGCCTGCACCGGCACGTAACAGAACTTGTGTTAAACGCACACACGGCTCCCTGTGCCGTGGCACGTCCTGCTCCAAGCAGAGCTCATCCTGAAAGCCACGGGGTGGGGCAGTGGAGACTTCTCCCTGGGCTGAGCCCCCCAGAGAGCCACGATCCCCACGTCAGGGCCCCCGGCGTTCCAGAGGGTCGGGATAAATCAGGAGCCCTGGTGGGAGTTCAGTACAGACAAATGAATCGGCAGAACAGATGAGCAGCTACCCACGATGTACAGAAAGAAATGATGTTGTTTCAGGCTTGTGGCAGATGCTGGAGGGTTTGTGGTGCTAAAAAAAAAAAAAAAGTAATCTCAAAACACCTACATACAGTCAATAGCTTTCTAGGACAAGGAAATCCTGCAGGAGCTGGGAAGAAACCAGTCACAGTACCCAACTGCATTTAAGATATGAAAACTGAACATGCTCCAACAGGACACCTCTAAAAGGTCAATTTCTCCAAACTAGAAACAATCAGACAAACATAACTGAAAGAAAACAACTAAATATAAACAAATGTGGCAGTGCTCATTGGGAGATGTTACAAGATACCTCAGTAGAGCCCTCCTCCTTCCAAAAAAGCAATACTGTATTCAAAAAAGTTTATTTTGTTTAAAATAAGAATTAAGACAGGAGCCAAATTAAGAAATATAATAGTAACAAACAGAAAACCCTCTATAAAATTCGTAGCTAGAAATCAACGTATTTTATAAAGAAAGCTAAACAATATCACACAAAATAATGGCAACAGGTATGTCAGGAAAAAAGCAATGATCTACCAATACAAGAGGCTGATGCTAAAAAAGTACAGAGAAATTATCCATCCTGATACAGCAGATGTAGAAAGTATAAGCATTTCTTTTTATCTTTGCAGATAAGGATGACTTATTTACATTTCAGCTATAACCAAATTCTCTGAATTCCAGAAACAAGTGGGAAAGGTATTCAACGCTACTGAACATTTTTCACGTCTGTAAAACTAGAAAAACTGCACATGATAGTGTACAAAGGAACCACCCAAATCCCTAACATTGACTTTGAAAAGAGAAAAGAAACATGTCACAGGGCATGCAGGAAGTTCCAGAGTTCTCAGAACAATAAATAAAAAAGCCCACTCGAGCAAACAAAAAGCTCGCGGCGTGCCAACATCTTGGCCCGGCGAGCAGGCTGACCCGGGAAGTGCAGGCTGATAACCCTGGCTGCGGTCCCCGCAGAGTCAGGGAAAGGCCAAAGCAAGCAGCAAAGTATTAGGAGATGGAAACACAATTAGTGCTGGTCAACGCAGCTTTATGGTACAAGGGCTGTCGGACCGATCTGCTGCTTCTCCCGAGACTACACATTTGGCTGACAAAGGTAACCACGCTGACATAACGCGCACAGACTTCTGCCTGACACTTGACGTGGGCTGGTGTGACAGCCCCATAACAGAACACCCAGCGCTGTGCAAACATCGTATAGCACAGGGATTAAAAGCCAGTTAAGCCTGGTGACCTAATTAAAGTTATAACCACACTGACTGCCCCAGCAGAGGCTTTGGCTCCCTGAACAGACAACGTTCCTACCAAGGACCCACAAGGCGGCAGAAACAGCTTCCTGCAGGCGAAACTCCAGGCAGCATTGGTGGAAGATGTGGGTTTTCAAGGAATGGATGTTTTGGCTGCATGCCTGAGTTTGCAGAAAGTTCAAGAGAGCTGGAAAACTGCATTTCCAGAGCCTCTGCCCAAAGAACAGGCTAACTCATCGAAAAATGTTGACGTTTTAGTGCAATTCTCACATTCGTAAAGTTAGCGGGATCCACAAATGACAAACTGCACACTCGGATACGCCAGCAGCCTCTGCTTGGTCATGATTCTGCACGTGCCATATAATGCACAGTCCACTTGTTATTTCCTGCATGGGTCTTAAACTGTCTCAGCTCTCCGAGCTCCTTCCAGCAACAGCACGGAAACACGAACACCCATCTGACACACGTCGCTCCTTTCCGCAAGGAGAGCGGAGCGCAGTGACTTCTCCTGGGAAGTTTTAGAGGCCAGGTCTGTGATGGTTTCCAGGTGCCAGAAGAGTTCTCCCCTTCTCACCTGCCTCCCATAAAGACATACGGACACCTCTTCTACCAGAGGAGCAGCGTTTTTCCCCATGCCCTCCACCCTCAACCTTTTAAGTGTCCTGCACCTTGAGCACACAAACCAAAGCCTGGAAATCTGTTTGAAACTCCTGGATAGCATGAACAGCTCTGAGCACATGGGCATCTGGATGTTAATACAGGGAAGCGCAATGCCAGCAGTTCTCCAGCACGACTGAATGCCCACCACCGAGGAAGCCTGGGGCTTCTGATGGACCTGGATTTCCTCTGCCCACAGCATCACCTCCTTCTGATCATTCAGCTCCGGGCAGCCGCTCTGCACCACGAGCTGAAATTCTGCCCCGCGACACCCTGCTGGCAGCCGGGCACGCACCCTCTGCCCGCGGCAGCTGCTGGCTGCGCAGCAGTGCTGTGGTGTGCCAAGTCCCGTGGGGAGCTCCCAGGGGACGGACCAAAAACCCCATCCCCACAGGAGCGACCACGCGCCGCAGCCAGCACCGCAGCGCCAGCCTCACAGCCCAGCCTGAACCCAGCTTATCCCAGGACACGGCTCTAGCTCCGGGTACACGACATTGCAGCTAGGCGCCTGCTGGCTCCCCTACGAGCTTGCTCCAGAAACAGGGCTTGGCGCTGCCAGGATTCAGCAAGAGCTGCCACATCCATAACGGCACCCTTTTCTTGTATTGCATTGGCTCGGGGTGGGTTTGAACATGAGCTGCAGGAGTCTTTGTGCGAAGGGCTTCCACCCGAGCCCTCAGCGCTGGTGCTGCTCATGGGCCAGGAGCGGCACGAATCCAGCCAAGCCCTCGACTTCTGGTTCTGCGGCCGGGGAGGCAGGCAGCCCCCTCGCCTGCCAACAGGGACAGATGCAGGACGCTGTCTGAACATCAGCGAAGCAGGACGGGTCTCTCGGCACCTGCTGCTGCTTTGAAGCGCGCTCCTCCGACTTCCCCACTGCCGCGCTGCAGGTTCTGCGTGCGACGAGTCACCTCCCCGCGGATCAGGCAGGCGAACGGAGGCTTCCCCTGTGCTGGCCTTACTAGCACCTCCCAATGGCTTGTACGTAGAGCAGACAGCTGGCTACTGACCAGCGCTAAGATTTTGAAAATATCTCCCTTCTCACTCGAAGGGAAAGCTGTTCTCCTTCACTTTTGTAGTAACTCTAACCCAACACACAGAGGAGGCAGTCTTAAGACATGCAACGCATTCAAGTGATTAACAATTTCAGAGGTGATAAAAGCAGCTAAATAGTTTCAAATCTGCTTGCTGCACTTCTCAACCAGAGACCATAAACCACTAGTTTGTCTGTGGGGTACCTATTTTTCCCTCCCAGAACCACAGATCACAAGCTCACAACGCTCACGTTTTAAAACAAAGCTGAAGGTAATGGAAAATGTACAGCACTTCCGTGCACTGTGGATGCTATGGGACAGGTTTTGTGTACCAGTAAAAACACAGACTCACTGCTCGAGGTTGCTGCACCCAGCCCCTGCCAGAGCCAGCAGCTATGTTGTGCACTATCATTAATAAATCAATCAAATATTAAAGGCAAGGGGGATATTGTCCCATCAGTCTTACCCATCAGCTACTTTTACTGTACTCTGTTGAATTACTCCACATTTACAGAAGATTGAGAGAGAAAGAGAGAGATCAGCATCTCCAGAATGCTTACAACTTTCTCTTACATGTTATAAATACTGGAGACATTTCATCCAAACCATTTAACAAGCTCTAAAAGTAAAGGTCATTTTATGTCTTTGGCTGTAGAAGCAGTCAGTGTAGTCGTTAGCAAAACACATCCTACGGTACATTTTAAGCAGTACTATGCAGACTACTTGAAACTCCACCTGGAGCAATTCATGTCCAGTGTTTCCTTGCTAAAATAACACAACTTTGAAGGCAAAAAAAAAAAAAAATAGTACACCCTCAAATAACACAGCTTTCTTTCGAATGGTTAATACCAATACCGATATTATAATTTTCCTAGATTAATTCATCACACAGGTCAATGCATAAAGCTTCAAAGCAGACTTCCAAACTACCCACGGAAGAGAAGAGGAAAGGCTTTACCCTGCTTTCAGTTGGTCACCTAAAGCGCAGCAGCTTGAAGACGAAAACGCCGGACACACAAAAGCATGTGTCGAGCGCTGCAACGGGCTCCGCTTCAAAACGAAGCCCAGCCGCGCTCTGCACCTCGCTCCCGCACTCAGCGGCCTCGCTGCTGCCGCCTGCTTTCCCCGCTCCCTCCCGCCAGCTTCTCCGTGAAACCGCCGAGGGCTTTACCTGGATGGCGACCGGAGGGCCGGCTCCTTCGCTTGCGGCTGCCCCTGGGAGCCCAAACTTCGCAGAAGTTGGAGGCCAGAAGGAAGCGGCGCGGGACCGCGGGCGGCGAGCTCGCACACCCGGCGGGGGCAGCCCCGTCCCTCCCCG